>OZ038439.1:8901403-9496403 GCA_964036275.1 Litoditis marina
CAAATGGAAATACAGACTACAATTTGTTCATAATATGTTATCCTATCATCGTAGACCAACCTTGTGCAACTGTTTCGTCGGTTCACTGATCGATTCTCGGACCTCCTTCGGCAATTTCTTGTCATTCACCTGAAAGAATACCATAATTTGCCCACAAGCCTCAAGAATCCCGGGTTACAGCCATACACCAGTAACGTCTGACTGTCCGACAAAAATGAATCCGTTTTTAGATGGAAATATGGGAAACAATGATAAATTTGGGTCAAAAATAGACAGGTTTTATCTTTTTCGGCAAAAAAATAGTCCGTTTTTTGATTAATTCTAACTATCCGGACAACTTTAGTGGAGTATGGTTACAGCAGGTACACGTGTAGTTCACGCAGCTAACCCCATACCCCATCTTGGTTCGGGTTTTTTTGACCAAACCGTGTTTTTCCAGTAGGTCTTAAATAACCGGCTTATTCGGTATTGACGTCTACCAGCCTTTTTCAGTATTACCACCCCCGGTTCTGATAAGGTGAGGTCCCACCTTTGGGTACATATAGGGTGCATCCCCACCATGGAGTACATTTATATATCAAATAATCCCCTGCCATATTTAGGAACATTCACATGTTAATGATGTTACATAATAAGCCCCACCATTGAGTACATATAGGGTGCATCCCCATTCTTGGGTACATCTACATATAGAATAACCCCCCACCTTTGGGTACATATAGGGTGCATCCCCATTCTTGGGTACATCTACATATAGAATAACCCCCCACCTTTGGGTACATATAGGGTGCATCCCCATTCTTGGGTACATCTACATATAGAATAACCCCCCACCTTTGGGTACATATAGGGTGCATCCGTCTCCAGCACCAGTCTTTCCAATGGTATTTCTCCACTACGGAGACCCGCCTGCACACCATTTGTCGATTTGTCCTTCCACAGAAAACCTAGAGAAATATAAGAGTTATAAAGGAACATTTACAACAAAACCACAATCTACAGTCAATTGTGTTGTTCTCAACAGAAACAGTAGTCCTACACACACTTAACGTTCACTCATCCGCTACTTATTGCTGTAAAATAGCTTATCAATCAGGTTACGTGATCATCAAGCTTGTTGATCGCTTGCAAAATTTTGAGTTCAGCGTCCGCATTTAACAACCCAGTATGATACAAAAAGTCGTTAAAATACGATTCAAGCACCTTTTCCCGATTTTCCGAATAAAAGGTTAACGTTCCCAATTAAACCTTTTCAAACAATCACGCACCGGTCAATCCGATGTAGAGTCCCATCTCCACGTACTTCTTCGCCTCATCCACGGTGCCGGTAAAACAATGGATGACGGCCGGTGGCAGACTGGAAAAGAATACAACCTAACAGATTAGGGTTGTTAAAGCCAAACTCGAATTTCGAAAAAACTCGAAATAACTCGAAATTTCGAGTTTCGAGTTCGACTCGAAACTCGAAAAACTCGAAATCTCCAAAACTCGAGTAACTCGAAACTCGAATAACTCGGTTTTTCTCCAAACTCGAAAAACTCGAAACTCGAAAAACTCGAAATTTTTGAAACTCGAAAACTTCGAGTTTTCGAGTTTCGAGTTTGGCCTCGTCCCAAGTCGGAAATAATGCACGAATGAGCGTTTCAGAGCACTTTTTTTGCTATTTCCAACATGAAATGCTTCTTTTTTCACGATTCTCGCATAATCATGTGAAATGAATCAGAATTTCTCAAAAAATTCTTATTTGTTTAGCTTGATAAAATCCTAAAACTTAACGACCAAACTCGAAACTCGAAAATCGAGTTTTTCGAGTTCAACTCGAAACTCGAAAACTCGGTTTTTCTTGAAACGCTGAAAACTCGAACTCGAAAAACTCGAAATTCCCAAAACTCGAATAACTCGAAACTCGAAAAACTCGTTTTTTCCCAAAACTCGAAAAACTCGAAACTCGAAAACTCGAAATTTCAAACTCGATTAACAACCCTATAACAGATGATTACGGTGAATTTATCTAATGTTTCTAAAAAAAACTTTCAAACAGCAAAATAAGCGGCTGGTAGTAGAGGTATATACCACACAGGGAAAAGCACAAAATTATAGCAACTTTTGGGCAATTACTAATTTTTATGTAGAGGAGTAGGTGAACTTTTCGTTACCACGACAAATTCATAGTAACAAAAACGAGCGAGAGCAAACACTTGATCTACCTTTCGTAAATAGTTTTCTATAAGTATTCAACTAACTCGGCTCCGGCTTCCTCTAGTATGGTCACCATATCGTCATGAGCTTCTCGCTCGTGAATAAATAGAGGTTTCTGGAGTTCGCAGGCCAGGGTTACCTAGAAACATATACAAACTAAATTCTTGTCTAGACTCTAGAACAAAATACTGCAGCTAATGGTAGATTAGAATCTTTGAGCTGCACCCATTTCTTTTATCAAGTTTGTCAGATAGAACCATTGCCAAGCTCAACCAAACTCAAAAGAACGAGAATCGGGAAAAATAGATACGTCGTATGTTTTGAACTCTTGTACCAAACTTGGCACAACTGTTAATCGGTATAATCTATTCATAATCTATCAAACGAGATACTGAAAAAAATGTTACTTCGCTCACCTGTTTCCGAAAAACTATTCGCTGAACATCTTGGGGCGAGAAATTCCGGTTAAAATCCAGACCACATTCTCCCACGGCGACACATTGGGAGTGAGACTGAAAAAAAAGATGATAAGTATCTATTTTGTCCTTTTTTTAATCATTCTCGAGTATTCTATACAAATAGGAGTGAACATTGCGAGTATCCGTCACATTAAATGATTACATCCAAAATCTGCACATATTGAGCTCACGCTATGAACAATGTTCAATGAGATTCACAAACACCAGTAAAGTTGTCCGAATAGTCAGAAAGGGTCAAAAAACGGACTACTTTTTCGCCGAAAATAACAAAATCGGTCTACTTTTGATGGAAAAATCATAAATTTTCACTTGTTCACATCTAAAACGGACTACTTTTTGTCACTTAGTCGCACCTTACTGGTCTTAGGAGATTCACCAGAGTCCACTGTTAACTTTAGCAATTCAAAAGGGAACTTTCTTTACCCGAACATTTACGTTATTATTATAATATCTAGGAAAAACACGCACCTGAAGTTCTCTTATCGTCGTCAACGAGTCGTCTGTGAATTCTTTTGCATCATGGGGATGTACGCCTGAAATTGAGGTAAATACAATGACAAACTGCTCAAAAGCATGTGAATCACCCCACTGGTTTATAAAAACACTGCCAAATTGTTGATAATTACGTTTTCTATTTATGAAATTCAATACATTAGTGGCTATGTGAACTATACTCCACTTAAACCATACACCAACTCCCCAGCAAGGAAATTTTCTATCCAATGAACCTAGTTCTCTGGTCTGGAAAAAAACTATGTACATTATCAAATAAGATACATTATCAAACAAGATGTGTTCGCTCTGTATTGGCCCACACCTTCTATTCATGGAATTGAATACATTTCGAATACATTTGTGGCTATGCGCGTAGTTTAATCCAATCGAAAATCGTTGATCATGGCGTGTTTCGACGTTCGAAATCAAACTACAACGATGCTGTTGTCATTTTCCTTCCTATCCTATATCTGACCTGCGGTGAAGTACAGTAACCCAGGCCGGGTCTCCGCCAGTGGAACTATCTGTCGACTGATCTCCTCACTTGTGCCAGTTATCATCAACTTCGAAATACCTTCAAATATACAATAATAGTATATTATACAAGATTCATTGATGTATAATATTTATTATGAACACTGTGAATCAACTATCAATATGCGTATCCCTCATATGAAAGCTTGCAAGCAAAATGAATAAGATTCCCAATCAATCATTCACATATTTCTCAGCACTTTATTCGCAGCAGTCTCTTGCCGGTTGAGTGTGAGAGAGCGTAGATCAATGAGACGCAGACTATCATTGAAAAGATTCATATAAATTGAATAGCATTGGACCAAACTTTACATGAAACACACTATTCCCACTACAATGCATAGCAGTCAAACCCGTTATCAACCTACAAAGTTCTCAGTTACAATCAATACATCAAACTACATACCATAAAATTTCAATCGATCGATATATCTCAACTCACCGGCCTGTTTCGCCCTCCTTATGACGTCATCGAGATCATCTTTGTATCCGGGATGACCTAGATTGGCCCCAATATCAACGAGTTCATAGGGAACCAGACGATCTACAGACATTCTACGGACCACACTACAAACTACCCGTGACAGTATCTGCAAGGAATACTAATAGAAGTGTGATGATTACAGAAACTTTTCATCAAACGCCACCCAGTTTAAGATAGTATAGTTATAACCTTATAATAAGAATTAAAAGATTTTGTGATTCTACGGACCACACTACAAACTACAGTAATCTTTGAACACATAAATGACAATATTTTCAATAAAAATCCAGTCAACTACGATTACGATACCTCAAACACAGGCGAATTCACTGGAGAACCGGGTCCTTCCCGAACCAAACCGCGAACCGGTCACTGGAGAACCGAACCAACTGAACCGAACCGACTTTTGAACCGACCGGTTCTCCAGTGAACGCTTCGAACCGAACCGACATTTATCATGAGTTGAACAAGCAAGTCGTAGACAAGGTAAAAACTCTATCCCGGTTCGGTTCGAAGCATTCACTGGAGAACCGGTCGGTTCCAAAGTCGGTTCGGTTCTCCAGTGACTGGTTCGCGATTCGGTTCGGGAAGGACCTGGTTCTCCAGTGAATTGGCCTCAAACACATCACAAACGAAGTAAAACTATTAGAAAACACATCAACAGTTTTCCTTTCTGACTAACAATAACTGGTTACCTTTTCCTTCTTGGTTACTTCTTAAACAATCCTCTAAGCAAATTCACATCCACAGATATAATGTATCAATAACATCAAAAATGCAAGTAAGCGAAAACAAATAGAACTGTACATTTTTATCACGTCAAAACAACAAATTCAACAAAAAAACCACGATACACTTTCCTTATAACTCGTCTCTAAGATCCTAAATAAAATCTACGAAAATCATGAAACCGTTGACTGAGTATCCAATGTTTCTCATTCCCATCCGAGGTTTCTTCGTACATTCGGGTCATCCAATGCCTTCAACTCCTCCTGTTTCTGTTTCAATAGAATATCCGGAATATAACGGTAGTCCTCGTCGCTTTTCTCGTGCTCTTTCACCGTTATCTGCAAAAGATCCATGAATGCAACTCAGTCTATACAGTTTAGGTTTGTTGATAGAGTTAAAAATTTCGAGCTTTCGGCTTTTTTCGAGTCGAATTTCGAGTTGGACTTTGACAACCCTAATACAGTTGTTCGTGGTTCTATGCAACTTAAAACACTAGGAAGAAATATTTCACCACTATTACAACAATACTAGTTATGGGCCAGAAGCCAATTATAATCACTGAAACGTGAAACATGAGTAATCTCGTCATTGTACGTTCTCAAACCTTCACATTTTGGTTCAGGTTTTAGGTATCAATTCATTCGGCGACTAGTATGAGTTATGAGTGCGGAATAGGAAATGAGATAGAAATAACATAGCATCTTACCCCTACTCCCAAAAGCAAATTTAACTTGAATCAAAGTTCAAAGACCACATCTTATCAAACCATTTGACCAGTATGAGTTATTAGTGCAGAATACTACTAATCCTACCACAATCTGAGAGGAATAGATATTGCATCTTTCTTCTACTCCCAAAATTCAACTTGCATCAAAGTTCGAAGACCAAAGAAACATACCGTAACCCCGACAGGAGTGTGTGCCTGAATCAGGGAAATGAACAGATGAAGGCGGGGTGCTGGCACGGCGCCCAATCGAACTACTCTGAAATATCAAAAATCAATGAAAGAGTCAAACTAACAGCCCAAACTGCACATCTGACCTCCGTTTTAAGTTCGAATCTTCAAAATCTTGAACTAGAAAAGCGTACATACAATAATTCAATTTGAAAGTTCCCACGCATTTGTAATGAAGTTCCGATGGGGGAAAATAAATTATTTGAGAAGGTAGAGAGGAGAGAATAGAGTGAGAGAGAGGGGATAGAAAGAGAGAGAGGGAGAGAAGGGAGAGAGATGGGAAAGATCGTAAACTAGAGGGAGAGAGAGAGAGAAGAGGAAAGAGAAAGAAAGGAAAGAGCCTGAGAGGGAAAAGAGAGAAAATCATACTTACGGGAATACTGACCTCCTCACCTCATATTAAATTTGGGAAAGTGAGACAAATAAAACTTGAACAGAACTAAGAATCACATTACCATAATTCACGACTTCGTGAAACACATTCAAATTGGATATGAAGCCTACCTATCATAGGAGGCAGTGTCCATTTCGCTTTCGACCACCGTACTATTCGGTTTGTAGACGACGACTTTCTGTGTTTGGGCTGCTACCGCGTAGCTAAAACATAAGTTTTATTAGGTCGTACTCGTACTGTTTTTATTAGGTCGTACTCGTAAAAAAAACATGCGAGCTGCGATGTCTCTTTCGTGTTAGCAACAACCAACATATCCCTATTTCAATGTATAACTCTAGCCGCCAATAATACCGATTATTTTTATAACAAATATCTGTTATAGCTAACATCTGAAGTCGTAACCAAACTGACCATTGCACGCCAGTTAGGTGCGACTATTCTATGAAAATAAACGCGTTGATTGATCTCACAAGAAAATTCGTGATCTCGTTCAGAAATAGGCAAATTTTCACGGTTATTGCGAGAAAAGGACCTCTTTTTCAAGTTGTTCTGCTTATTCATACAAAATTTACTGCAGTATTCTCACCATTCCTAACACTTGAACCGAATAATAATGCCCCGACCGACCTGTCGAGTACTTTGAAATCGAATCTCCTAGCCATTCTGTGCACGTACGACTGGAATTTCTCCAATGGACTGAAATCAGATCCCTGCAGACGCACATTCAATGTCTCGTATCTGAAACAACAAAAAATCGACGCCGATTTGTTCGTTAGTTTATAAACCAATTTCTATCTGAACTCATTTTTTTCGAAACAGGCGGTTCGGTAAGAAACCAAATCATTCCAGTACTCAATCCTAACCACGTGATTCGGGATTCACTTTACGCGTTTGGTTGGAGAAAAAATAAAAAACTCATCGAACAAGTTTTAGAGACAGGAACATTGAAGAGCGGGACTGGAAACCGTTTGCGAAAGAAGAAAGTGGCTCGACAAGCTAGAAGTGTAGAAGCGACCACCAATGTAGTCAATCGTCAATTTGAGCCGTTCATACTACTTCATCTACCTCACAATCACTGGACTTGCGCCTCACAATCACTGGATAAAAACTACAAACACAGCGTTTCCGACCACAAGACTACCACTAACATATGCTTTACCTTTTCCTCTTGAGATCAGTATGGACTCAAGGTGGTAACCTCCCATTATCTCTATTTCAACCAATGAAAAAAAAGTGAACCAGCATATCTAATGAGTTATGATGTCCGTAAGTAAATCGCAAACCAACTAACTCTGGGAATTCCCTCGGGTCGACGAATTTGGGTTCATAGAGGATGGACGGATCTTGGGGTCCGGCGATGTCGCGCAACGACGCCAATTGGCGGGCAGAGGTGACCAATTGGCGACTCACCACACGAGACAGCATGATGGCTGGAAATGTTCATAAGTTTGAAATGCAAATGTTCATATCAAGATACAAAAAGTGGGTGTGTTTTCTTCCCCGTAAAATTATCATGTCTGACCGATTGAATACTCAAAAAAACAAAAATTAAATATGGATGCAAACCATATACATCATCGAGTTTAAGCGTACTAAATCGACAAATTTATCCGAAACGAAAGCACAGCAAATAAAAACGAACAGAAAAATAATGTAAATCGGATAATGGATGGAATATGGCACCGGTAAACCATCAACTTTTTTACAAAGTATTTACAAATCGCTTTCAAGGGGAAATAAATGTCAGGCGAATGAATCAATCATTTCATGCAAAACGTACCAGAAATTAACTTTACAACAAATACATTTGCACAAGCATTGCATATCATGAAAGATGAACGTAAAAACGGAATGCTTTTGTCACTCGAATCAAATAAACGTTAATGTCGAAGAAGATTCGAAAAAAATCCATGCCACTTCGATAATTCGAGAGGTATAAAAAATTCGAAGTTGTTTTGCAACAAATCTATCCAGATTCACTTGATGAATACAGTAAACACACATCTAACTCCTAGAGCTGGAAGTATGCGTTTACACATCTCTATCCCCCGTCTTCGAATCTAGAAGATAGCTAGAAGAGTGTATTTACAGTTACACATGTATTCCAGAGAGCTAGAAGAGCTAGAACAATTTACATATCTTGTTTCTCCCAGATAACTAGAAGAATGCGTGTCGTGCATTGGGTGTGATATCTGGGTACGGGAGGGCCCCGCCTCCCATGGGAGCTGCCCGCGGGACTGGCATCGGCTGCGCGTACTGCTGCTCCCGCAAAAGAGTCATCAGACGGTCCGATTTGATCTTCCTGCAAAAGAGCAAAGGTCACAAATTATTCAAACAAATGCGGATGAACTTGGCTGAATGGACTTCACACTTCAATGGTTCCTATATTGGCTCCCTCCATGAATAATAGCCATTTAGCCAATCACCAGCAAAGTGTCACTATTCTTCAACCAGTAGCCCATTTTTTCAAAAGAATATGTCCATATTCATGATTCTGAGTCAAAAAGACAAAGTTATACCACTTCTGCCACAAAAGTTCAACTTTTTTCTGGCTTTGCCATAGTATGACTTCGATATTATAGAATATAATACCGTACCTCAAATGAGCAAGAGTCTTCTTTTCATGGAAATCCTTGAGAAATACGTCGGCGGCAACGTTCCCAGAGTTGAATTCCCGTGCCAAAGCCTGAAAGGTTAAATAAATCTGATACTTCGGCTAGAGTCCAGAGTTGGACATTCGACTTGGATATTTCACCTCCATTTCAATTAAAGAAATAATGAACACTACAAGTATATCACCACACGCACCAAATTTGTTATGAATTATGTTACAAGAAACGCCCTTTCTCGAGAAATAGTCTGCAAAACTTTCACATTTTCTTCCCGGACCAACTCTTCGTGAACCAAAATCGATATCGAACCAATTCTTCACGAACCAGTTGGTTCGGTCGAAATTGACCCACTTACAAACTCAAAGTAGAAAACCAAACCAAACTTTAATAAATGTTACGTAGTCGACCAACTTTAGCATTATTTGATTGAATGAATGTCGGTTCGGGAAAAAGTTCACCGTGTGTGTGTGTGTAAAACCACTGTTTTGTAGTAGCCGCCTTGTTTAAGCCAATTCCCTACCTCAGCATCATCGTCCACTTCTTGGGCGGCTACTTGTAGAAGATTACTCGTCACATCTAGCGATCGGCCTCCCGACTCGGCATCTGGAAATGGAAAACATTGCGAAATGTCAAACACAAACTGCTTGTAACAATTGACTTTTACCTTTTTCGAAATCGTCAAATCGCAAGTACTTGCAATACCATCGTTTTCAGTATACAGAACGTGACGTATGACTTCTCATGAACGACCGTCATTTTAACGTAGAAGAAAAGTTGATAGGGTTTAAAACATACTACGCACTCGAAAACTAACACTTTCAGGAAGATGAGCATCATTTTTGATCAATCACAAATAAAACCAACTAATGAACTGAATTAACAGATTAACAGATTAAGATGAACAAACTAATTCGATTGTATTTTCAAAGATATATGTAAAATACGGGAACATACCCAGTTTGGCTTTCATTTGCTCCACTTCGGTCTTCAAAGCGGATGCATTGGCATGTGCTGACTTCACCTTCAAACACGAGGTCATAATTCGCTTACATTCGAATATGAAAAACGACAAATAGTAACTGAAAACTGTTTGAAGAAGCTATCGAGCAAGGTTCAAGGTATATCCAAATAACACAATTCCTTTTCCTTCAAATACAACATCCAAAACGAAAAATTGCCACAAGCATAGTGAATGCAAAACTATTTGGAAAAATTAACAAGGCCAAACTGCAGACATACACAGTAAGGTCCGACTAGTCGACAAAACACGTGAAAGTTAACGATTTCGCATAAAAAATAGACAACATTCATCGTTTTCGGCAAAAGAAAGTAGACTGTTGTTCGAC
Organism: Litoditis marina; assembly: GCA_964036275.1. Classification (NCBI taxonomy): domain Eukaryota; kingdom Metazoa; phylum Nematoda; class Chromadorea; order Rhabditida; family Rhabditidae; genus Litoditis; species Litoditis marina. The sequence goes on from OZ038439.1 coordinate 8,911,631, forward strand.
TTCTGTAGCTATCCAGACAACTTTACTGGGGTATGATTGCAGAAAACTAGATACTCGAACAGAAACGGATTGTACCTGCTCGCGAAGTTGTTCTAGTCTCGGTTCCTGTGCCAGATTCCATTCGGCCAGCGTTTTATTCTCCGTCAAACCAACTTCTCGCTCAGAAGGCATCGATCTTACCTAGAAAAAACACCATTTTGATCAAAAAAGAGTTGGATCTATTACTGCGAGTATTCTACAAAAAGTAACTCGTTTTCCAAGTCAAAATACGTGGAACTGCATACGTTTTCATCAAAAATTGGCTGATTTTCACTTCCACAGTATAAGCAAACAGTAATCCATTTATCGGATTCTTGTGGCTACTCGGATAACATTACTGGTGCATGTTCCTGTGGTATAACATATACGTCATCAGCATTTGGAGGAAAAGAGACTAGGTTCAAGCGTTCAAGAATGTATTTCATAACCTAAGCATTTTGAAATAAACCAGAGCATATAAAAACAAGAAATGAACTGAAACAATATTCCAGCAGACTCAGACGTTTCTCAAAAGAGTTTCAAACCTCAAGATGACTAACCTGGGGCAATCCGTCTATGATAGTGTCGATTCGCGAATCTGACTGAAGAAGTTCGCTGAGCTGCTCATTCGTCATGTTCCTACATGATGAAATAGCTGAGTTGACGCAGACATCTAATAAGGCACCCTCACTATCAAACATACTGAAAAACATTATTGAATTACACGTTTTTCGGTATTCCTTTCTCAGGCGACCGCTTGCACCGGTACAGCACCAGTACAGCTGGAAAAGTGGGCGGGGCGCACCGGTGCGTACCGGTACGTACAGGGCAAAAAGTCGATAATTATCAAATTCATTGGTATAATGACCAATTTTCGAGCTTTTTTCAATTGTTTTTTTGTCTAACTTCACTTCAGAAGTAGTTTCCAATATTCTAGAAATGAAATAATCGCTTCGCTGTTTTTATAGCTAATGATTACTCTTTTTCTGCATGTGATTTATTCATATGTGCATCGCAATAATGTATAATATGAAAAATGAGAACCTGATGTTGTTGTTGTTACCATGAAAGCAATACACACGTTAACGAATGAATCTATCATTTAAACATGCATATATTGAATATAAAGAAAGCGAAATAGTTGTTCTTCAGTCGGATAGATTGGAAACTACTTCTAAAGTGAAGTTAGACAAAAAACAATTGAAAAAAGCTCGAAAATTGGTCATTATACCAATGAATTTGATAATTATCGATTTTTTGCCCTGTACGTACCGGTACGCACCGGTGCGCCCCGCCCACTTTTCCAGCTGTACTGGTGCTGTACCGGTGCAAGCGACGTCTAAGTTAGTCGGCGGCCAGAAAGGGGGGGCGTGGCCAGCCACCGCCGCGCGCGGCGAGCTGGCGCGGCGGTGGCTGGCTGAGGGGGGGGGGGAGGGGGTATGGAGGGAGGGGTGTAGGGTGTTTGAGGTCAGGCTAGGTCATCTGAAAGTCCACCAGATTTGACCAGATTTGACTTACGCTTGGGGGAGAGAAACTAGGGGAAGTGAGATTCAGTCAGGAAACTTTGTGTACTGAGGTTTTCAACCACGCAGATTCCGAAAAACGTACTGCCGAGCGTTGAAAATGCAGTCTTCAGCTTGTTTGGAATGAATCACGTGAATTATACCGTAAAATACATCCAAAAATGAAAATGAAATGCTGAGAAGACGTACCCAGTTCGAAAACTACTGGCTACTACCTAAATAATGTAGTTAATGTTGTATTTTGTAGGTATTTCATTGATTTGGCCTGCAATCCAGTGTGGCACGATGGTGAATTTATGTCGTGGGAATGAAAGATTTTGAGTGAAGCCATTCGAAAATACAAGGCAACCCTATTTACTAAATAGAAAAAGATGTTTTCGACTTATACTTACTTTACCATTGGATCACAGAGCAACTGACTAAATTGAGGTACATTCACGGATTCTCGTGTCCTTTGGTATTACATTACAAAGATTGGTAAAAAAAGGTCATGCTCAGTTTGAGAATGAAGTCTTCAGCTGTTCGAACCGCAATTAATGTTTTCATGAGTTTGCCTTGGTTTTCAGAGGTTACGAGAGTGCAAAGGTTCACCGACTACGGCAATTAACATTTCACTCGCTGCACTCCTGTCACTTGATTGGAGCTACAGGTAATTAAGAGTCGTGACGGCCACGGTTCATTGAAGTGCGAATAGCGTTCAGTTGACATATAGGCGTGGCTACAAGTTGACCTAATGAATTAAGTGAATTAGAAAAGCATACTGATATCAATCATGGCTAACGCACAACCTCCTATTCCACCTCCAGTCAGAAGAGATCCATCTATCTGCGACCTGGGCCACATGGTGAATTCTCCCGCTCTGTTGGACGCCTTCCTCATCGACGTGGGTCTGATCTCTCCGCAAAGCACCGGGATGATCGGGCGAAACGCTCCCTTAGGATACAGCCGAACAGGTACTTATTAGTTAAGTTGATCGACTGGCCGCTTTATCTTCATTTTGTGTTACTGCTACGGTATTCGTGAAAAAAAGATCTCACTGGAAATATGTCTAGTTATTTCTATTCGTACAGGCTCCTACAGTGTGATTGGAAGGTGACCGGAATTCAACTCAAAACGAAACGTTTTGCGGAAAGGCTAATTTAACAAGAAACTGGGGTACTTAGGAGAATGTAGAATTTTCCTAACTTTGTGAATGATTGGCAATTCTACAACTAACCGGGTTTTCAGGTAACCTAACCCTTTTTGGTAACCTATTTTTCAGGTTACTTAGTATAGTTTGTTTCGCCAATCGATGACTTTCTACAGTAATCTGTGAAATATTCAGGAGGCTTTTTCTAATGTATAAATCATTATTTTGGTTTCAAACTAACAGAGTTTGTAGAAGTGATCCAATTTCATTTGTGATTTAGCTTGCCTTGTACTCTTAATAAATTAATATTAATACATGTTCGAAGTGTGAATGCTTTCAATACCCGCAAAGACGGTTGTAATACCTCATTGAGTTTGTAATTCAATCAATTACGTCGTTGACGTTGGTGAAACAAGCTGAAGACTGCATTTTCAACGCTCGGCAGTACGTTTTTCGGAATCTGCGTGGTTGAAAACCTCAGTACACAAAGTTTCCTGACTGAATCTCACTTCCCCTAGTTTCTCTCCCCCAAGCGTAAGTCAAATCTGGTCAAATCTGGTGGACTTTCAGATGACCTAGCCTGACCTCAAACACCCTACACCCCTCCCTCCATACCCCCTCCCCCCCCCTCAGCCAGCCACCGCCGCGCCAGCTCGCCGCGCGCGGCGGTGGCTGGCCACGCCCCCCCTTTCTGGCCGCCGACTAAAGGAATACCCGTTTTTCGATCGAAATTGCACCGAACACAGAAAATCAAAGGTACCGTAGAAACGATAACAAGCAGATATTAAAGAGAACTTTCATATGAGTGTAATGAAGTATACAAAAAACAACTTATTAAAACAGTTAAATTATAATGTCAAAAGAAAATAAAACTGACTCACAAACTGCGTCGTCTGAGCGAAAATACGTAAAAAAGCGTGTGTTTTCTGTCAGTGCACCCATCTAAGACAATGGAGGGCCGGTGACCGCCCAACGTTCGCCCACTGACCGCCCAGCGTGCGCCTAGTTGCCGCCTGACAGCGGGACACTAGGCGCACGCTGGGCGGTTACTAGGCGAACGTTGGGCGGTCACCGAGCGAACGTTGGGCGATCAGTGGGCCGAAAACATCCAAAAGCTTACGCAGTACATAAATGATGAAAATAATTGTAGGGGTAGTATTCCCTGCTTGTATTTATTATGTATAATGAGATAAATCAATTTAATGATCACATTTGAGGCGACAATTAACAAAAATCGAAACAACAATGGAAATATAACAACAAGCGGCGAAAATTTTGAATAACTAAGACAATGGAGGGCCGGTGACCGCCCAACGTTCGCCCACTGACCGCCCAGCGTGCGCCTAGTTGCCGCCTGACAGCGGGACACTAGGCGCGCGCTGGGCGGTTACTAGGCGAACGTTGGGCGGTCACCGAGCGAACGTTGGGCGATCAGTGGGCCGAAAACATCCAAAAGCTTACGCAGTACATAAATGATGAAAATAATTGTAGGGGTAGTATTCCCTGCTTGTATTTATTATGTATAATGAGATAAATCAATTTAATGATCACATTTGAGGCGACAATTAACAAAAATCGAAACAACAATGGAAATATAACAACAAGCGGCGAAAATTTTGAATAAACTGCCGTTTTAGAACCAGAATAGCAACAAAGAATCAGCCTATGAATTATATCACGGAGGTGAGGATGATTTATCAATTTAACCTAGATAAACGGGCTAAAAAATAAGTTTGCCCCAGAAAGTTGAAACTATTGTTTGAATTGAAAAGCAAGATGGAGCCTTATAAACAGCCTAAAACATAGTATAATAAACAGGCAGTCGGATGCAAATTAGTTAACTAACAGGTTGTACTGGTGACCATCGAATAATTAGTACGAATCCGAAGAATAGAATAAGAATAAGTAGAGAAGATAGTACGAATCCGTTTGTTGCGCGAGCCGTCATGTCCTTATTCGTCAGTGTCGAGTTGTTTTCTGAAATTGTCATTTTAAATTATGTAAAGAACGAATAATGTCATGAGTTTGTTTGGGATCTCTCTTGGGTTGGATTTAGAAGGCAACTACGACGTGAGTATGGAACGAAATGGTTCAATCAACAGCTCAATCAGAGAGAGCCGACCCTTAGCGTAACAGCCGAGCCAATAGCGCACTAGCCAGCTTTTCGTAAAGTCGACATTCGGTGACCTGTTTATTTTTCGTAGTTTTCTCCTAGCCTCTGTTTAAAATAGCGAGTAACAACACCGTGGTTTCAGGTATGTGTTTCGCCAAGGCGAAGAGCGATCGTTTGGTATACAGAAAGTACAACACGTTTGGACTCCTCACGTGACACGTGAGAGGCGCGCTTATAAACAGGCGCAGCTATAATTCATGGATTCGAAACCTATCCGTCTGGTCTAGTCGCTCGCTCATTCATCTAGGCGTTCTAACTGTTAACCACCCGTTACCGTAGATTACCGTGCTTTAATGTGACAGCCTGTTCAACTTTGTTAACTCTCTGTATATTCGGATTGCATCCACATTTCTATTGTATGTTTGTATGATGCCATAAACCTCCGTCTTAACACTGTGTACTGTTATTACTCATTAGGTAGCAACTACCAATCATATTATCTCCAAGGTTGAAACTTGTATTGCTTTATGAACAAAACTATGAGAATCATTGGTATTCGAGAAACCGCGTGGCAATGAGCATAAAGTATGAATAGGAACCACACCCAGTTCCGAACAATGTGTCTACTTTCTCCAAATTTGCGGAGCGAGACCCGGATTCGATTTTAAATTTCAAGAATTCGGGGTGTTCAAGACAATGAACACACAACTCAAACTAATACGCTACTCGTTGTTGAACACATTGAACACAGGCTAGCAAAAACGGTACAGAATAGGAATGTTACCGGACCTTGGCCGACGAAATGACCTACAAAATAGCTGGCTGTAAGCTAGCTCTGTCCCAGCATCAGGAGTTTAGTAAAATGTCTTCCGTAGCAAAAACAAATATAAAGGTTTGATATAATCATAAATAAAATACCATAGGTTTAGCAGATGTCAGTCTGATTTAAAGGAATGAGCAGATTTCAGAAGTAATCAACATTGTAAACAGGAATCAAACACATGAATGGATTCTTCAGAGTGACTGACTCTTTAGTTCCACGTTCATTCCGGAACTAATAGATATCAGAAAAATTTAAACTTTTACCTTTTTAAAAACTAAATTTACCACATTCAACACCAACATACCTCTATATTACCCGAGAAGAGCAATGGAATATTTAGATACCAATAATATAGATCCATTATATAATAAAGAAAACCTGTAAAACTCGGTGTTTTCGAAAAAACGTCGTTTAAACCTCCAAAATAACATGAATCTTCAAAAATAACAGAACACAGCGATATCTAAACAAAAACTAAACAAAAATAAGGATAGAATGATAAATAAATGATATTAAAAGGAGAAAACACATTGCAAAATAACAAAATGACTTCAAAATTTTCGAATTTCGGGTGCGTCGCGGTCGACCGCTTCGCATGCTTGGAATGGATGAGCTGGCCCATTGACCGCCAGGTGGGCCGACACTGGGCCGACAATGGGCGGTCGGTGGGCGGACCACTCAGACTGGGCGGTCACCCGCCCTCCATTGTCTGAGAAACTGCCGTTTTAGAACCAGAATAGCAACAAAGAATCAGCCTATGAATTATATCACGGAGGTGAGGATGATTTATCAATTTAACCTAGATAAACGGGCTAAAAATAAGTTTGCCCCAGAAAGTTGAAACTATTGTTCGAATTGAAAAGCAAGATGGGGCCTTATAAACAGCCTAAAACATAGTATAATGAACAGGCAGTCGGATGCAAATTAGTTAACTAACAGGTTGTACTGGTGACCATCGAATAATTGAAAGTAGAGAAGATAGTACGAATCCGTTTGTTGCGCGAGCCGTCATGTCCTTATTCGTCAGTGTTGAGTTGTTTTCTGAAATGGGTCATTTTAAATTAGGTAAAGAACGAATAATGTCATGAGTTTGTTTGGGATCTCTCTTGGGTTGGATTTAGAAGGCAACTACGACGTGAGTATGGAACGAAATGGTTCAATCAACAAATCAGAGAGAGCCGACCCTTAGCGTAACAGCCGAGCCAATAGCGCACTAGCCAGCTTTTCGTAAAGTCGACATTCGGTGACCCGTTTATTTTTCGTAGTTTTCTCCTAGCCTCTGTTTAACCTAGCGAGTAACAACACCGTGGTTTCAGGTATGTGTCTACTTTCTCCAAATTTGCGGAGCGACACCCGGATTCGGTTTTAAATTTCAAGAATTCGGGGTGTTCAAGACAATGAACACACAACTCAAACTAATACGCTGCTCGTTGTTGAACATTGAACACAGGCTAGCAAAAACGGTACAGAATAGGAATGTTACCGGACTTTGGTCGACGAAATGACCTACAAAATAGCTGGCTGTAAGCTAGCTCTTTCCCAGCATCAGGAGTTTAGTAAAATGTCTTCCGTAGCAAAAACAAATATAAAGGTTTGATATAATCATAAATAAAATACCATGGGTTTAGCAGATGTCAGTCTGATTTAAAGGAATGAGCAGATTTCAGAAGTAATCAACATTGTAAACAGGAATCAACCACATGAATGGATTCTTCAGAGTGACTGACTCTTTAGTTCCACGTTCATTTCGGAACTAATAGATATCAGAAAAATTTAAACTTTTACCTTTATAAAAACTAAATTTACCACATTCAACACCAACATACCTCTATATTACCCGAGAAGAGCAATGGAATATTTAGATACCAATAATATAGATCCATTATATAATAAAGAAAACCTGTAAAACTCACTGTTTTCGAAAAAACGGCGTTTAAACCTCCAAAATAACATGAATCTTCAAAAATAACAGAACACAGCGATATCTAAACAAAAACTAAACAAAAATAAGGATAGAATGATAAATAAATGATATTAAAAGGAGAAAACACATTGCAAAATAACAAAATAACTTCAAAATTTTCGAATTTCGGGTGCGTCGCGGTCGACCGCTTCGCACGCTTGGAATGGATGAGCTGGCCCATTGACCGCCAGGTGGGCCGACACTGGGCCGACAATGGGCGGTCGGTGGGCGGACCACTCAGACTGGGCGGTCACCCGCCCTCCATTGTCTGAGATCGCGCACAATCAACTTTTATTTTGTTCCAATCAACATTTATTTTGTTCCAATCAACATTCATTTTTTTCAATCAACTTCTATTTTTTCTGAAAAGAAATGTTTGGTTTGCGCTCTCTGCGACACGTCATATTACGTACGGGACTATTTTAATCAAAAATTCAATCTGCTCGAGCTTATAAAAGGGTCAAGGCATAATTTCTGCTGTGTGAATACTCCCAGAATGTTGCTAAGACTAATAAGACATGTTTATATCTACTAGCTATAATTTATATCGATCATCTCAACACAAATCCTGTCTGTTTCGCAGGTGACTCAGATATGCTCTAGCGATCACTAAGTGAACTCAACCGAGCGTGGTGCTAGGAAAATTGTCTGAATATACTTTGATTATGGTCATACTATTAGGAAAAAGTACTGTGAGTATCGTTAGCCAACATAATGTCGAACAACGTCAAGGTCACCGTTTTCAAAGAAAAGGGATATGTAAATTCCTTATTTTCTGGCAATGAAACAATGAACAGAAAACGGGTTCATTATTAGTATAATGCGCCCCATACATTTGGAAACATATTCCATGAAGTGTCCTGTTCTTCCTTGCTTTGAAAACAGAGAAATTGGTAAAATAAATAAGCGTATTCCAGAATTGCATTTATCAGTTTGTACAGACATACATAATTAAATTTATGATGAAAACGTGAATCGAAACTTTCTTGTAGAAGCGAACATCAGCTTGAATCTTCGTATTTGTAGTGAAACGATCACACAACCTGTAATGGGACGTAGCATAAGAAGTATACATAAAACTGGTCATTTACCGTTACCCCCAGCTGTCCAGCAAGATGAACGTTGACACTGTTGGAACAATTTCGACACTGGCTCAAAGCTACTCACATTTCGACACAAACCAGAGTGAAAAAAAGTCAATTTTACAAACGTAGTGACAGTCATATTATATGAATACGACTGCCAGCAACGCTCGGATTAAGTACAAAGTAACTGTGAACACATCTGGTGAACACAGAAAGTCAAATCACTTAAAACATGTTTATTTACTTTTCTCATTGGAATGTTAAATATCAAATTATCACCTTTACGTCGAAGTTGCTGTCTCACGAGTCCTGAGAGGAGATGAGAGCACGGCCAGACCGGAGAGAAACATATACGATTGATAAACGGCGAAACCTAGAATTTTATATTAATTAGGCAGTACATGACAACAATATATGATTCTAGAATTTTTGTATGTGAATATATTTGATTTAGTTAGACTTATATACAGAGAGGATTTACATTCTGGAATTGTAAAAAAAAAAAAGTTCTGAAAACACTTGGCAATTCAGCGAACTACGGCTTTGCAGAAAACTTGTAATATTCGTAGTTTTATAAATAAAAAACTGTAATCATCGTCTCAAAACTTGACTACAGCCGATAAAATTACAATACTTTCCGCCAGACTTGAGCCAGAATTTGATTATTTCTATGAAAAATGAATAATTCTGGCCTAGGTAATGAGAAGAAACGGGCTCCCTTTCATAAAGTAGTTGAATCTCGCTGGTGTGTCAATATTGGGGTGACTTAGTTCTCCAGATCAGTTTGTTGAAAATTACGTTTACGCTATTCAACTGGGTGACCAGTAATACTGAATGGGTGCAAAATCGGCGTTTCTCGCAAGGATTACTTAAAAAAGGTAGTTGGACAGTTATAAGGATAAGGAAAGCGGGTGCGTCAATGACACATTTAATAGAGTCTCCTCACGTTTGAATGTTTGAAATTATGTGCATTTTAAATTATTTGAATATACCTGAGACTTGAAGAGGAACATCGACGTGGTGGGTGGTGCGAGCGGTGTCACTCCAATTCAACGACGAAACGAGCTAGAGACAGCTAGTTACCGGGACCGGTTGCATATTCAGCCGTCACGTATACTTGCGATATGATTGCCGCTGAAAGCCAAAACTTGTGTTAGAGAACTTATTAATAATAATGAAGGAATATATGAAGACAAGGAAAGGAAACCCGGGTAGAAATTAAGACAAATAATTAAACATTACCTTTTGCCTATATTACAAAAGCAATGAGGTGATGATGCTGGTGACCCCCAACTATATGCTTACCTGGTCGCTCATCAGCCTAAACCAACCGCGCAAAAAAACCCCGTCCTATTTTTTTATTGTTACTTCATTAAATAAAACTCATACACCTATTCATGTGAAACTCGTGTCGGAATCTATTTTCCTAATTTTTAAGGAAAATCATGAAATAACTTATAGCATGCAGTTACTTTTAGGACCTAGTCTACGTGAATAAGCCATCCGGTAACCTTATTCCTCTCATCATTTGAAATAAATATAAGTTAATACATGAGTTATTTCCAATGATCGGTTCGGTTGGTGTCAGTTTCAAAAAGGAAAAACACCGCGTGGGATATGTGTGAAGGGAAGTGGAAGAGATAAGTTTGCATGATGAGTACAAATCCAATGAACCCTGGATCTTAAGGATCATTGAAAAACAACTACAAATAATGAATAGTATTTTTAATTAAAATATTAGGCGTTTCGCGTTTCAGAATACCCAAGCGAGATGGATAGGGGAAGCAAAATAAACCCAGCCCATCCCCCACACCTGAACACTACTCATTATGGGAATGTGAAACCATCGTAAACACACAACAATAAACAGAACAATGTAGAGAATAAAAATCTTCTAACGTATACGACCGACCGATCGAGGCGGATTATTTATCGTGTGCTTTGGCGTGTCGCCGGGCAGAGTCCGCAATCCGACGTCGCGCGCGAAACGCAAACCGAACATTTATTCTATGAAAAAAATAAAAGTTGATTGAAAAAAATAAAAGTTGATTGAAAAAAAATAAAAGTTGATTGTGCGCGATGGGTGCACTGACAGTTTTCGCAGTTTTCGACCGTAATCCATTAAATCGTTATTTGAAGCCGGCTCACACCTCGCCGGAGCCGTCATACGATTGAAGGACTATCGTGTTTCGACTCCCGCAACGCTAAAATTTTCGCTGTCCGAAAATACCGCGAATTTCAAAAAAATGAGTTCTTAACGAAATACGATTTTCCTGAAATATTATTCACAATATTATTAAAATATTATATAAACATATAATATTCTTATAGCGGGCAAAACATGTGATGAAAGTTGATGGTATGTGTCTACAGTTCATAATATTGTTGTTTACACGTTGTAATCGTTGTATTCTGCGGCTTTTGCTTTACTTTTAAGAAAGGATGTTTTCTTAAGCGGACTCGTATTTGCAATATCGACTCTGGATCATGATCCACTGGTCAACTAACGAACATGAATAGGATGAGTGATGTAAAGACAGCAACCAGTCATTTCAGAAAAACGGTTGCCTTTTCCCGGCATGAAGACGCTTCTTTCCATCACTTCTACATATTCCTGACTCGATTCGTTTAGCATTCTATCATTTTACTCATTTTCGGCAGTGTTCACCATCGAAGCTTGAATTTCGCGACTGATCATGGGTTCTATTATCAACATTCACCGATTTCCATGCACCATCATGCGCACTACGGATTTTATTGCTTTAGAAAGTGGAAAGCATGGAAATGATAGTTTTCATCATGAATAGTAAAATTTAGAAATAACTTGCTGCTCTCAACGTGTTTTCTCGCGAGCTTCTCGATGAGCAAAGATTGTTTTCACCCTCAGGGGTGAATCGCCATTCACCAATAGCATACCAATTAGATGCTGAATAATGTTGAGAAATATATATATATATATATATCTGGTCCCCTTATGCATGAGAAACATAAAATGAGCATGATCAATATCCAGCATGGGATCAATAACTGACTAGCGTGTACCGAATGAGCTGTTAGTCATTGTGAGAATTGTACGAGACAGTAGTAAAAATGAAAATGATTTATGAATGCACAATTATCACAATTTCATCTTTCTCCCGACGCTTATGGATTCTTTCCGACGTCAGAGACTTCTTCCTGACGATAACCTGTAAACTCGACAATAAGAAAATAACAGTAGGTAAACCATGAAAGGTACCCGGGTTTCACATGTACCACGTGAAAATAGGTTTCTTCGAAAGAGAACCGAACGCGAATATTTCGTTCTATATCTTAGAGTGAAACCATTGTAGAGGTAACCTATAGAACTCCAGCTTCATTAAAATTAGGATCACCGTGAAAAGTGACAAACGGATACTGACGCCAGACGAAACAGTGTGATTAATTTTGCATTGGATAGCCGTACAGTCCAGATCAAGAGCATGAAATACGTCTTGGCACACAGTTGGTCCTGTTTCAGTTGTCTAATTGTACCTGTTTCCCCACCTCAACGTTTGTATATACTTTATTGGAAAGTCTTTTCTAGGTTTTATTTGTTTCCAATCGACCTGGTCACGCATTACGAGTTAGAGGACTTGGGAAGAAAATGAAGTCTCACTTTCAGGTTAATGTGATAGTATGATTCTGTCCAAACCACTCAAAGCAGAAATTCATCGTAGAGTGTGGAATTGGTTATAAAAAAAGTGATCCTGCGGACTTACTAAACAGTTTAGAATATCGTACCGTGCTTGATAACAACTTGAGAAATCAGGTGTCGTAGTACCGTCTCGTATAGCTATCCTTTCTCCCAGAAAACTTCAGGACTGCAGTTACAACGGTTTACCTGCAATGAATGAGTGAGTTGATGACGTGCCAGAACAAATATGGGGGGGGGGGGAGGTTTGTTAAGAAAACTATTCAAGCATCCGTTAATATACAATGTAAAAGTGGGTGTTTTTCCACTATCTCAACTTGAAAAAATACGGCAAAAGCTCAACTTAATTTCCACCCTATTGTCATAGTATAGTATGATTTCTGAGATCGAAAACAAGATCCTTCGAATCAATCCGAAGCTTGATTTTCAGCGTTAATTCTAAAGGTACCTGGATTTTAGTTCAAGATCACCTACTGGGGTAACTTGAGGAAACTAGGAAGTCACCCAGCCTATGTATTTTGAATAGGTGATTCGATTGTTTCATGCTGGCAATGCATTTCTTTCAGAGGAAAATAAATGTTCATGCACTAACCGTACGTTTTTCGACAATAGTGTAGTAGAAACCAGCTCTGCATCCGATGAATCATCTAGATTGAAAGTGGAATTGTCCTGAAACATAAATGAAGTAAAGACGCATTTTGTTAAGAGTAAATGACAAAAAAAAACAGAAACACCGGGTTACTTTTGTCAGTATCGGCATAACTTACCTATTTTTGATGATGCAAACTCCTGCTTATGACTTTTCAGGCGAATTCACTGAAGAACCGGGTCCTTCCCAAACTAAACCGCTAACCGGTCACTAGAGAACCGAACCGACCAAACCTACTTCTGAACGGACCGGTTCTCCAGTGAATGCTTCGAACCGAACAGACATTAATCATGAATTGAACTAACAAGTCGTAATGAGTGAATCCCGGGTCGGTTCGAAGAATTCACTTGAGAATCGGTCGGTTCCGGATAGCGGTTCGGTTCTCCAGTGGCTGGTTTTCGGTTCGGGAAGAACCCGGTTTTCCAGTGAATTGGCAGTATTTTCACGGATATCCATGGAGAAATTGTTTACTTTTTGTGGAATAGTCACACCTTACTGGTATCTGATGGTGGTTGGAAAAGTACCCTACAACTTAAAAACAACCTTTTGATGCCAGCAACAACTTCAAACTACACCGGGAGAAAATGGAGCTTGTTGTATTGAATTGCAGAGTATGCTAGGAAAAATATTCCTCCTGAACCACATTTACAAACGGCCGATTCCACAAGGAACCGGGTCTTTCCTTAATCCGATCAGCTAACCCCAACCGGGTTACCTGATTAACCCTTTTGTTAACCCCTTTGTAACCCTTTTTACAATGTATTTGAAGGGAAATTGGGGGTTATCAAGTCGTTAACAAAACGGTTAACCAGGTAACACGGTTAATGGTGAACTGCTAGCGTTAACGTAATACCGGGTTAATTAAAGAATTCGCCGTTACAAATATTGTCCTTCTCATTATGACTTATCTGTTTATATTCGCGTCTCTACTCAACCTAACGAATAATGTTTTACATACAATGTTCTTCGTGATAACAAACAAAGTTTTCTGGTCTGAAGAGCGGTTAGAATGACCAGAAACTCTGTTGATTGTAAAGCTGGGTCTTTCATGCTTTTATAACGTTCTCGGAGAATATCAGAAACAAAGACAAGCTCACCTTAAGTAGTACCGCAGTGGTACTTTGTTCTTGATCCGCTGTGGTACTTCGCCGTTGATTTTCAATGCACGTCAGGCCGCAGGGAAAAAGAGCCAAGATTCTGAATAAGTGATAGTTGAAATAACAGTTTACCTTATGATCAACTCCGAATACAATAACATATAGTAATTGGTTGCTTGAAGACATAGACCTATTTTTTAGAGCACGAGTACATCATACATGTGAACAAGCAACACGACTATAGATGGTAAAAACCAGGTTTCACAACCCTGCGTACAGTTCTTTCAATTATGAGAATCTGCCTTTCTTTCAATGAGAGCGGACATTAATAAAACAAGTACACTTAATGATAGGCAAAACTGGACGGGCTTGTTTTGCTAAAGACAATCATGATTTCATCCCCATCCCACTATCCTCTATATTATACAATAAGTTGTTAACTCGATTGATTCAACAAAAAGACAAAAGAATGATATATAAAGGTAAAATATTAAGAAATTTTGAGAATAATGCATTTGAAAAGTTGCAAAAATGACGTTCTCATTGGGGCAAGCTTGGGGTGCGCCAATCGACGAGTCGTACCAACAACCGACTGAAACTTCGGAAAACCGCCGAACTAAAAAATTCTTTCTTTACTTGATAATTGAGAGCAGTGTTGGGGCTAACTGAACTAATTATCTCAGACAATTTAATGCATAGAGTAAAACGGTATCGCCAAAAATAGGTTTTAATCCGCCATATCTTCGCCAGTTTAGCATTATCCGAGCCCAGATAATTAGTTCAGTTAGCTCCCTAATTGTTCTATCGAACTATCCAGAAAAACAAGCACCATAGTTGATACTTCTCCCAAGTTTCAGTCGGTTTTGCGTAACTAAAGTGATTCTGGGTCCCGCACGGATGGGTTTTCGCTAAATACGGGGTGAATCCTTTAAACCGAGCTCGGCGATGTGTGGGCTGTTTTATCGTCTTTTCCGCTCGTTTTTCATATTATTTTTTCCAAATTTTATGTTCAACAAGTTTAATATGGTTGTGTATATCTTTTTTAAATTCAAAGTAGTTAATTTTAACTGGTTTCAGTTAGTCTGTCGACGCCCGGTGACTCAGATAATGCAAAATGGCTCGTGTTTTGGAGCAGGATATGCGGAATCTCGCCGTTTCTGAAAAGGTATGATCCTTTCCTTCATGGAAAGTTGACAAATTGTTGGTATATACAAATAAATCATCGTCACACGTGTTTGATTCACGAATAACGCAACTTTTACATTGATTTTCTCGTTAAATAGCTGAGTCATCATCAGTTATCAACAGTTCATTGCATGTTATCTTCCTAGATAGTGTGTAAGTGATGTATAACATCACTTAGTAACTTGCTGTTTCTATCAAACACGCTGCACAATCGTTTGTATTCCGTTGATTTTGGAATAGTGACATATGTGGTTGTTTATACGCCTTTGGAGTGGCGAATTCACTGGAGAACCGGGTCCTTCCCGAACCAAACCGCGAACCGGTCACTGGAGAACCGAACCAACTGAACCGAACCGATTTTTGAACCGACCGGTTCTCCAGTGAGTGCTTCGAACCGAACCGACATTAATCATGAGTTAAACAAGCAAGTCGTAGACAAGGTAAAATGACTCTATCCCGGTTCGGTTCGAAGCATTCACTGGAGAACCGGTCGGTTCAAAAGTCGGTTCGGTCGGTTCGGTTCGGTTCTCCAGTGACTGGTTCGCGATTCGGTTCGGGAAGGACCTGGTTCTCCAGTGAATTGGCCCTTTGGAGTCTCGGGCAATTACACATTATATCACAATGAACCGTGCTTATAGCGACCACAAACCAACAAACCGGCAATTTTTGTAAATAATTTTAGGTTTCTTTGGAAAATTAACCAGAAAGAGTAACACATGCGCTTATAATGATGTGTGGAATACTTAAATGCGTGTAATATTTGTTTCAAAACAGGTGTTTACTACACTACTCGAACACTTCTGTAACACGTGAACCCCAGATGAATATAATACTGAAGAATACATTAAAGTTCACTCAGTAGTTAGCTACTCATGTTGCGCCGGGGACGAGAGAGGTTCCAGATCAGAGAGACACAGAATGTCTCAGACTGGCTGGGGATGCGGTCTCGTTGACCTCCATGCTCTCTCGCTTCCGTAAGCTTATAGTACTCAGACAATTGCTCGGAACGCGCTCTGTTAGTTACAAATTTGCTTTTGGTCGAAACGGCTTCGCAACAAATCTAGAGATATAGTGTGCCGTGTGCCCCGAAGAGACGTCGGACGACGAGAGGGAAATGCAATATATGTATAAACAGTAATTTACTGTTTTGCAACTACGCTTCTTCTGAGCAGCCAATTAGCCAACCATCTTTGTAGTGGCCTCGACGAGAGAGTGTGCAGGTCAGGGAGACGCCAGACGTAGACGTCTGCGGCCCCATTGACCCCCGTGCTAAAAATTGGCGCCAATGTTTTTTTTTTCAGCTGCTGCCACTTTACAGTCGGCCAAGTCATGGAGTAAAAGGCACGGAGGTGGATCTATTGGTCAACTTCTTCAAGTTGAATTTCAAAGGAAACGCAAAAAGTATAAAGGTACTATTTTTGTTCGCTAATACTTGCTAGATGGCATCCTAAGTCGTCTCCCTTTTTCCATTTTTCGCCAAATTTCCTAGTCGTACTCAACCGGTGTTCGTCAACCACATTAATCAATTAGGAGCCATGCTCCCAGTTAGCCAATGTAGAACCGCTTTGTAACATTGAAAACCAAGTTTTGGGCTATACTAAAGGGTAACCGGTTTTCCGATTCAGGTAACCGGGAAAAACTTCTACCAAAAACAGGTTGGGTTACAAAAAAGACCTGGTTAGATGTAGAATTCGTCCACGTGTACCGCCACTGTACCATGTTCCAGCTCCACGAATACACCGTAGAAGTGATAGACTTCGCGAAGCCATGTGTCCTGTTTTTCGCCCAATTCTGAAAAAAAAAACGCGAAATTGGGGTTTGACTTGAAGCTTGAAGCCGCTTTAGCCGTTTTTACTATCCAACTTCATTTCTTTCTGTTATTTCGCGCGCAGCGCGAAGCGCTGTGCGAGATTTGTCTTTGGTCCGGCTAATGCGCGCTTTCATTTTTTTAGTTCACTCTCAAAAAGGTCCAATTGTGCAAATCAGAACTTTTTATGATTTGCTGATTTTCTATGGCACATTTACAAGCTATTGTCGAAATTTGAACGAAATTGATTGAGTTTGAGCCGAGTTATGACGTTATGCGCTTCATGCAGACCGCCAACTTCCGTCGTGTGTCTGTGTGTGTGTGTGTGTTGGTGCGCACTCCTGGGATATTTTTATGTGTGAACCGATTTGACTGAAAATTTGGGACACGATAGATACCCCACTCAAACCTTGGGGGCGCAAACTTTTTTTCGAAAAAAGTTATTTTTCATCAAGTTATAGGTCTTCGAAAATGTCTCTGCTTCTCTTCATTTCGTGCACTCTCTCGCCCTCTCTGTCGCGGTAAATCAAATTGCGTTATAACTCAGCTCAGTCCTAACCAATTCAAGTAAAATTTGAAGTATGATACCACGACATGAACTGACATTGATTCAGAGTAAGTCTTCTACTGATGACGTCATCGAGGATTCTGGAGCTCGGATGACGTCATTTTTGAAAAGTGCAAAGTTGACGTCACATATATTTTTAAATGATGGTAATATTTTAGAAAGGGTCAATTAACGGTGAAACTCAATCTAAGAGTGACGTATTCTGGGATTCTGGAGACCAGATGACGTCATTTTTGAAAAGTGCAAAGTTGACGTCACATATATTTTCAAATGCTGAAAATATCCTAGAAAGGGTCAATTAACGGTGAAACTCAATCTAAGAGTGACGTATTCTGAGATTCTGGAGACACGATGACGTCATTTTTGAAAAGTGCAAAGTTGACGTCACATATATTTTCAAATGCTGAAAATATCGTAAAAAAGGTATATTAACGATAAAACTTCATCTAAATATGACTTATTCTGGAATTCAGAAGGCCAGATGACGTCAACTTTTGAAAAAAATTGACGTAAAATATGTTTTCGAATGCTGGAAGTTTCTTAAAAATGGTCAATTCACGATGAAACTTCATTCAAACATGACGTATTCTGGGATTCTGAAGGGCAGATGAAGTAAGTTTCTAGAACTGCAATGTTGACGTCATATTTTTTTCCGAATGATGGTAATACTTGACAAGTGGTTCATCAAGAAAACAATTTTATCTGCACCGTACAGATCAAACCACATACCTACGGCATGTATACAAAAAGAGAAAAATTCATGAAAAAGTGGGGGCCCAACGAATGTAAGATTTGTCTTCTGCTGTGCGCCCCTTAGACAACTACTCTCAAATGGAACAGCTACTGCTACAAAAACCGAAAAATACCAATATACTCAAGTATAACTGTTCATTACAAACATACAAAAGTCGTAAAATATTTTCTCAAACCTGTAAACTAGAATCTACAAATCACAGAACCTACTCAATTATAGAGTTCCTGGTTTTGTACACAATGGTTGGCATTTTTTGTCATTACTTCAATTCTAGGTGCTATAACGTTTGTCATATTATTCAAAAGTTGTTCTCTCTTTCGCAGCTGTGACTTGTAGATTCTAGTTTCAGGTTTGAGAAAATATTTTACGACTTTTGTATGTTTGTAATGAACAGTTATACTTGAGTATATTAGTATTTTTCGGTTTTTGTAGCAGTAGCCTTTCCATTTGAGAGTAGTTGTCTAAGGGGCGCACAGCAGAAGACAAATCTCACATTCGTTGGGCCCCCACTTTTTCATGAATTTATTATGTTTCAGCTCCACGAATACACGGTAGAAGTGGTAGACTTCGCGAAGCCGCGTGCGCCGGGTGGCAGAGGGGGGCGGGGCGGTCGGGGTGGAAGAGGTGGTAGAGGCCGCGGGGGGAGACCCGGACAATCGACAGAGATCAAG
Organism: Litoditis marina; assembly: GCA_964036275.1. Taxonomy (NCBI): domain Eukaryota; kingdom Metazoa; phylum Nematoda; class Chromadorea; order Rhabditida; family Rhabditidae; genus Litoditis; species Litoditis marina. The sequence continues at coordinate 8,930,689 of OZ038439.1, forward strand.
TACACTCCCGTCAAAAATGTGTGAGTCTCCCTGTACAGTGTGCAGTTCAAACTAAATTCGAAAGTTGTGCTGTGTTTTCGACAGCGAAAGTTTTATCTGTTTGTCGAAGAAAAAAGACGGCCATTAGTGATTTTTTTGCTAATAATTGGTCAGGTAGAGATTAATTTCGAATGTTCAGTCAAGTCCTACCTTCCTTGCACATATCAGTAAGATGTCACTATTCAACAAATAGGAACCCGTTCATTCATTTAACTACGTAAAACGTTGTGGTTATGATTTTCCCCAAAAATAGGAAATATGTAGGAAAAAAAAATGCTAATGCTGGGAAAAACAAGTTTCATAGGGTAGAAGGTAGACCTGGGAAGTGATAGAAGGTAGGTAGAACTTCAGTCAACCCCGTTTTTCCCATTCCAGTGAAGTGCTTCGTGACGCCTTCTGGAGCTCGGTCCGTGCGTACCCGACAGCCTTCGGGGAAGCCGTCTGTTTCGATGACTACAATACGTGTTGGACCGGGAATAGACTGCCTCTCAGCTCAGAAAGACCCTCCTTCAGCCATATTATGGACCACCCGGACCCCGAAAAGGTATATGCGTTTTTTATTCAACCATATAGAAGAAAGAAAGGTGAGGTCGTTAGTAACGTACACCGGCAAGGGCTCTCATATGGGGGATGATAGCAAACAATCATTGTGAAAAAGTAGGATTCCCGAGTTCATAATACTGTTTCCCAAAGAAAGTCGGCAAAATTCAAATTGTTAGTCCATTCACTTGAAGTTGGATAATACAATAACACATTCATTTTGTTATTCTGATTCTAATGTTTTTCTGCAGAGCGCCAGACTCTCTGTAGCCGTCAAGATCTACCCCACCTTTCTGTCCGAATTCACCGTGAATCTGAATTCCTCAGATGAACGAATCGCCGATGCTTCGAAACGAGCCCTCAAGAATATTTTCACCCAGAGAACGCGATACTCTCCCGATCCAGAGAATGCCAGGGAACAGGGAGAGAGGTGCGATTGTTATATTTTTTTTTAATTTTGAGCGCCAACGAGCTCAAACGAAAAACACAGCAGGAGAGAAAAGCTGCTTGTATAGGCTTGTTTCTCGAGAAGCGAACCCTCTGTTCGAAGGTTCTTCATAGAATGAACCGGTTATCCGATCTAAGTAACTTCAATTTCATAGTTTTTAATAAAATAGAGACCTCGTCCAGATCTCATAAAAAGGTCCGTGCTTGGGCTGTTCAGCCGCGAGTGGTAGTGTATAGGAGAGGGCCATATCAGAGTTGTAGTTTGAACTCATACACAGACACACACCATAACTTACTAATTCGGCTGGAAAGGAACGGAATCAAACTACACACGGCGGGATATAGGGTAGCCACAAAAACAACGAACTACTTTTCGGCTATTTCGAGAAAATTGTCTATTTTTCTTTTAAAAATGAATATGTTTCGCATATTTCACTCTAAAAACGAACTCCTTTTTGTCGATTAGTCGGATGTTACTGGTGTATAGTTATAACAACATTTACCGCCTCACCTCGAACTATGTTTATACTCTCCTGTTCCAGGGATTTCACTAGAAAATGGACCAATTCCGGTGGCGCCGTCTATGCCATACCGAGGCTCATGGACAAACCGGCTGTCGAGGTATACTTAATTTCGGGTCATTTTATGTTTGACCGAAACCAAGGTATTCGATAGCAAACCCAATCAGTTTCGTACTCAAACCGGCACTGAACTGGACCACTATCATCATTTTTTATTAGTTCAATTCAACCTCTGTTCCTCTGTTGGACTGTTGGGGAAAGTTTGGGTCGGGAACAGCCCAGAATTTCACGTCGTTAGTGGCTATCAGGTTCCCCTTGCTTCTCATCGATCGGGTTTCAGTAGATTATAGTACTGTATTGGGTGGAGGTAACCTTCTTGAAAATAGATTATCAAAAAGGGTTAAGTTACTAAAAAACCCCGCTAGATTTATAGAATTCACCTCAACAATTGGTTTTTACTGTTACTTTTGATGGTTTTTACTGTTACTTTTGGTAACCGGTTTTCGGTCTCAGGTTACATACCGGGGTACCCGTGAGGTAACCTGAAAAGGGGTTACCAAAAACCGGTTAGGTTACCAAAAAAAACCGGTTACATATAGAATTGCCCCCCCCCCCCTTAGCTGACGACACACCTCGATTCCAGGTGGAAGTGTGTCCGGGTGTGCGGGCCTGGTTGGGGCTCTATGCCTCCGTTCGAAGCATCGAGAACCTAGATCCTGTCATCAATTTCGCACGTCAGTTTGTTTTGGTGAACTTCTTACCGAACCAAAACCGAACCGATTCTTCCCGAACCACTTGGTTCTTTCTAGAACCGAACCAAGTTTAGGCCAACAAAGGTGGAACCGAACCAATTCAAGTAATTAATACTGAAATTGGTCGACTGCGTAACGTTTATTAGGGTTGGGTTCGTTTGATTACGCAAACGGTTCGGTTTTTCATCGAACCAACTGATTCGGGAAGAATCGGTTCAGTTTTGGTTCGGGAAGAAATTTGTCGTTTGTTTTAGCCCTGCATGTGGTCTTTTTGGACATAGCATGAAACAATGTTTTTTTTTCTGTAAAACAGTTGGACATTAATAATGTGTGAGTTGAGTCATACTACATTCATACAGTTTTTTTGACATTAATTGCGGTCCAATTTTGTTCTCTGGTTCGTGTGTGGTATGGTGTATGCCTAGAGACGACCTGTGTAATTTCAGTGGTCAATAAACTCTTCTATGAATTGGATATGGATTTGATCTCTTTCTATGGTGAAGTTCTTCTCGAAGTAAGTTTTTTCAATCTTTACCAGTCGTCTGCATTTTAGGTTTACCTGCAAAGTTTCGGGTTACGTGAGAACTTCGCAAAAAAGGTCAGCAGCGGGGGGGGGGGATATGCGGTTACTGTCTGAAAATGGTTAGGTAATCTTTCGCTTAGGTTAACCTAAAACGGGGTTAGAAAAAGAATTCGTCAGTAGTACTTGCGGCGGAAAGGTAAAGAGGTCAACCAGGGATAAGTTTGCTGGTAGAACTACGGTTTTTTCTCAACTTCTGGTACTGTGGGATACTTTAGTCAACCTCGGTTACTTCCTGGTTTTACTTCCTAAAAACGATGTTTTTAGGGGAAGTTGATAAGAGAAAGCGCCGACTGGCGAGAACAGCTGAGAGAAGTGGGAATGAACGCACAACAACGGGGCTCGATGAGCCATAAGCTGGCCGGTCTTCGGGTCAAATCGGGTGGAAACGGGCGGCCCGGGGCCCTCGTACAGGAGAAAGGGTACGTTTTATATTTATACATATTCACCATTCACGTCGCTTCGTTACGTTTCGCTGCATGCGTTCGTCATCATACGCTTATCCCAATTGTATTGTTTCACCGCCTCACAATATGGCCGGTTTGTATGGTTATCTAACCGGTTTTTGGTAACACAAACGGTTTTTAGTAACCTCTATTTGAGGTTACCAGAGTAGGCGACCGGTTGCCTAACGCAAACTGTGGTTTTTACCGTTAGTATGTACGGTAACCGGAATTTAGGTCTCAGATTACCCACAGGCTACTTGTAAGGTAAACTGAAAATAAGGATTCCAAAATCCGGTTGGATAAAGAATGGGCCGGTTTGTTTGGCTGATTTATCATTTATCATGTTCTAGGAAAGGCCGCAATGCGCCACCGGGCAAATGGTTCCTGGGCGAGCGACACTTCAAGGTGGTCGGAGTTCATGATAGTATGTTCATACACCAGTCAGTTCCGACTATTCCACAAAAAGAGTCCGTTTCTAGATATAAAGAAGGATGATTATATTGACCAATCCCAACGCTTCGGTCCCTTGAACTGCAATACAGTTTTCAATTGCACTGTTTATTAAAGGTTAAATATAGAATTGGGCCGGAAAAACCAATATCAATTGTAACCGGCGTCAAATGTAACCATGATGTAACCGCCGTCAAATGTAACCACTGAAAGGCAAGTTTGCCCAGAATGGATAAGACTAAACCTGTCTAAAACAACTATCAAAGCTCACCCGTGTACGTTTCTCTAAATTTCACTCGGAAGTTTGACACATGGTTCCATTTGACTATATTTCATTATTATTGGTTACATTTGACGGCGGTTACATCATGGTTACATTTGACATTGGTTACAAACGACATTGGCCCTACAGGCCAGCTGATTGGTTGACAACTTAAGTGTTTCAGTGTGTCTAGGGAATACTGTAGTGTTCTGTGCTCCACGTAAAAACGAAAAGTACTATCTGCGTGCTCTAATTCTTTTCATTGTTGGCATTCATTTATTTTTTGGTATTTTATCACAGGGGACATTATGATTATGAACGTTTTCTACAAATTTCAATAAAACTTTACTGAATGTTCAGAATGCGCCACCGGATGCTTTGCTGGTCATGGAACTGTGGCCGATATGTACCGCAATCTGGGGTACACACTCAAGTCAGTTCATTTTTTGTACTCAGACAATTGTCAGCCACTTTTGTAGCAGCCTAGATGAGATAGTGCGCAGATCAGAGAGACGCAGAGTGTCTTAGCCTGTCTGCGTTCTCATTGACCTGCATGCTCTCTCGTTTTTCTAGCTGGCCAATCGCAAAAAATTGACGTTAATCTTTCTGAGTAACGAGCAACCAGTCGGCCGTATAACCACGAAAAATTATGAAAAACGGGCAAGTCTTTCGCCAAAATAGGGAAAATTTATGTTTTGTTGTAATCTCATTAAATTTCACGGATATCAATCGATAAACGGGTTCTTTTCTGTGGAATAGTCGTACCTCACAAATATGTGTAGTTACGCATGTGACCATCAATTTACCTGTTTTTTATCAATTTACCAAGGGGTAACTATTCTACCGAAAATTACGATTTTTCGTACATTACAGGTTCCCCAATTTGCCATTGATCAAAGTCCAGCAAGCGAAAGATGAGTGGTTGCAGCCATTGGAAGTCAGTTATTTTTCTCTCTAAGTCTTCAAAGAGTGAGAATGTTTTACGTCTACTGTATTGACGTGGCAGAATACTGTTGCTCTACTTCTCGACCGTGTGCTATCCTTTTTGAGAATCCGATGTATATCAATTGACTTGAGAATTCGGCGAAATATGCACGCTTTTCCGCTTACAGTAATTTTTGCGGTTCCCGGTTCAACTTGTATTGAGCTGGGTCCACAAAGTTTTCGTGGCTATTCCACTGCAATTTGTTCTGATTAGAGCACCATTTCGCTACGTATCGCGCTTCTTTTGACGCGAATCATACGCGGACCATTCGAGAGCGAGAATGGGCTTTGATCATTTTCCAAAGCCATACTCTAAAACATTGTGAACATCTTCTGAAGACTGCTCTGTTCTAGGTTCTGTACACGCATGATCGTCCGCAGAAGTACGTGGGAATGCTCAATTTCTTCACGAGAAGAAAGTATATTCAAGTAGGTTTGATTATATATGTTCAGCTCACTTATTTTGACTTTCCCGTCTCATTTTGATGCAAACTCATTAATTTGCACGTGTTAAAATCTGGAAACAGTCTACTTCTGTGAAATAGTCGGGCCTTGGTCTATTTGTCTATTTGTCTTCTGTTTTTCTGTATTTCTGGTCTATTTGTGCGGCTCGTGATTCGACGTTTTGCCTGAACCAATTTGGTGTTTTCAGGGTGTTTGTCGGGACCCGACCACCTATAAGCAGCTGACAGACAGAATGATCGCCTCACTGGGAGTAGCCAGAAACGACCCGTTCACAAATGCATTCGGGGTCAGTTTGTGTTCTATTTTGTTACTGTATTGTTTCTACAAAGTTTGTAGATTCTACAATCACGTTGAATGAACTGAAAACATTCAGTATACGAAGAACTGGTTTTACTATGAATGTACTGATCGTTGTTTTGAAGCAGGCTTGTGTTACCGTACCCCGCTTTATTTGTAGGTTGATTCCGTCGTTTTCCCGCGAAATGTGTAGATTATGGTGTTTGACGAGATTAAACTACAACGAAAGTGGAGTTGGGCCGACAAGTAGATATCTTATCATTATCAGCCAATAGGTTTCTCTAACTGTTTCCAGAATGTTTTTTTTTGCAGATTTCAATGGATCCTGAGATGATAAGATGCAAAGGACGTTTACTCGATGGACCGATTATCAGGGATAAGGTACGAAATATCAATAGTTTGGATACGTTTATGATACTATTACAGTTATCATCCCACTGTTTGATTCGCCCACTCTGTTCTACTAATATGTGGAGACCGCCTGAATACATTTTTTCCCAAAAAATAATATTCTCAGAAAATCAGTTAGTTTTGAAACCGGTTTTCACACCGCTTCGGTTAACAGGCGATTAACAGAACAGTTTCGAATCAGTTATCCAGGGACATCATTCGTGTTTGAACGATATGATTAATGAAAACCCCTCCGGTGGATACTGTGTATCTAGCTTTGAATCTATGTGTTTGTAGTGTGATCCCATAATAATTCAGAAACTGTGCAGGGCATTCAGATCAAACTACACCTAAGATATTATCACTCTCTATAGGAATGAATAAGTAGTAATCGTTTTTCGCAGGATTCGACGGCTGTCAGTTTGCTACCAGATCGCGGTTACAAGGTGTTGAAACTGAACGGTCAGTCCTCAGTTCCTTATACAACAATACAACTTGTATTATCTATTTTGATTTCAGAAGTCTGGTTTTAGATGTTTTGGTGCAACATTTTCTCACATGGCGGCGGTTTGGTGTCATGTTCCAATCCTCAATCCCAGTTCTCTATTTGTCTAATAAAGTGTGTCACCAGTGGCTGTCAGAGTGCCAGGAATAGTCAGTGAAGAGTGAAAGATGCTTCACTTCTGAATGAAAATTACTTTTTCTTTGGTGGGTTTCATTTTTGAAGTTCCCGCCTTTTCAGAGGTTCCAAAAGAAATCGTAATGGGAGTCATAATCATGTATTCTCCACGAACCGGCGAGTTGCCCGTGGAAAAGACGAAAGTTGGGTGAGTGGAAGACAAGGTTGAGAACATTTTCACGCACTTTTAATGATCTGAACTTCTGAAGGTTACACGCCGATTCCCACTTCCCGATACATATTTAGCCAATTTCACACACAAGTGCGATACCACGGTTGGCTAATCGAGGGATGCTCAAAGTAGGACGATTATGTGGACCAATCCCGACGCATCGGTCCTTCGAGCTACAATTGGAATGTATTGCTGTTTTTAGGATCGAAGCGTTTGGGTATGGTCCACATAATCGTCGATCTTTAATCTTCTCCAGTTGTACTGGGGAGGACCGTTAATTTTAATTATCCTGATATTTCGGAACTAACAACTAATAACAAGATGAGAACTATGGCTTAGTGTTTTTTTTCTTAATGACTGATGTTAAACGCTACGCACCCCGAACCGAACTCATCCCACCTATGGTGGGATAGGTTATAGGTTTGGTTAGGGGTTCGTAGAGTATAGAGTTGTCGGGTAACACGAAATCTGGTAACCGTTCAAACTACCAAAAAATACGAATTTGTTGGTGAAATGTAAGGGAAACCCGTTTTTCGCCTCAGGTTACTCCGGTAAACTTTAAAAGGTTAGCAAAAACTGAACATTTCAGACTGTTCTTTGACGCCCTGAAAAGATGCACGATACGCCGCGGGATTCCCGTCAGCAATGAGCCGCCTTGGACCTGCGAGGTCGGTTATTATTGTTATCATTATTACTATTGTTGTTTGTATATTATATAATTATTCTTATATTTTCTTACCATACTCACGATTTTCGGACACAAGAGACAGCAATAATTCATTTTGTCGTTCAATTTGTCTTTGTTTCAGGGCTAATGGAGAAGATTATGGAACCTGTATAATCATACAATTATTTTTGAATTTTTCACTTCGAATACCTTTTTATGAATGAATTTTTTTGAAGGCCGAAAGTTGCTAGATGAAGCATGCTAATTCATTTGACGTTTTTGAGCGAAACACTTCTGTTTTGTTATTTCCATGTTCCACTGTCGATAAACCTCGGCAAATTGTGTGATCTTTATTTCTATTTCAACCGAACACGAGAGAGTACAGATGTTTATTTGAGTAAATCGGTTCAATAAGAAAACCAACTTCATGTTTTGTATGTTGCAGGCGCAGGCGTATTCGGAAGAGCTTGCAATGTGTCACGACGAGAAAGAACTTTGGATTCCGCGCGGCGCCTCGGACAGACAGCCGTTTGTCAGCAGAAGAGGGGTTCCCACGCTGGCCAAGGTAGGTCAAATCACAGAATGGTAATAATAATAATAGGTTCTTATTGAAAAATCAACGGATTTGTAATAAAGACTGGGAATAGTAGAACAAGGGGCTGAATAGGGAAAATTTGACAGAATAGTCAAAAAATACGAAACACGGACTGCTTTTTTGCTGTAATCGAAAAAAATTTGCATGGAAAATCAGGAAGTTCTACGTATTTGTATGGAACAACTGGCTCATTTTCAGTGAATAGTTATACCCTACGGGGGTAAGTGTTCAGTTGTATGCGAGATTTAAGCCACCCCCTCATCTAATATGACATTAAACAGACAGCACTTTGCTTGATAACTTTGAATGACATCACATCAATGAAATTCAGTTAATTTCCCCACGAGAAAGTGTTTCAATTATGTATTTAGGTTTTTACCAAACTCAGCCGAGTTTGGTCAGTTTGGTGTATTTTGATATTTGCAGGCAATAAATTTCGCGAAAACGGCGTTCGCACAACGGGAAGATCGAGATACGAAATCTCACATCATTCTGGTTGTTACCGACAGGAACTACGAGCTGTATGGTACGTATTCTGGGAATGTACTCCAGTAAAGCTGTTCAGATTGTCTTGAAAGATACAGAGTTTTTCATCAAAATCATGGACATTTCACTGTTTTCGATGCGAAATCATTAATTTTCTTTCGGTTCGAGTGAAGCTTCTGAATTTTGTTAGACACCTCACTGGTTTGGTTGTGTCTAGAGCATTGAGCATTCCATGGTTTGGGCAATATTGGTGTTCATTTCTGATTTTCTTGCAGAAAAACGTTAACAATCGTTAGAAATGTCAAATCGTATTTTTTCACCTTTTTACCCGAATCGAAAGTGTGCATATAGGGGGTGACCAAATCTCCTTTGTAGTTTGATATTCGACCAAAAAGGATCAACCTATAAATGGAGCGTAATGGGTGACATATACTGTTTAGGATAGCTTTGGAAAGAGCGCTGATCGCATCTTATGATGTTGGTTGCTATCCCAACAACGAAAAGTCTTAACGAGACGAGTCAGTCGTCTCGTTAAGACTTTTCCATCCCGATAGCTGTACCTTATATTGTGATCACATATCATATAACCCTATTCATGTGAGCCTCTTGAGTAATATAATTCCATGTTGTACGTCTTCTATGTGTTCTTTTATGTGTAAATTACTAATGTGTTTTTGCAGGCCGTATCAAGGCCGTGTGTGATGTGCAGTTCGGAGTGGTCAGTCAAGTGGTCGACTATCGCACAATCATAGAGGCCGTGGACAGAAAGACAGAGTCAGTTGGATTTAGACTATCAACAATAGTATCACAATAGATCTATTTTTACCGTTAAAGTAGGGCAATTATGTGCTCCAATCTCGGCGCGTCAGTCCTTTAAACACATGATCGTCTTTCTTTGATGTTAGCTGTGTTTCAAGTGTTTCTATTTTGTTGCATTTAAGATGCCGTCTATTCAGGTTGATTGAACCAGTCTGACGGTGTTAACAGGAGTTTCACAAGATTCCTTCAAGACAAAAACTGCAAAGGCTCGATTACAAACCTTATCAACTAATTATTGAACTTTCTCCCAATAGATTTTAAAAACATTTGTGAAGTAGATTGTAACTACGCGATTAGCCCCCAGACGATTCGAGAATAGCGGGTTTCAATACGAGCATGTTGCGTCATGGCTATATTGTCTTCCGTAGGTTCTTTGTTTGAAAACGAAAATCTTCTAGGTCCATCTACTATAGTCTGGCGCTGAAAATGAACGGAAAGCTGGGCGGGGTGAATATCGTGGCAGACGATCCACTAAATGGAGGTCCCGCGCGGGCACCCGTTGAGTTCGAACCGGATACGAAACACAGGTATGAGCTGGTTTCTGAGGAACGACATCGATTTGTGTTGAAAATCTCACAGTGCACTGAGGGCCGGTTAATAATTGTTATTGTAAGACAAAAGTCACAGGTGCATACACAGATTCCACGTTTTTGATGTGTCAAAATATCACGCGAGAAATAAAAGGAAGTGGCGAAACTATTCATTTCACTTTTCGTTAGACGAAAATGTGATTCTAGCTGCTCTCAAAAACTTTACGGTTACTCACCTAAAGTCCGAATGAACCCGGTTGGAAATAAAAATTCACCGATTTCAGTCCGACCCGGTCAGGCCCCGGGAAAACTCTTTTGTTTCAGGATTCAGGTTACCTGCTGGTTACATATCCAGGTAACCGGGAGAAAGGTTAGGTAACCAAGCGAACCGGTTGGATATATAGTTCACCAATTTCAGTCCGACCCCGCCAGGCCCCGGCAAGGCTATCATGTACATTGGAGTGGATGTGACCCATCCCTCTCCGGGTAGTGGGATAGATATTTCTATTGCCAGCATGGTGGCCAGTACGGATCGGGGGGCAACCAGGTACGGAGAGTACCTCTCTCTCTATCTCTATCTCCATCTCTCTTTTCCTTTCCCTCGCTATCCTTCTCTTTCGGTCTCTCCCTTTCTTATGCTCTTTCTCTCTGTATTTCATTCTATGCCTCTCTCTACCGCCATCCTCTTCTATTTCTCTCTCTCAGGTATGCCTCCGAGATCTATGCCCAGATGAGGGCCAAAGAGACGGTGGAGTGTTTCGACGGCCAGTTCCAGGCACTCATGTTCAAGTTCTTCGAGGTATGGTTATTGATTTTGAATATCGTGTTCGATTTTTCTGGCTATCCGGATAACGTTATTAGAGTATGCTTCTACCACTAAACCATAACTGCATCGAACACTGTGAAGCCTGAAAAACCTTTTCGTGCTTCGTGCAGATTTTCATTGGAGGCACTCGTCGAATGATCACATGAACAGGTTTAGACTAGTGGTATATGCAAAATGTTGTTTGGTTTACTAAATTCACCTATTGTTCAAGACATCATACGTAAAATACCCCCTTATTTTGATGTTGACTGATGCTTACTTTTGCTCGATTTTGACCGGGACATGCTCACTTTCTAGGGTAATGTTACAGATCCTGTGTGGGATTGAAAATTTCTCGTGTTTTTCAATGGCATATTATGCTTACTTTTTGGGGATGCTCATGCTCACTTTTTTCGACCTGATGTGCACCTTTTTTACGTATGCAAGACATTCTATACTGTTTATATATTCACTGTATTTCCAGTCAAATAGCTGCTGGCCCGACCACGTGATCATCTATCGAGACGGCGTGTCTGACAGTGAACTGCTGAGGACAGCCTCCATTGAACTACAGTGGATCAAGTGGGTTCATTTTGAGATTGTTATAGGTTTCATCAAATCGTGGTAGAGAGCGTACCGTCGATTAAGTAGTGGGCGGGAGCGGCAAGCTTGTCTGCGTATCTTTGATCTGCACACTATCTCGTCTGTTGGCGAGTAATCGACAACCAGCCCTTTGCAGCCTTTTCGGGAAAATGGAGACTTTCACTGAGCAGTTTCCATTGAAGTGTTATTTGTCCATTCCCAGACGGAAATCTATAATTACACATGGATATGTATCGGTTTAGATAATGAAACCAACAATACATGTGTTCATATTATTCTTATAGTTCCAATTCAGAGAGGTTTTCGACAATGTTCCATTCCGAATGAGATCTTATAGAAAATTCAGTTGTACATGTATTATTATTAGTGTATATGTATATAGTTTCTATTCAGAGAGGTGTGGGGTCGTGTTTCGTCAAAGCAGCCTGCCGCCCAACCGACCTTCACCTATATTGTGGTCCAGAAGAGACACGGAACCCGGTTCCTGGTCCCCACCAATAGGAAGACGGAAGGAGGGGCTGACATGTGAGTAATTATCGTGACATTCTTTCTCCCATTCGATCTCTTCGGCATACACCAGTAATGTTGTCCGAGTGGCCAGAAATATTCGAAAAACGAATTACTTTTTTGCTTAAACTGTGCAAGATTCTTGATCAGAATAGTATGGGATTTCAGTTTCTTTGAATAAGAAACTGGTTACGCTCTGTAGAATAGGCGTTTCTCTCAATAACAACGAGATTGACAAAAAATTAGACAAGTACCTATCCTAGTTGATTAGCGGAAAGTCTCAAAAAGAAAGAAAATATTCAGAAGATATATGAAACTAAAAAGAATAACAAAAACAGTTCTTTTCAAGGTAGCGGGTCACGCGCTCTCTAATTGGCAACCGTCCAAAAGACGGCGTTATCGTTGAGTGCGTCGCGGTTCGCGAGCGGTCCGATTAGCCAGGGAGCACACTACCTATAAAACCTTCTGAATAGTTTCTAAAAATCAAACGTTTATTTTCTAGTGGCCGAGTCACTCGACTATGACTGGGAAGACGAAGATCTCTTCGACAGCATCGTCGAAGTCGAAGAGCCAATTGAAAAACGCGTACGAAATGCAGTTGAACCGCTAGAAATGGATTCGTTTGAACCCAACGACCGAGCGTACAAACGACGCGATCGCAAAAAGCGATTTGTCATCCCCGGAACATTACCTTCGTTCAAACGTTCTTTCAATCGACGAGCAATTGCTTCTCGAAAACGCAACTTTCATGCAAACAACGAGGAAAAAGACTCCTCAGAACCAGTCATTCATGACATTCCAAACAACAACTTTTTCTTTCCGCGCAAGTTTGAAATAAAAAAGCAAAGTAATGCTGGCAACAACATCGTGCCAGTCATTAAACCAAATCTACCAAAATTCGTTTGTCATCTATGCAAAGGCTCACATCACACTTTCTTTTGCACTCAACAATTTTCCTTCGTCAAAAAGGTACATATTCTGTTAGCAGACCATCGTTGTCTTATCTGTCTTGAAAAGCACGATGTCCAAGAGACAGAATGTAACAAATCTGTTGAATGTCTGCACTGTGCAGCATCTAACCATTCTACTGCCATCTGTCAATCCCAGTAATTTCCTATTGCAAAGTAGTCTATAAAATTTATTTTTATCCCCATGGAGGAGAGTATCCATTTCAATTTTGTTACATGATTTACACCACTCCTACTAATCCCAGTGGTTCTTATGTGTTGTTTTTTAGTTGTGTGTAACAATATTATATATTCAAATAAAAGCCTAACAGAACTATTATCATCTGGTGGCCAAAAATTGAGATCGGCAGACGTGCATGGACTCAACCATAAAAATGTGTACAAGTTCGTCGAACAACGAACCTTCAAACGTAGAGCCATAGTCTCACTTTGATTCAAATTCGTTTCAAAAAAACTAAATTATGTAATCTCTTGTCGTTTATCAACTACTAATCATACAATCAATTTTTCTTCAATTTATCCAGTACCATCTAGGACAATAACATAGTTCCATCAGAGGAAATCCTCCCGACAGGTCACTCACTACTCGGTGTCCTGATTGGTCTTACTAAATGTTTCAGATAGAATTATAACATTTAGATCTCTGCTTCGACGGAGCTCAGCTTCGTTCGGAGGGGGGATGTGAGGAGTCTGAACTGAATTCGACCAATCACGCCTGAGGGGCGTGACCGAGTATTTAAGGAACCGCTACAGGAGGAGGGGACAATTCGGGTCCTGGATGGACGCTGCTACACATACTACATTTTTATGTATTCTTTACTCTTCTATATAATAAACCTCTCTTACCATTGTGTTCCTGTACCAATCACATATCCTATGATGTCATACATACATTCAATATACGTGCTGACACGTAGGGAGCACAAGGTAAGGTGTTCACCACAGGTAAAACTTAGTAGAGTAGGCTCTATGATAGCCATGAGTTGGAGGGTGTCCTGGTCTCATAAATAGACAAGGTACACTCTTACCACACCTTGAAGTACGTGAAAATGTCCAGCTCGACTGTCCAAGCGTAGCTCTCGGGGTTTCTATTGATCACTGTACACCTGAAAATGCTAATGGTATTCTTCGTAATTGGCCGTTATTCAGTTATCGTTTCTGTTATTTATAATCGTCGCTTAAAGAAAGGCGGGGGCGTACTGTATATCTCAGTTTGCCCTGTTGGTATAGTGGTGGTAGTAGCGTCCGCGCCTATCAAACTTTTGGGCCCGGTTCGAGTGTCACATGAGGTGGATGTTTTGGGCACGCATTATATTTGATCATCTACTCGGGGGTTCACACATGCATCCGGGTTGCATGCAAACGAAATGCAACCCGGTTGCATGTGTACAAAACTACTGGTTGCTTTCAAACGCAACCTGGTTGCTTGTGTAATTGGCCTTCCTACTAGCACTCACCGATGTCTGGAAATTCGTTTCGCCAAATAAATTTCGTTTTTGGGTGGACCACCCATCAAGATCCCTGAGTTCAGCCATCTGAAAACAATTCACACTTTCACTTCATAATCTGGTTTTATCTTCAGTTAGAGTAACCGATTTTTGGTTTCAGGTTACCTACAATACCACACAGGTTACTAAAAACGGTTACCAAAAACACACCGGTACGATGTGACTATTCTACAAAAAAAGAACGTGTTTTTGTTCTCAATATTTCTAAATTTTTTCAACCTTACCTTTTTCTTATTAGAAGAGAACTAGCAATAGACAAAACTGAAAAACTGAGAGTAAATTCTCACATAGAGTAGTTTTCATCAAACGGCAACTCGAAATCATCCTCGAATTTCCGGTTGTAGAAGCGAAATTCGAGCGGTCTTCCGTTCGCTAAACATTTAAATAGTATACTACGAAATATAGATAAATACCAATTGGATAATCTTCCCTAACCAGACTAGTAGATTTTACAAACCAAATCCAGTTAACCGTTAACCCGGTTACAGTTCACCATTCAATCATTTTTTAGGAACAATCTTGGAATATTTTTTCGCGATTAAATAATGAATTCTCAGGTTCATGAACAAATATTCCGGTGTCACAAGAAATGAACAATTGGCGATATTTCATTTGTCGCCAGAAACAATTATATCCATGTATAACTTTATTTTTCGCAAAATCAATTAGGCTGAACTTCATGTTAACTGCAACCAACCGTTTTCCCCATTTGCCACCACATTGCTCATGACAGCTCCCTTGAAATGTAGTTTGATCTGTAAACAATAAAACTTCACAATACGCCTCAAATCAACGGCGATCCAACTACAAACACAGCAGAGCAGATATAAAACGAAACTATCCTGTCTGTCTGCGTTTGTAGAGTATAATCCAATCTAGCGAAATATTCGATGTTTAACGAAATGAACCCAACATAGACTAAAGCACCGCATTTGAAAACTGTTGAACATGGAAGTATGGTCTCAGCGTAGAAACGTTTTCAGTCGAAACTATAACTGAAGAATGGATATTTATTCAGAAAATAGTCAAAGAGTCATGGAAAAGTAATTACAATTTTGGATACGGAAAGATGCGAAAAATAACAAAGTGTCGTAACATATTGAAACAGACGAATAAAACATAAACAATAGCAAATGGCTAAATAATGTCAAAAACGACAGATAAACCTATCAGATCGATACCGGTTTGCCAGTTAGAAATAAAACGTAAGAAATTCCAAATTCTAAAGATTCTAAATAGATATAACGTTATTTTTATTTCATAACTCTAGCAAACCAGCTGCATGTGGTTGTAAATAACGAGGTTGGTATTAAAAAC
This sequence comes from Litoditis marina, assembly GCA_964036275.1. Classification (NCBI taxonomy): domain Eukaryota; kingdom Metazoa; phylum Nematoda; class Chromadorea; order Rhabditida; family Rhabditidae; genus Litoditis; species Litoditis marina. Next base: position 8,946,518 of record OZ038439.1, read on the forward strand.
ACGGTGTTAACAAATGACAAACTCGTTGCAAAAAAATGAGGTGAAAAAAGACAGCTATTGTATAATGAGTTTTAGATGTAGCTCGATAAAAGACCAACCACTAACTGAACGGCTATTTACCTGGGTCAGAAATAAGAAAGCTGCATATACAACACATTCAAAGAACGGCTGAAGAGTTATTTCACTTTGATCATCCAAGTATTGTGTATTGCTAGTGGAACAAAGATCGGGAACTTTTAAAGCCCGTACAACTTGAGAGTTTATTTCATTTCACTAACAAAACTCAATTAACAACGTGGATGAGAGTAGTCGTCCCAGGAGCGAAAACGGGTAAATACTACTGACTAACCAAATCGCGCGGTTAGCTAACCAAGCTTACCGAGGCACTTCAGGAACAAAACAAATTCTAAAGAAAGCTAACCAACAAATTGGTTACCAAAACCAAGGTTAGGTTGGCTAGAAACCGGGTTAGTTGGGGAGTTGGCCGCGAAAACGAATGGTGGGCCAATAGTTCTCATCGTCCGAGTCAATTTCGTACCCGTCGCCGTCGTAAATCTGATCACGTATTGGCTTTCTCTTGGCCGCCTGACAGAAAAACACATTTACAAGTAAACTAAATACTCAGAGAGGTTGGCCGCTAATTCGCAAACCGAAAATCGAAACTTCGTCTCAATCAAACATTTATGCTTTCAAGCAATTGTACTGGTTAAAACACTGAATACATTCAAGTTGGGCGGAACAAATGTTTCTTCGTTCAACTGCCAGAACAATGAATGCATGTCCATACGATGCATTTCTCACCCAAGCCGAAAACGCTAGTTGATGTTTGGTTTACTCTGCGTTTTTGGCGGACCTCAATTATTCGCTTTCGTCCACGAAGTTTGCTAGCTCGGTCCGCGCCGCTTTCTCGATTTCGGTTTTCCAGTTTTACATTTCACGCCCTTATTTTGAGTATTATGGAACATTTCAGCTTTTACGTAAATTTTCACCGTGAAAAGTGAAAACCTACCATGACAGACTCCATGTTATACTTTTCGGCTAGCTGTTTTCTGTTGAATTCAGTTAGAAAGAAATACTCTTCGATGTTGATAAGGTAGTCCTCGATCTTTTTTGTCACAGAAGTGAGAAGAAATCTATCAGCTGCATCCAGAACATCAAACAGATCCTCTGTAAAACTATTTCCTCAGAAAACAAACAATAAGCTCACGTATTTAACCTCTAACCGCTAAGTACCTAAAACTGGTGGTAAATGCCCCGCAGGGGAGACTAATTTCTGCAGTTCGGGTGAATTTGTGGTTTTGTGGTCACCCCCTCTCCCCTTAAATATGTCTATGAACCATATGTAATAGTAAACTCCACCATTTCTGGAAGGACAGTAGAATTGACCATGTACCACGTCCAAAAGAGTAGTCATAGTTTCGGCCGAAACATCTTCGATCAGTACTTCAGATTGATTTTTTTCCTTGAATGGACCGTAGAACAGCGTCTCGAAATAGGGAGATTTCTCCGCCAAAACCTGAAAATATGATATTAAATGATTTCAACAATTCGTGAGTTTAAATTATTAAATTATAACTTTCAGAGAAGTTCAGGTTCAATTTTTATGCTACTACACTTATTCTAATAGTGGATAGCATTTGACGTTTTGAGATCATATATAACCTCGCTAGCGTCGTCGTATGATAACTATCAACCTCCTTTTAATATAATTACTATTAAAGTATAAAACGAAAACAAATTGTAATGTAATTTTCCTTCATCACCCATGTATCGTTCTGCCATAGTAAAAATCTTGTATGATATTAAATAGGAAAATCACCTTTTTCACAACGTACAACTTCTTTTCTCCAACAACGAGAGCTACATCGGTATCGGCAGTTGGAATATTGTAGTCGCGGAGAGGATTGATTCTGGAAAACAATAATCAAGAATTCATTCTGATTTCAGCGTTGATTGTTTTAAAGTGTTAATAATGCCTTTTTGAGAAATATCGGTTATCACACTCTGATAGTCGCGGAGAGGTTTGACAGGAAAAATGATCAAACTTTTATTATGCTCTGCGACAACTGAGAGGAATATGCGGTTGCTAAACCAGAAGGGTTCCGTATTCGAATTCTGAACTTGGGCCGGAGTAAACAACAGAGAAAACAACCGGTGTAATAAAACGCTCTACCCCAATAGTCCTAGGCGGATTACACAAGTAACCGGGTTGATATCAACCAAAAGTCAACCCGGTTGCTTTTGTAAAGAAAATTCGGTTGATTTCCAAGGCAACCTAAAAGCAACCAACCTCTTATTAACCTCTTATTACAAAAGCAACCTGGTTGATAATAAAATCAACAAGCTCAATTACTTCACACAACTCGGTTGCTTTTGTGAAAAAAGTTTAGTTGGTTCTAGAAAGCAATTCGGTTGCTTGTTGGTTGCTTTTTGAAAGCAACCGCTTTTTCTTTACAAAAGCAACCAGGTTGACTTTTGGTTGATATCAACCCGGTTGATTGTGTAATTGGCCATAGTCCGATAAGCCCGATAAATTCAGAAAACGAAGTTCCTTCTCGCAAAACTCTTGACTTGCCTATTTTTGATGCAAAATCATGCAGTTTCATGTTTTAGCTCGAGATCTGCTGGATTTCACTGTTGCTGGGATGTGATTTAGATAGAGCCAGCATTTAGACGAATGAAAGTTGGCAAAATCCCTGCCAACTCACAGAACATTTGCAGAAGACTGGTCAATTTCGCCGAGACAGCGTGCAGGTCAGAGAGACGCAGACAGTTTGATACTGAAGGAGCCCATGAGAAACACAATATGTCCCTTATAAATCTACACGCTCTTTCATGAGGCTCACCTAATTGAAATGTTCTGTGGAAAAACCAACCCCAATCCTTGAATGCGACGGAATTTGATCTCGATGTTTACCAATTTGCCACTCGAACTTTTGTCAACTTGCGAGAAGATCTTCTGCACATTTTGCAAATTGGCTTCACTATCCAAACTGCAATCCAGCTGAAACAAATCGATAAAGCAAATAAAGTATACATAAGACGACTTTGTTGTCTACAACAATTAATTGAAAATCGGGTGTTCTAGCTGGGTGAGCAAACTACAAAACCGGTTGAAAAAAAATCAGAGTCACTTTACAGAAAAACAGACTTCATTTCTATGGTACCACCTAGGGTTGTTAAAGTCAAACTCGAAACTCGAAAATTTTCGAGTCGAGTCGAACTCGAAAACTCGAAATTTCTCAAAGAAATTTTGAACGCGAAAACTCGAAAATCGAAATTTCGAACTCGAAAATTGGACTTTTTGGGTCCAAAAACACTCAAAACTCGACTCGACTCGAAAAAAAAAACTAAATTTCCCAAAACTCGATTTTTCGCCCAATTCGAAAACTCGAAATTTCCCAAAACTCGGAAACTCGAAATTTTGAACTCGATTAACAACCCTAGTACCAGCAGTACAGATTTCGAAAACGTATCAATTTTGCAAAAATATGTAAAAGAATATATTGTGCGATGATCATCTAAGCACGAAATTCGCTCGGGAAAACTAATCGAAGCTTGTGAATACGAGGATTAAACTCAGACATTAATAGTTGACAGAAAACTCGAAACTTCCTTCAAATCTCATATTTGTACAGCATCAATTTCAATATTGGTGACTGTGACGGAATTACCTGTAGAATCAATTTTCTCTGCAAATATAAGTAGAGGTCGAACTCCAGCCTCCAATCGCGACTTTCCTTGTCTTCCACTATGATACCATTCCTTGCTCTGCTCAACTTAACCACCCAGGCAGGGCTCGAAGCGAGATTTTCCACCCATAACGACCTAGAAATGTGGTTAACAAGACCTCACATTTCGGGGACCGAAAAATACCAACGAAAATGGGTCAAAACGCAACAAATGTTTCAATTATCTATAAATATTAGAATCCACTATTCAGCTTATTTATTTAGCAGACGAGCAGAAGTGACACGGAAACCGGAAAAAGAGATTTTCTGAAATCGAAACTTACAGATAGCGGTTTTCGTCGATAGGCAAATGCAGCCAATCATAGTCGGTTAACTTTCGGTTGTTGGAACAACGTTTTCGCGGCCTCTCTCCAACTGAAAATTACCATTCTATACATTATCCACTTCCACAGCAAAGACATCCAACGAACCTCGCAGATCAAAGATAGGCAGATGCACTGAACGCTGGAATAAACCCCACCTTCTGCCAAATTGAAAATAACCCCCGTAAGTCTTCCACATGGATTTGGTAGGGCCTACGAGTGGATAATTAACAGTTTCCCCGTCCGAACTGCACTGGTTAACTTTTTCTTTTCTTTTTTCGACAGCCGGAGGGGACTACAAAATCAGCCGGGTTGGTTGGTAGCAACCAAAAATCCACCGGGTTACTGAGACGAGACGCAACCAGGTTGATCGTGTGAATTCTCGGAAATCGAACCAAATAAATATGATTTTTTAACAGTACAGAGCTGTAAGTGATAAGCTACTGATAGAGTTCTCCAAGTCCTGCTTTCTTTGAACCTCGGCATTGTTGTGTATATGGTTTGAATTTGCCGAAACGTCGCCACAATAAATATTCCATCATACTACCTCGTGTACGGTTCAACTACAAATTCAAACCATACTGATAGAGTGATCCTAGTATCTAAAAAAACTGTCTGCAGGGATGAATTGCAACCAACCACTTGATTTCATGTTCATCACAGCTTGAGACAGAGAGCGGAGTTAAGTCGGAGCTATGGTCTGAAATAGAATACAAACTGAATTTAAAATCAAAAGGAAAAAGCCTAAGGGTGTAGTCTGATCTGCGATCAAAGCAGAATATCCCAAAGACGCCTCAGCGGCATGGGATCAAACTACAAACACATCTGAACCGTACAACATGTAATGTTTCAGAGTTCAATTTCAACATAGAGTCACCTCTATACTTTATACCCCAATCGAGAAGAATGTATTTGACAACATCATGAAAAATAATTACGAAAATAATTACAGTAAGATTTCCGAAAAGACGGTAAATTCAAGGAAATACGATAAATCAAGAATATACATTTTATTCGGGCAATAATGTGAAAGAGTACATTGAACAAAACACGGCGCACCAAAAAGCAGAGGCAAATCAATGAAATTTCGAGTGGAACAAAACATTTTCAATAACAACAAAACAACACGAAAAACAAGAGTGTACTACATTTTGCCTGAGAAAAGACGAATATCATCCGATGAAGAAATGTTTGGAGTTATAGACAATTATTCAAAATCTATTATATTGCAAAAAGGTTAGATAGCTATACTAAATTCTTAATAAGTAACAGTGGTACATTAGATTTCTAACCAACCGGTTGATAGTAATTGGAACTATTGAGGTTGGTATTAGAGTAAAGACGGTGTCAGCATTTGCAAAACACAACTTATACAAAAATATGTGATGAACTAAAGAAAAATGTTGGTTAGAAGTTTTACAAATCCCAGAGCAAGAATCAGTCGTGAACATTATACCGTGAAGTAATTTCTATTTACACAGATAAAAAAATGCGAGCACAATCCGAACAAACCGCACTTTTCAGACGCGGAAATCATAACCTGTCTTCCATAATGAAAGTATAATATGAGCCGCACAACGAAGGACGGTAATGAAATGCAAGATGAATTCTGTTACCGGGGTTTTTGGTAATGGTAACCTTTTTTTACGTTACGTCATAGATCACCGAGATGACATATGGTTTTTACAGTTATTGAAAAATAACCTGAATTTAGTTTTAGGTTACCCACCGGTTACCTGTGAGGTAACCTAAAAATGGTTATCAAAAACCGTTTAGGTTACCAAAAAAACCCGGTTACAAATAGAATCGGCCGAAATTTAATAGTCTGAATCATAGTAATCATAGTAGTCGTTTCCGTCATAATCAATGCCAGACCACCAGTTCTGCTCATCGGCAGAATCCAAAACAGAATCCAAAAAGTCTTCTGCATAGCGCCCATGCTTACGTTCAATTTCTGCCTCTTCTAGGGCGGTCTGAATGAAACGCAATTTATGTAGCAGGACGATTATGTGGACCGATCCCGTATCAACGGTCCTTTAAACTGCAATTGAAAAATGTATTGCAGTTTAAAGGACTGAAGCGTTGGGATTGAACCACATAATCGTCCTTCTTTAAGTTAAAAGTTGAAGTTACCCCTGTTCTTCAAAGTTCCACACGGAACTTGCAGGGGCAATCTCAGAGGGTAACTCTAAGGCAGAATTTGGCCTACCATCCCCATCCAGCCACGAAGCACCAGAAGAGGCTTCAACTTTCGTAGATGGTCTATACTATCAATTTATCGCCCACGGAGGGATGAATGTACTGGTTGGGCAGTGGTGGGAATCGAACGTGTAACCCTTCGAGTTGGGTGGCGCCTTAGGCACCAGAGAGAAAACAGGTGAATTTCTTTCCAAACCGAAATCGGTCCGATTTTTCCCGAACCATGTCGTTCGTTTCAAAAAAGTTGTTCGGTTTATAACCGAACCAACTGGTTCGGGGAGAACTTTGCCGACAAACATAGAGCGTACACATTGTTCTTTGTTCGTACCTTTTTCGTTACTAGAGGCACACGAGCGGATAAAGTGATAAAGATAAAGCTCCAAGGCTACAAAAAGTTCGCCCAACCTTTAGAAGCTGCATGTCATACTTGTTCACTAGATCTTCTTTCTCCTTTTCATTCAAACAGCCATACTTGTCAAGGTTGTCAATGAAGTATTCGAGCTTCTTTGTGACACTTGTCAGAAGCAGCCAGCAAATCGAACAGATATTCTGCAAGAATTGTATCTTTTTGCAAACATGCTGTTCTTCACAGTGAACAATCGTTCCACGTGCACGGATGAATTTAACATCTCAATTAACGGCGGTAACATACTCCCGTGAAGTTGTCCGAATATTCAGAATGCGTCGAAAAACAGTAACCTTTTCGCCGGAAAAGGAAGAATTTGACCATTTTTTATGCGAAATCATTCAGTATGTTTAGGTTAATGTGCTCAGTAAGAGATGTACTCAAAACCGTTTCGACCCTGATTCAGTATGTGTTTACATCGAAAAAACGGACCGATTTTGCCGGATAGTCTAACCTTAATGGTGTACGGTTACCGAGGACAATTGTCCTGCATGAATGAGGGACGTTGGTGATCAAGCTGTTCGCACCTCGCCTACCATACACTGCCAAGGCCTCTCATAAAAGGAGCAGTCACAAACATTCCTTGTCAAAAGTGGGGGTGGCACACTGTTAACTAACGAATTCCATCATACACCGCCAGGGCCTCTCATAAAGGGGGGAGTCGCAAACAAATCCTTGTGAAAAGTAGGGGTCGCGAGCTGTTAACTGACGATTTTTATTCGAAAACACCTATAATCGTACCGAAATTAGTTGAATGTCGCTGTTTTGAGGGGTCGCGACACGAGAAAACCAGGAGGGGTCGCGAAAATTTTGAAGGACTAAGAGGCCTTTGGCGGTGTATGATTCCATTCAAAATCAGTCATAATCTTACAGAACATTTTTACGCCGTTTGGGCGGTTGCGATACAAGTAATCATGGACGGGTTGCGATAATTTTCAGGGAAAGAGAGGTCCTCGGCGGTGTGTGGCGCCTACACTAATGCCTGCCACTAAACTTGTTTTGAGCTTAGGGAATTTCCACAAAACTGAACCCCATGTCATTTATTGCGATAAGTGCACTTTTCCGTTGCACAACGCGCGTAGTTTCGCGCCGAAAGTGCCATTTTGTTATTCCAGCCGTAATCGACAAAACGGTGTGGTGTAGGTCAGTGAACTCTGAACTCTACCTTTGCTGGGAGGACAATAGAAATGACCTTCCATAACGTCAAAAAGAGCAGTCATCGTTTCGGCCGAAATATCCTCGATCAGTACTTCCGATTGGTTCTTCTCCATAAAAGGGCCGTTGAACAGGGTTTCGAAATAAGGAGATTTATCTGCCAGAAACTGAAAAACTGATTCCATGGAAACGTGGTATGAGTGGTATCACGTGATTTATCTCATATTAGTATGAAAGAGACCAATGGATGCTAGAATTTTTTTTTCCTTCGTCGCAAGAATAGATGAACAATTTCTATGTTTGCTTGGTCCCAATACACTACCACAACCGAATCCTAGAAAGGGCCAATTCTACAACTAACCGGGTTTTTAGGTAACCTAACCCTTTTTTGGTAACCTATTTTTCAGGTTACTTAGTAGGTAACCTGAAAGTAACCTAAAACTGAAATCCGGTTACCGTTCAAAGTAACGGTAAAAACCACATTTTGCGTTAGAAAAACAGGTAACCGGTTTTTCATTTTAGGTTACCACCCGGTTACCTACTGAGGTAACCTGAAAAAGAGGTTACTAAAAAAGGGTTAGGTTACCTAAAAACCCGGTTAGATATAGAATTCACCCCTAGAAAGATCACCTTCCCCTTTTGCACTGCTGAAAGCGGGAGGAAGACATCTTCGGTTCCCCATACTCAGAAGAAAATCTGCCCTGTATACCCTCCCTAATAGTGGGTGCTGTCCCAAAAGGTCGAATGCAACCGAAATTCAACCTGGTTGCATGTGTACAAAACGAGTGGTTGCTTTCAAATGCAAACACATTTGTCTACAGAGACTTTTTGGTTATGTGATGTGATTTTGGTTGCATTTGAGATGCAACTCGGTTGCATGTTGCATTTGAGAGCAACCAATAGTTTTGTACACATGCAACCGGGTTGCCTTATGGTTGCATGCAACCCGGTTGCTTGTGTAATTGGCTCCGAAAATATGATACAGACAAACTTCTTCATTGTTCGTGAGTCCTGAGTTCGAAAAAAATGTATTGCACTTTTCTAAATTTCCTTCCATTTTCTCATTATATAAGTTTGGGTGAGCATGATTGAGTACATTCAGTATTTGTAACCAAAAAAACTTCCGCGATATTCGTACAGCGCTACACTGTACGAATAGGAAGATTTCGGGACAGGATCACAGAATATATCACTAATAGACTCCTGACTTTTAACTTATGTACTCACAATATGCAAGATGTTTGTTGGGCACTTTACCTTCTTGTCAGCATAGAATCTCGTGTCATCAACAACAAGAGCCACATCGGTGTCGTTAGAAGGAATCTGGTAGTCACGCAGACGGTCAATTCTGCAGAAATGGTCAACATTATATTGATTGTAACAAAGGACCACTTAGACATCACTAGGACTACTGAACTAATCTGAAGCGAAAAACTCATTCCACGATGACCTACTCTCAAACGTGGTGCGACTTTGTTGGTCCAATAAATTTTTTTTTCAAATCGGGAATTTGGGTAGCAAAACTCAATCAAAAGTCGCACTTTTGTGGTAAAAACTCAATCTTCCTCCCTGTTTTGTAGTTTGGTTACCAAGATAGAACACCTGATTTTCAATCGATTTTTGTTAGAACAAAGTCGCCTTATGTATGCCTACTCCCAACTATCACAATCTGCTAATTGATCTAACCGCGGACGGGTTTCCTAGAAACGAAGCAGTGGATACTATATTCATACACAGTGCTTGATCTGGCTAGTTGCCAGCCACTTTTGTAGCAACCCCAGCGAGAAGGTGTGAAGGTCAATGAGACGCGGATGTCTGCGTTTTCATTGAACTCCACGCTCTCTCGCTTTTGTGGATTGCTAATCGCAGAAAATTGGCCAGCTACAAAAGCGAGAGCGTGCAGGTCTATGAGGCCGCAGAACTCTGCGTTCCTCTGACCTGCATACTCTCTCCTCTCGTCGCTACATAGGTGGCTGGCCAATTGGCCGGGAATTCTCTAAAAAAACCGCCCCTCAATAGGGCTGCAACAGTCATAACGCGTTTTTTCGAATATGCAGATAGGTTCGATTCAAATAACGGCTCGAAAATAATGGAGAAAACTCCGGCTAAAAAAAAGCTAAAACTGACTTCAGTCCTTGAATACGCCGGAACTTGATTACAATGTCGACCATCTCTCCAAACGGCAAATTACCCTCCACATCCGGGAAAGTCTCCTTCACCGTGTTCCTTTTATGGTTCAAATCGCAATCGAGCTGGAACAAAAAAGGCTCAATTCAACGAACTATACCGAGTGAAATGGCACATAGTTGTAGTTTGATCGGAATACTAGAAAACCAATTGTCTATCAAGTCCTCGAGATCACCTGTAAAATCAATTCCCCCTTCAGACAGAAGAAAACGTCGAACTGTAGATTCCAGTGGGCACGTAGGAACATCAAACTATTTCCCCAATCTTTTTTCAACCAGAAGTTATAACGACCCTTCGAAGAAATGTTGGCACTGTTTTTACGTACAGACCTGGAAACAATAATCACAGTTCACGTAAACATTTCGAATACAATCTAATCTTGCAAAAATATCTATTATGTGAACTAGTGTTTCAGTGAGAAAGTTCAGCGATCAGATTTATATAATACAACCTGAAAAGCTGAAAACTACACTTTCAAAACCTGAGCGAAACATGTGTAACTCGGTTACATTTGTAGTTCTAAAGGAAAAGAAACAAATAAAACCCAGTTATATTTCACCTCACACAAATGATCAGACCCAACGTTGAGAAAACGAGAAACAGCAATTGAAAACTCACAGGGAGAAGTTCACATCGAAACGCAATTCCAAATAATCTTTGACCTCCACGTTGTGAAAACGAACTTCGCGCGGTCTCTTTGCGACTAAATAATATTCACATAATACAATGCACATATTTGAAAATGTATGATTACTCAAATAATATGAACGATTACGCTCATTTGATTAAACTAGTTTTCCTCTAAACCGCATACTAGTAGGAGATATTATTATTTTGAGCAGAGAAAACTAGAATTGAAGTTTTATTCAAAGGTCACACTTCAACATGGAGTTGAACTTCAATACAGGAAATGTTTGCTTTTCACCTGCCACCCTGAAACTTTTGTTATGCAGGCGAAGTTGTACGAGACGCCGAAAAAAAATCGAAAAACGAGGTACTTTTTCGCCGAAAACGATAAAATTTGTGGTTGATGTTACTCATCAATTTTTACTTGTTCAAATCTAAATACGAACTACTTTTTGTCGAATAGTCGAAGAATTGTTATTGGTCTATGTTTTTCCCAGAGATGAATGCAACCAACCGTTTTCTCCGCTCAATTCCCCGTCCATGACAGCTTGAGGAAGAAAGGATTGAATTGGAGTTGTAATCTGGAATGGAACACGACCAGAATTGAACCTCGAAACGTGTGAATGTTATGAAAAACGCAAGACAACACGTAAGATTGAAGCAAAAGTTCAAAAGGGGCGGATAATTGGGAAGATCTGATCTATATATGATCAGAGCGAAAACAAGCCTCAGCGTCACTGGGATCAAACTACAAACACATCAGAACCGAACAACAAGTGATGTTTTAGACTTCATATTTCATGGATAGACCTCTTTACGTATACCGCTAGGTGAACTAAATGAATTTAACAATCTCTTGGAAAACAATAAGCTACAAAAATTATTAAGGTAAAACTTCCGAATAAACGAAATATTCAAGACAAAACTATAAATAAAGAATATACATTTTATTCGGGTAATAATGTCAAAGAGTACAATGAACAAAACATGATGCAACAAAAAACAGAGGCAAATCAATGAAATTTCGAGTGAAACAAAAAAAACTTGCAATATACAACAAAAGAACAATAACGACAAGATCATACTACATTTGGCCTGAGAAAAGACAAATATGATCAGATTGAAACATGTTTGAAAGTGATAGAGAATTATTTTAAATCTATGATATTGCTTATGAGTAATATAGCTATACTGAATAGACTGAACTCTTATTAGTGTTCCATTTAGTGTTCCATTGGAGTTCTAGCAACCCGGTTAAACATAGTTGGAAATAGTGAGGTTGGCTCTAAATAAGAGACGGTGTCAGCATTTACAAAGAGAAGAGGGGAATTTGATATAAAACGATGCATAACAACAGGGAATGTCCTACATACATGAATATGACAATGTGAGAAATTTCAGTTGGCAACAAATCAGAAAATGGGGGAATTCTACCAGAGAACGGATGCAATTTACTTGAATCAGATTCCGATTGTTTAAAATCCAGATTAAGACGTGTAAAAAGCAACACAAACACAAGTCCATGATACGCGGAACAAGGAACAGTGGTGAAAGTTAATCCCATGGATCATAGGCTTCGAGTTCTCCTCTGTAGTCGTCGCGAAACCAGTCGTCAATGCCAATATTATCATCAGAATATCCATAGCTGTCACCAATATTATCATCAGAATACCCATAGCTGTCATTTTGCTCATTACGCTCGAGCGGCTCGAGCGTCTCTTGTTCACTTTTCACTTCCAGAATCGCCTATAAACTGGGTTACAGGAGAGAAAACAATTTAAAGAGCCAAATTATACCCATATATAATATACAACTGAAGCCATACACCAGTAAGGTTGTCCGAATAATCAGAAAAATTCGAAAAACGTACAACTGTTTAGCGGAAAAGATGAAAATCGGTGCACTTTTGATGAAAAATCTTAGATTTTTACGTATTTATATCTAAAAACGGATTGATTTTCGTCGCTTAGTCAGACCTTACTGGTGTACTAAAGCTAACTAGATATGCTCACCTTGAGAATGTTCATGTTATATGTTTCGGCCAACTGAAACATTTCTGCTCTATTGAGAGAGCCATAATCCTCAAAGTTGATACAGAGATCTTCAACCTTCTTGGTAACCTTCGCCACAATGAATCTGTCGGCAGCATTGAGCAAATCGGATAGAGCTTCTGCAAACAGACGAGATTGTCTTCTAAGACTGCACATTACGTATTATATCATCGACCACTTCCACAACGAAGAGGTACTCAGACCTTAGGCTGTTAATTACAATTCGCGTTTGGTCGAAACTGTATTGCGACAAATCTAGAGACAATGCGGGCGCCGGACGGAGAGTGCATATACAGTTATTTACTGTTTTGCAACGACGCATGTTCTGAGTACTTTGTCAACCACAGTAGCTAACCATCAACCTAGTACCAATCATACCCTAAATGCTCAGCGTTTTGAGAACCCCCCCCCCCCCTATTTTTGGTCCGAAGATTTGGGCAAACCCCCCCCCCCCCTCAAAAATTGTCTGATTTAGCGATTTTCTAAATTAAGGGCAAAACCCCCCTGTTTGAAAAAGTCACAACTCTGAGGCATTCAGGGTATGGTACCAATTAACCAGTTGACCATTTTTCTAGTAACCACGTTGGAACCGGTTTTTACAATATCATACTGAGTGGTTAACAAAGCGGTTCCAAATCAAATAACCAGTAACATAGTGGATCGTTAACCCATGCGCTTAACGAAATACTCGGTTGGATGAAGAATACTCCCCGCCCCCTGCCACAAATCAGGTGATCTTCTTAGCTGTGCAAATGAAAAATTATGTTATGTTCGTCTCGTAACTTGTATCGTGGTTTCTCAGAAAAAGAAAACATGATTATCCTGAGTCCTGACATCAGTGGTAATCGAAATAAGAAGTGAGCTCCCAACTTTACCTTTGCCGGGTGGCCAGTAGAATTGACCATCGACCACGTCCAAAAGAGCAGTCATCGTTTCCGCCGAAACATGTCCAATCAACACTTCAGACTGGTTTTTCTCCACAAAAGGACCGTAGAAAAGAAACTCGAAATACGGCGACTCCGAGGCCAAAGCCTGAAAGACGCCTCAAAGTTGTATTCTCCAACGTCGTGTCTCAACTTCTGATTTCTTCTTACTTTTTAATTCCTACTTCTACATATTTTTCACGCTCTCACTTGCGTAATAAATCATCATCAAAGTTTAACCAGTGGCAAACGGAAGGAAAAAGTAGAAAAAAAACAAATCACTGACGCCTGGTTTATACTTAGTTCATATCAGAAAAGCCGTGAGTCTTAATTGGAATAATGTACACATGACATGAAAATGAAAAGAACACGTTACCCCTTTGCTGACATGGAACTTCTTTTCCTCCACACAGAGAGCAACATCGGTAGCTGGAGTGGGAACTTGGTAGTCGCGCAGTGGTTTGATGCTGGAAATAATTACTGTTTGGAGTCGTCGGATGGCACATCAACGACCTAAGAAAGAATATTTGAACTGCCGCTTTCAGTGAACCAGCAGGTGGTAAACTTTTGCAGGTTGGTAGGGAGAGAGGCTATTGTAAAACTCTGATATTATACAGTCACCCCCATACACCAGCAAGGTTGTCCGAACCGAATAGTCACAAAAGTTCAAAAAACGGACTACTTTCCAGCCGAAAACATGATAATCGGTCTACTTTTGATAAAAAAATTCTAAATTTTCACGTGTTCACATCTGAAAACGGCTTACTTTTTGTCGCTTAGTCAGACCTTACTGGTGTATGGTCACCCCCCCCCCCCCCCCCCCACCCCAAGTATGCCTCACAAAACAGAAGAAGTGCTCGTACCCGGCGAATTCTTTATTTAACCCGGTATTTCATTAACCCTAGCAGTTAACCATTAACCGGGTGGTTAACGCGTTTGTTAACCACTTGTTAACCCCAAATTTCCACCAAAAGACATTGTAAAAAGGGTTAACAAGTGGTTAACAAAAGGGTTAACCAAGTAACCCGGTTAAGGTTAACTGATAGGGTTAACGAAATACCGGGTTCCTTGTGGAATTGGCCCTGGTACCCACATAACCTAATCAACTGGTGAGAAAAGACATTGTAAATGACCCCTCCCTTTCTCTTAGGAGATGAAGAGACTTACTTTCTTGAGCACAGATGCTTGAAAAACTAACCCCAGCCCTTGAAGAAGACGAAATTTGACCTCAATGTCGATAACCTCTCCATACAACTCAGATCGCCGCATCGAAGTTGCCGAATACTGACTTTGGTCCAAATTGTGATCGATCTGTAGAAATTCTTAGCAGTTTTCACTCAAGAAATCTACTCTCTTATACCCACCGTTCAAAAAAACATTGAAAAAATACTTAGGATTATACCCCACAAATAAAAACACCTAAAACAACTTCTTTCGCTCATATTGACGTGACATATGTTGAAATTTGCCAGATAGATATTTTTTTGGTATTTCCGATCGAAAGCCGGCTCGTTTTTAGAAAAAGTTTGAAAATAAATTACCCCCCCCCCCCTCTCTCTCTTGAGGCAGGTAAATAGCAAAATAGTGTATTTTTTCAACTGCCCCAAATCTCACCTGTGAAATTAGTTTTCCCTCGGAATAGAATAAAATGGTTAGCTCCATATTCCACGTAGATCCTTCATTTCGCGGCATAGCTACCGGTTTAGAGGTCTTCGTTGACCTGCGCAACTCAACGATAGGGCCAAACCACAAATCAACATCATCAAGAATAGCCCTGGAAAGGTGCTTTGATAGCAGGCCCTGCCGGCCAATATCAATTGTAACCGCCCCCAAATGTAACCACCGAAAGTCAATTGCGCCCAAGACGGATAAGACTAAACCTGTCTAAAACAATCATCGAAGCTCACTCGCGTACGTTTCTCTAAAATTCACTCGGAAGTTTGACACATGGTTCCATTTTACACAGCTACATTTCAATAATGATGGTCACATGTGACGGCGGTTACATCATGGTTACATTTGACATTGGTTACAAATGACATTCGCCGATCCTGCCTCGTTTGTGGGAACTCTGAAAAAAGAAAAGCTAATCTCTTAATATCCAACTACAAAAACCCCAGTAACATCCAGTTTGATTGAATTAGGCCTAAATACGTGTTTATCTATCGAGAAAAGACGGTTGCGATTGAATGGACCAGATCTCTCACTCAAGGACTGAAGCTGGAAGAAAAGAGGCCAAATATCTCTTAGAGACCAGGTGGCCGTATTCACTAAGCTCAAATAGCGGGGTAAGCTATTCGAGCAAAATTCAAATAGTGCACTACAAACTACTCACTCACTTGTTTTGATATTCATTTTTCTTATATGTGATACTAGCAAACCCGCGCCTACTAATCACCAGAAAATATAATAAAATTATTGTAACCTGATTTAGAATTCGATCCTTGAAATACACGGCTATTTGAGCTTAGTGAATACAGCCACAGGTTTGTTCACTGTAAATCACCCAAAAAAGATCGAGTCTATTTTTCTAAAATACCACTTTACCAGGCTTCCTACAGAAAGAACCAGTTCTTAAAGGAAAAACACCCACAGAAAGTAATTTTCATCGATATGCAAGATGACATCTTCGTAGAAATTGACCTTTACGTTGTTGAAGCGAATTTCCCGCGGCCTCTCTCCAGCTGGAAAGTATTCTCATTTTCACAATCAACTTTAACCGAACTCCTTTCCTGTGAGCAAACCAAGTGGGCGATGCCAAAAAATTCATTTCCAACAGGTTGACAGTGTGAGATAAGTGGTCATACTATTATACTTAGCAGTGAATAGTTAAAGCAGGACGAATATGTGGACCAATCCCGGGTTAACGGTCCTTTAAACTGCGGTTGAAAAATGTAGTGCAGTTTAAAGGACTGAAGCGTTGCGATTGGGCCACATACTCGGCCTTCTTTAAATACCGAACCCAGATTTAGAAACTTCATCGGAAACAAAAAAACTAGTTCACCCGATACATTAAGAAAACCGACCTCATGCGTCAAATCAAGTGCATCTTACGTTTTCTCTTTCACCCAATCGTGAAGATTACGAGTTTCAAAGTTCCAGTTCAAACAAAAGTGCTGAGGAACAAACAATTGTACATTGTAACTAGTTAGAACCACTTCTATCTGGTGGTTTACACTGGAGAACATGTGAAGTGCACAGCCGAGCAGTGAGATATAGTATATCGTCTAGGAATAAATGTAATATGTAACCAACCGGGTACTCTGTTCGGTGGCGACTCCATAAAGACAGCTTTCACTGGCAGAAAGACACTCGTTCGAGAATGAACTGCAAATAAGGAAATATAGGGTAAATTCTTTATCTAGTCGTTTCTTGGTAACGTAACAGTTTTTAAGGTAACCATAAATAAAAACCGGTTACCTGTCAGCCGTTAAGATTAACTTGGTTAGATACAATGATAACCTTTTATGTGTGTACCTTATGGTTACCAAAAAAGTTACGTTACCAAAACACGAGGTTACTTAAGTGGAACTGGGCGGTAACACATAACAAATTCGAAAAATGTGAGAATGCGACAATATATACGAGTTGCGACAATATATACGAGTCGAAGAGGGCACACGATCAGCACGTGTGTGAAAATGCGTCAAACCATGCAAGAGTGAATAAGCAATAAAGAGAACTGAATTAAACTATAAAAAAACGCCACCCTTTTTTAATTTAATTTTTGATGCAAGCCGCCTCGAATTTTCGAAATTCGCGGAGTGCAACCATGGGTTACGGTATTGTGAATGGAGCACGTTTACGTTGACTCGTCATATTAATGGATTCCGCGACATACAACTCGTCCCCGCGCGTCGCGTGAGCGACAACTCGTCCCTCAACATGCGACAACTCGTCCCCAATGTTTCATCCCAAAACTGACTGAAAACTCGGTTTCGAAGTGAAATTATTCGTTCTAAAGTGTTATGCTTATTATAGAATACAAATTAACTATAGATATGTTCCGAAAATTGGTTTTTTCACCATATATTCGAGAGAAAACAACACATTAAAGATAATTTTGATAATTATAGCATAATATGGCTTATCTTTGTGATTTCCAATGGTTTTCTATTTCTGAAGTTACGTACAGTCTCTTTTATGAAATACAACCTAGTCACTACTTTTATTTGTAATTTTCATGCAAATTTGAGCAATTTTTGGGTTGGGACGAGTTGTCGCTGCGGCGGGGACGAGTTGTCGCACGCAACGCGGGGACGAGTTGTCCGTAAACGATATTAATGCAGCCATTAATGTTTTTGATTTTGATTGTGTTAGTTTCAAAAACGCCATGTAATGTACATAAGCATCGATGAAATTATGCGAATTCCTCTGACGTTTAACAGATGAATTACTCACCTTTTCAGATATGACACTTTTCTTTGAATTTTTATTTTTATTTTTTTGAGATACAAATCGTTTATTCAAGGATTGTACTCGATGGGGAGGTTCTTTCTGCGGACCATTCCGTCTCCCTGGAACCACTCCCTGCGGAACTGCTTGGCAGCTCCATCGGGGGTGTTGGTCCACTCGATGGTGATACGGTCGTTGTTGGTGTCCTCCTGTCCGTAGGCGAAAGCGTCGCAAGACACAGCCATGAGGATGGCCTCCTTGGGGTCGAGAACTCCGCTTCCGGGGTCAACACCAAGACGCTTCATGTTGGTCGTCTTGATGGCCCATCCGATACGGCGAGCAGAAGAGTTGACAATCTTGATGTGGTAGGTGTGCTTGTCATCGTAGGGGGCGTTGAAGACGATCTTCGTGCCGGGCTGGGTCAGGATATCTCCGGGAGGGACAGATTGGGCCATTGCTGCTGCGATGTGAATTTGTACCGTAACGGGTTAGTGTTTGAAAAAGGAAACTGTATGTACGTCAGCATTTGACTATAAGAGTTCGCCTATCAAAGTTGGGAGTTTTTGGTCGGAAAAGAAACTAAAACAATGCGCGTTAGTCCGATCGGATGTGCTTGTAGTTTGGTGCCCGTGCGTTTTGGTAAAGATCAAACTACAACTCGGATATGATCACATTTCCTCCCTCCCAGTCAGGCGACTGCATGTCCCTGGGACAAGAATGGGACGTTCCATGTCCCGGTACTGTCCCGGGACGGTACCAAGAATTACGGGTGAATTCTATATCTAACCCGCTTTTTAGGTAACCTAACCCTTTTTTTGGTAACCCTTTTTTCAGGTTACTTCGGTTAACCTGAAAGTAACCTAAAACCAAAAACAGGTTACCCTCAAATTTGGCTTGAAAACTCGTTTTAATTGTTATTTTTGATGGTAACCCGATTTTGGTTTGAGGTTACTTAGAGGTTACTTACTCAAGTAACCTGGAAAAATGGTTACCAAAAAAGGGTTAGGTTACCTAAAAAGCGGGTTAGTTAGTTGTAGAATTGGCCAAAATGGCCTACGGTAGAAATGGAGCATATTTCAAATCAAATCAAATATTTATTACACAGTGTGTAATAACGGAACGAAAGTTTGAAACGCGAATGGTTGCAAAAAAAAAGATTGGTGTATGGTGTATAATTTGCATATAAAAGTCAGGATGGAGGAGAATTTTCGTTATCATTTATGCAAATCTGCTCCATTTCTACCGTAATTCTTGGTACCGTCCCGGGACAGTACCGGGACATTGGACGTCCCGTTCATGTCCCTGGGGCATGCGACTGCTGAGCACGTGTTCTTCTAAGTCGTCTTTGACGAGTAGACACCTCTTTATTTGAACTGTCTGCACCGGAAAAGGTGTGTTGATCGAAAATCAATGTTTGCTGAAGACAATACCTTACGCGTCTACACTTGGACAAACACGCGGGGTGCGACTTTTTCAACGAAAATTCCTTCTAAAGACGTGAAATCTTCTCACTCAAGTTTTGATAGAACTGTCTTCTAGCTACAAACATAGAGACTGAAGTCTTGTTGAAGTCCGACTGGAAACTTACTTTCGCTTGAGAAAGCTCCATCTACCAGTTTTCTGTTTTGCATTTATTTTTGAGTTGAGTTAAACTCAAAACCAATTGTTCGAAGTCGTGAACTGACAGCTCTAACGGAGACTCACTACAAATTAACCACAACATTTTCAGTATTTCGGTTATATAGGGGGTGCTCAGTTTATAAATATTTGTCTCTCGTCGGAATAGAACCTGCGAGGAAAATTTACGAAACAATGCGCTAACCACTGCGCTACCATAGCTGAAATCTACAGCTTTGGAATCAAGGACATGTGTCCGTACACAGCGGAAATTGAGATATACAGTACCCTCCCTCCTTTCGGTTGGCGACGACTATACTGACCCTTCCAACATAGGGTGCAACTACGGTGTCTAGTACTTGCGAGAACGGTCGTTTGAATAAACCCCTGAACAAACACGAAGTATTCTATTAAAAAACCGCGCAAGTACAGTTCACAGAGATCATATTTTGCAGAGAACAACTGTAGCACATTCGCACCAGGTACTATATGACAAAGGGATGGCAGAGTTCAAAGATCGACGAACGGACCAAGGGGTTCCGTTTTGATTGGTTTGTTTATTGCCATGCAAGCATGTGAGATACACATAGAGAAAAATAATCAACGAATTTTGAGCAACGTCCAGACGAGAATCGAAAAAAGACGTGATGAACACTCGAAAATTGAAACGAGTATGTAGGAACAAGTACACAGTAAAGGTCAGGTTACACACTCTATTTTTCTGACATTAACACAGTAAAGGTCAGGTTTAGATTGGAGTTGATCGTAATTACAGCACCGTGCCGACGTTTTTATTAACCAATAATCCCGTCAGTTATGTATCGTTCTTCTGGGTTTGTAGTTTGAACCCCCGGTGCAGTTTGGGCGATATTAGAAAATGTAGCAATTTCACAGGTCAAACTGAGCCCTCAGATTTATTCACTCCATAAACAAGTTTTTTCAGTACACCGACACTCCTTCTCAACTTATACCCTGCTATACTAGACGTCAATTGAATAGTACGGTAAAATTAGCATTCTAATGAGGCATCGTGCACTTTGTCATTGCACGTTTCTGAGCTCTGCTGTGTTTTACATGCTTCACGTGCCTGGGCAATTGCCTAACAGTATAGCATGCTGACGAATTGTCGACAAGAGAGCGTGTAGGGCGGAGACACACAAACTGTCGAAGACAGGAAATTGGGTCTCTAGCAAAATAGGGGCTTTTCCGTACTTGGATTAAATATCCCAACGCGTTTTTGAGTGCATCTACCAGACACTTTGTCGCCCTCGCTCTCTTTGAACTCGACTACCGGAAAGGCTATTCTATTGAACATCGCCGTTTGAGGTGACAATAGCACCGCCGCGCACATTTATACAAATAGAAAAACGTGAGAACCATTCATTTTTGTGTTTTGTGAATCGGTAAAAGATTCACGCCGACTGCATCTCTATCATGTGAACTGCGGAGACGAAATTCAGGTAACGTATGTTGAAGGGAATATTAGTAATCTGCCTGGCGACGTAGCAATCTTTCAAAAATCTCACGAGATACCCCGTGAGCAAATAGCATGAGATTCTATTGAATTATGTGCTACAACATTGAGAGTGGACGATTAGCTCATGAGGAGTTTATGAGATTGAGGCTCGAAGGATGGCTACGCCGTCAGGTGTCTTATGTTACCAAAGTTGGGAATATTAGTAGTCTGCTATTTCTGGAAACACGTAATTGTGAATGACGAAGTATATCTCAGTGCACGGTATTCAGAGATATTATTTCTCAGACACTAGGTTCATTTCAAGTTCGCTGCAAGGTGCAGGAATTGCACCCACGGGTGTATCCGGGGAGCGCGGGCTAAAAACCTATAGTCCGTTTCACCAATCAATGTCCTTCTACAGCAATCTTCAAATTATTCAGGAGGTTTTTTCTAATGAATAGATTATTAATTAAGGTTTCAAACTTTCAGAGATTGTAGAAGTGAAGGTAGAAAACACAATAGCAAATTTTGAAATCATTCTAAAAACATAAAACTACCTAACGCTTAATTGGAAGTTTGAGCAGATTACTGTAGAGGGTTATAAGTGCGTGAAACAAACTATAAAACTGTACATGATGTTTTATTCTGCTGTTTATAGGTTCGATCTTGCCGCGTTTTTTTTTCAGAGCTGTGTTGGACATGCAGATCAAACTACAAATCAGTTGGAGTCATCAGCAAATTTTTTTTACAATATTGGGATCAAGTTTGTTCTGAGTATAGTATACGGTCACTTCAGTTGATCAGAGAGCACTCAATGTTTCACGCGACATACATAACTGCCGCCGCCCCCGTACAAAGGTGTTTCTCGCCAATGCACCCAAACAAAGCAGAACAAACAGGAAACGTGCGGAGAGTGACTATTCAAATGCAACGGACAGCCGACAGTTCACGGAGATCACTGTCTGCAAAATGGACTCAATGAACGATACAATACCCCAGAGACTCGGTTGATTCAGAGTTTGCTTCAACCGAAACAAGCCTATATCCTTATAGTGTATGTGCATGGTTCCTATTGTGTTTTTAGTTTGATCCCACTGTTTTCCGGTCAAAATACCAAGACTATGGTGTGGTATGAAATAGTCAAATTTCAGCTGAGGCTGCGGTCGTACGAGCCCCCCCCCCCCCCCCCCCCCCCCCCCGATTGGAAGGCAGCGATCCAATGGTGCAAATGATATGTATCGATTGAGCAGCTAATCGATACTCATAGTTTGCACCTTCGGGGTGGTGCCTTGATCCCGGCCTGCATCTCTCCCTTTGCGCACTCTTTGGCGACACTTGTATCCTTGATGTGTGAATAAAGAGACGAGGATTTTCATGAATACGGCTGTAGGTGAAACATCAGATTGAGCTCACCATTCGCACCTTTTCGTCATAGGATTTGATATTCCTAAAACAGGTGTTTAGGGTGTATGCTCGCTGTGTTTTTAGTTCGATCCCGTTGATGTTCGGTCGAAAATAGTGTATTATGCCGTGTACTGAGTTCAAACTACAACTCATACCGTATAGCAAGCCCGCAACTACGCCTCACCGCGTGAATCATACTTATCGATCGACTTCCAGCCGCGCTATTTTTATTCCGGACGTTCACTCAATATTTTTTTCAGTATAACTAAAATAATATGGACGGAAAGTTAAGTAACAATACAGTCCACATCATTTCCACTGACACTTCTACGGTACACATTTAATAAACTATTCTATTCTGTAGTTTGAACGTTAAGTTTTCTGAAAATATTTCGGAGTAGATCATTTCAATATGAAATGAAGAATGCGAAAAACGCTGTTTTCCGATAACCTTCAGTTGATTGAAACAAACTGGAAGTTCGGTAAGTATTGAAATCCCAAGGATATCGTAAGAGTTTCAGTAGGAATAAAAACGACTCCACACAACAGAATAGCGATATGCGGTACTGAAAGTCGTGGCAAACCAACGAACCACCCCTAGTGCGGTCACAACCTTCCTATAGTCTTGGCCATTCCTACTGAGACTCCTACAGTAAGACTACGAACTTCAATTAGAGTCACATAGTGTGAATGAGATATAGAAAGAAGAGAAGGAATAAACCTTGTTTGCACTGAGTTCGTTTAAATAACGTAAATAATATCGGAATGGTTAACAATTTTCACCTCAGATTATGATAACCTATTACAACGAGTATTTCAAATAATTTCTGACGAAGTTGAAGTTTGCATTATAAAATGACCATTGTAAGACGCGAAAGTGTACTGTAGGAGTCTCAGTAGGAATGGTGTCGACTATATCTCAGAGAGCTCCATGAAGTATACCTGCTTAGGTTAGGCTCTCATAAACAGTTGACCATTGCTGGTGAACTTGTGTTACTCGTGGTTTTTGTTGTTTCATCGCTCTTTTTATCCTATTATCGAAAAGCGGGTTGACTTTGCGTACTTTGTACATTGCGGCTCCGGTTCTCGCCAACAAATTTGCAGGATACACGTAGATCAAGGAGGATAGAAACCTTGTACACAACCTGTGGGCGTATTTTGTGAGCTCCATCAGCTAAATGAGCTAGTATACTATACCAAAATTATTCCTATCTCGCACGCAGAGTTTTGTTTCAGTTTCGCATTCCAATTGCTTTACGATATAAAAGGCGACAGCTA
This sequence comes from Litoditis marina, assembly GCA_964036275.1. Lineage (NCBI taxonomy): Eukaryota > Metazoa > Nematoda > Chromadorea > Rhabditida > Rhabditidae > Litoditis > Litoditis marina. The sequence continues at coordinate 8,970,270 of OZ038439.1, forward strand.
GGGAAAAAATTCGCCTTTCTAGTTCAGTTCAGACCTACGCCAAGTCCTATAGTACTCATTTGAGAAGAGCCTATTATCCCGCCGACATTTATGTTTCTGTGAACTAGTTATCATTCCATGAAAATTCTTTTTGAGAGCATCCATCCAAAACTTGAATAGATAGTGTTTCAAATCTTTCCCAAATCATGACATAAACAAAGATCCCAGCCCAGTCATTTATATGATTTTCGTGTTTTCGATGTGAAATTGAGAAAAAAGTCAATTTATAAGGTACGTTCTATATTAATGCAATTCTTCGTCTATAACTCAAAATTTTATTTATCTACGTCTGTGCTAGAATATCAGAAATGTCCAAAGGAAATTTGAAAGACTGTCAGCAATACTCATTCTCGCCTCTTCACCCATTGACGTCATTGTTGCCCTATGTTTACACAGGACATCTTCGTTTTCGCGTTGGAATTAATCGTTACAGGCTTTTAAAAAAATATAAAGGCATTTAATTTTTTTATCGTTCAACTTTTTGTAAACATTGTATACTTTGTTTTAGCATTGCTGATTGGTTTCAAACGTGTATCACGTTAAGCCTGAGTTATGTTTCTTTTCCTTCACCATAATTCACTTTTTCTCTGTATTCTCAGCAGGTCTTTTCTCATTTTGTTGTTAAGGATTGTTTTATTATTTACTTTTTCCAGATTCTAGTGAACTTCGTTCACTTCCAATCAGATTTTGTGGTTGTTAGTGCGTCACTTTCTCATTCGATTAAGTATCCTTTAATTTTGAAAATAGTTTCTTTTATGTCTTCATTTTTCACGTCTTTGTACTTCACCTTCATTAGTTTTCTCCCCCCGGTAACAGATTCAATATGGGCTGCCTGTTGCCGCTGTGTCCTGGCTGTCCTGATAGGCTCCGCCCCTTTTACGTGCACATTCCTATATTTCTCCGAGGATTAGGTGTTCGCGCCAGTTAAACGCCAGAAAAACGAGTGATCTTCGGTCTTCAAACATATTAACATGTTTCATATCGTTACACACCTTTGTTCACATGTATTTGGATCGTTAACACGTGATTTCACACGACATGTCCGTATTTCATCATTTTGACGTGTTACGTAAGCCTACAACTAGTCAAATCACTTGCACTTCCACTACTTTACACCTCTTCTTATTCTTTCCACTGTCAAGTGATCAATTTAAAACCGTTGCACCTACAAAGCTATGATGAATTTGATGAAGGTGTTCTTCATTATCTTTTGGGCAAGAGTAACCTCTAACCACAGTTATCCAAATCACAAGATTGTTCATGTTTTTCGAATTTATATTATTTAGAAGCCTCAGTTGGTGGCTTGCTCAGATCTGGTTAGAAGTGGGATGTGTTTCATAGAACAAGCACAATTGTGTTCTCTAGATAACGCCAGCCTATCACTATCATTACGTGATTTTCGCCATTAGTCGCTTGTGTCTCAACCCCCCCCCCCCCCCCTATCAAATTGAGCGGTTTACTGCATTTTGTTTGTTATAATATAGGTACTATTATGCTGAAGCTGAATGCTGTATGTTCACACATCAATAAGTAATAATTATCATTTAGAGATGAACCCGTTTTTTTTCTGACGGTTTAGCTAAGGCCGAAGTAGTATGTATGATCTATACAGATAAACCGTCTTAGCTTCTCACGATTACACAATTTGACGTAACTTCTAACTTCGGTTATTCTCGTGGTTTCCCCACATCCCACATATTCTTCACCATGAACACATAATAACTTATAAGTGTATGGTCTTCACTGTGCTCTTAATATTTATAAAGTACATATTTTACTAATATCGTCTTCGCAAGTAGCAATTGAGCTAAAAGTTCTGGTTGAATATTGCATGCTAATTGGTTAATTAGAGTAACACACCACTTTTCTACGAAAAGGACACCGTTTTTTGATCAAATATGATGTTGCGGCAAAAATAAATTTCTTCGAGTTTACCGGGAGGCCGGGAGCTCTTTTTTTGCTGGTTTGCGAGTGATTAGTTGATTAGAGTGTATGTAGTTTGGTTGGTTTTCTAGTTATATGATGACGCCGCTTTTATGATAAAACAGGTGATTATCAATTATCCAACAATCACATATCGAACAAGAGCTGGTTGAAAAAATATTGACAGCCATTAGATAGATCATTGGTTTGTAGTTTGTTAATGTTTTCGAAGCCAAGGTAACCAAACACCAAAAAAACATACACATGTAAAGTCCGACTTTCGACTATACTATTCCATTACAAGAACTTGTTGCCTATTGAAAGGGGTCAGAAGTATGATTTCCTATTTTGGCTCAAAAAATAACCAACCTTTCCACGTTTTGGCACTTGGCAGAAAGAGGCTGGTTCTTCGATTTTTTTGGCTATCTATTCAAGGCCCCAGAGAATGCATTACATTAATAACAAAAATAATAATACGTTGTTCTCTAGTTCTTTAGTGTTTTGTGGGTGCTTCGGTCTGCTTCGGTCTGAGCCTTCCAAAATGGGCAAGTTTTAATCTCAAGGTTGGCAAAAAGCTGTCCGTTTTTTTTCGAGTTTCTGGCTAACTATCTAGTAAAGGCTCCAGAAAATGCATTAAAAACATAAATATTAATACTTTGTTCTCTAGTTCTTTAGTGTTTTGTGGGTGACAATCTGACAATCATGCCTTGGTCGCAGAACAAAAAAATTGCAAATCAAGCACATCAATGATATTTATATGATATGAATGTCCTTCCAATATTAATATAATACGCTGTTCTCTAGTTCTTAATCTTTGGTGTTTTGTGGGTGACAATCATGCCTTGGTCTCTCAGCACACACATGGTGTATGGACAGCAATCGATAATTCGACTAGTCACCCGCTAATACCGATATGTCACGTAGACAATCCTGTTCTTCACGTACAACCGGTAGTTTCACTAGTAAATGTATTGAATTGTCAGTAACATATGTATTACGTTCATTCAGTTATTACATTCTAAGTTATAGTTTGAATTATTCAAAAAACAGAAGTTTTCCATTTTCTTTCACCATGTTTTTTTTTCAGTTTAAAACCACAAGCTAAAGTCACATCATTCATGTTTTTCTGTTTAGTGCTCCACTCTAGTGAGAACTGCTATTATTGAAAACATGTTTACTTCTAACTAAGATTTGACGTAGATCACGTGAAATTCACGCGTGGGTGAAGCTAGAAAAGTACTTTGTTGTTAAGCAGTAATTCAAAGTCAAGTCATAACAACGGATAACGGAACATACGTTGAGCTCTAATCACTCTCACGCTTTCACTCCCACTTGCTCAGTATGAGAAACTAGGGTACTCCGTGTTGGAAATACGTCTTTTGTGTTTATTTGGGAATATTGCCTTTCACCTTGTGTGCGTTTAGTGTTTCATCTTCTAATTACTACATACTACAACATTTTGTAGTTTACAGAATGCTGAAATTGTGTTGTTTTTAAGTAGTGACTGTGATTTCTGAAATGTTCTTAAAGTGATCTACGATTTTATAGATTTCAAAAATGATTAGATCCTCTAAACCTAGAACTAATCATCTATGTGGCATTTTGTCGTGTTGCCATTTAGACTCCCCTGCTAATTCTCGAGATTAGCTGGCTTTCGTTATGACTCTTCTAGTTATATGGTGGATTAGATGAATTCTGAGGGGTACACTCTTCTTTAAAGATGTTAGAGTCTAGCCAGTTGTGTAGAGGTAAATATTGAATCGGTTTACAATCTTTTTATGTACTTCTGTACTTCTGTTCTGCTATGCTGTCACTTTGACTTTGATTTATCTGCATTTGAAAGTTCTTGTCACGCACCAGTGAGGTACGATTGTTCTTCAATTAGGAAAGTAGTTTCTGATTAGTTTGGCTAGTTCTCCAGAGTAATGGTATTTGATATCTATATTGTCTTCCTTTGGTTGTCAAAAATATCATAAAAGTATTAAGTTTAGCATTCACGTTACATAACTTCGATTTGCGGCCATTTTGCGTGTTGTTATCATTTTTTTCGGATATAGAACATGTAAATGTACTTGTAGATCATTATTTCCATATATTATCAACTCATTTTACAGGAAACGTTAACATAATATATTGTGGACAGCATCTGGCAAAACAATCGAATTTACCATGGGAAACGAGGAGCACACGGTCAGTTCACGTTCTTTCACGGTTTTCTCACTCCGTTTACAATATTTATAATGACAATGTTACAATGAGCTTTCGACTTACACACATATTAATACATGTTACAGACTCACTACTAACGTGACGTGACCCGATCACATAGTTTCAAGCTTTGCGACTGGGAACTTCAGTACCTTTCATAGGTGTCAGAAGCAACGCGTTTTGCAATCTTCCATCTGTAAGATAAATTTGGAGAGCGTTCGTCCATTTCTGTTGCAATGCAAAATCATTATTCGCAAGTTTTCAAGTCTAAAACGGGGCTACTTTTTGTCGAATACTAGGACCTTACTAGCTTATAGTGACGTTTGGCTGTAACTGTAACTCTCGTGGAAACCCTAACATAGTAATATTGGCAAGTACGATCTCCGTTTTCTGATTTTGCAACTTTCGGTAACCCTATATCCTACGGGGCAGTATGCCACATGTGCTGCTTAGTGCAGCCGACATTCCGTGGTTACGTCAGTGCATCAGCGGTCAATCACCGCAAAAAAATGATCGAAAGGTGGTTGTTCGGTATGCTTTTCTAAAGGGACCACGTACCATGCATAAACCCGGTTATTTGTTATTTGCTTACTGAAAACTATGAGCAGGGGTTTGCGTTTCGGTTTGCGTTTTTGATACGCGATGATGCACTAAGGGCTAACGCGATATACCCCAGTGATTGTGCGGTTTTTCGGTTACCGCAAAACGATCAGAAGGGTACTCGGCATGCTGTTTTGAAACGTGAACTTAGACTTACGCGATCATACTCCATACACCGGTAAAGCGGTAAACCCTTCTTCGAATTGTAAAAACAGGCAGAAAATAAGCTTTTTCACGCAGTTGTTGAGGAACTTTGACTGTTTTCGATGTACAACTATAAGCTTACTCCAATGAAGTTTTTTGTCTGAATAGCCAGAAAAATTCTCCACCTATTTTTGATACAAAATCGTTAAATTTCACGTGTTTGAAGCTCGAAACTGACTATTTTCCGTCGAATAGTCGGACCTAACCAGGGATGATCAAAATTTTGACCGGCCTTCCTAGCAGAACGACCCCCCTTTCTAAAAATGGAAAAAAATTCTTAAATAGTCAAAAACGAGCTTTATGAACAAAGAGTATTTTAAGTAGAAGTTGGAGTTCAACCAAATTCTCCCGATTATTCTCTTTTCCCCCCAAATTTTCGGCCCTTCCTGGTCCGAAAACGACCCCCCTCCCCCTGAAAAAGTTGTCCTCGTACCAACTTTGGTGATCCCTGGACCTAACTGGTATATGACTATACGTCTTTCATGCCAGTATTTTTCAGACGTTGTCCGCTCGCCAGACACTAGACAGATGTGGATTCTGTAGTCTCAAAGGACAGTTGGAGCCGTGCGTCTCGTGCGGAACCGTGGCATACTGTAGCCAAGAACATCAGGTTGGTTGAGATTATACGAGAGTAAAGCTGTCCTGTGTTACGACAATGTGGACGAAGAAGGGAATAAGTGAAATGTGCAAATGAATCTCACATAACTTTTCATCACCTCGTACTTAACTACAACCCACCAGCACTTGAAGTCTATTTAGTGGCTTTGTAGGCGCCTTTTCGTGTATTTCTACATCAACAGTAAACTATGAGTGCCATAAGACGTTCAGAACAGAAATACAGAAAACAGTTCTCACGTGAAGTGGAACTGTTGTTCCTTTGCCTGGTTTGTAGTCTTTTCACGTGGTTCAATGTGCTCTGTGTGTAATAGTTCACGTTCAAAATTGCTCTTATTCTCTGGAGCGTAGTTTGTAGTTGGTCCACGTGGTTCCATGTGTTGTGTGTGTTGCTCATCCCTCAGTTGCACTTGGTTCGTTACACTTTTCGGCCGAAAAGCAGTGCGCGCTGCAGTAATTGATGCGGTGTCCAAGCGGTTTAGTCATCATTATAAAAGAGGGGGGGGGGAGCAATCTGATGATCAAACACCAGTATGCAACTGGCATTCGCGCATGTTAGGAACAGATGGCGTGGTTTGGCTAATTATGTGACTTTGATGGGGTTTCCTGCCTTTTTTAAATAGAAACGATATAAAAACGATAGTGGCCCGATGGAGTATACTTGAAGGGGGGGGGGGGGGGGTATTCTGGTGATCAAACAACTTGAGCATGGACAGATGGCATAGTTTGCCTACCACACACCAATAAGGGACTAGTCTTCAGAATTGAATAGAACCCGTTCATCGATTAGAATAAATCAGAAATTGTAGAAATAGTCGCTGTTTCTGAAATTGAGCCGAAAACGACTCTGTTTTTGAATTTGAACTGACTGTTCTTACTACACAGCCAAGTGTCCGAGGTATAGAAGAGCGATTTGCTGATTGTGTTTTAGTCACTCATTATGCATATACGGCTTCGCTCTCAGAGCCTAGTGCGTAGTGCATAATATATTAGATGTACTTCCCCCTTCTCACTATTCTATTCATGTAGTCATATAAGGAATTTCTGCCGCAAACTGACTAGGTTATACCCTTGGTGGGTCTGTGGTCTAAGAATTTTAGTGGAATTGGTCATCAATTAAGTTTTGTACCGCGGATGTAGCTTGATCTCATCTGAATACGATTCGTGTTGTGGGTAGAATTGGGAATTGTGACCGATCAAACTACAAACTACATTTCTTAATTGGTATTTTACTACTAACAAGGCAGTTGTACTCTAGTGTGTAGTTTCTATCTTTTGGCCTCAAATGTCATTGTAGTACAGTATGAAATATCGTAGTAACATGGGTTTTTTTCAGCTCTAAAGGTGTAACTACTACTCTTTGTGGTTACACGGGGTTATCACAACCTACTAAAGTGTGACTATTCTACGGAGAGGTACCCGTTTCAGGATTTTAGTATGAAAACGAAAACTGTGTCCTTATCTGGAATGTTTCTGGCGATTCTGAAATTCTGATAACTTTACTGAAATTTGGTGTATGGATGTTATTCATTGTATTGTTAGCCCCTGCAAGCCTAATATGGCTATAAAAATGGGTGGTCTACGTGATTTTGTCCATATCTCTGTCGCCATCAATATAAGTGCGCTGACGGCTGTCTGCACGGAGAGTACATTTCAGAGATCGCCCGGTGAGAGAGAGAGGGGGGAAGAGGGTGAGAGAGAAGGATAAAAGGTAGAGAGAGAGAGAGAGAGAGAGAGAGAGAGAGAAAGGAGACGGGGAAGGGGAGAGGCAGTATTGCGATAGATAGGGAGAGAAAAAGAAATGGGACATTTTTGAAGTCGCCTGGTGTGGTTTCTCTCTGTATCATTATACTGAAATTATGTGAGAGTAGTGTGTCCGCCTAGTATCTTTGAAACTAACTTCTTTTAAGGAGCTCTTCATTTGAATTTTTTTATAATAATTCTTTTTTTGAGTGATGCGTGATGATGTGCCAGTTTGTGTATTGAGCAGCTGGCTTTTTCTCACCTCACCTGGGGCTAAGCCCCGCCCACTTTCCCATGAAGTACCTGATGTATATGAGATCATAAATTATATGCGGAATGCGGTAATGGTAGAATATCACGTAGTCAGGCCCAAGAAGAGGGGGGGGGGGTTATGGTCATTTGTAACACGTGAAATGTAACCGTGGTGTAACCAGGGCAGTTTACACAAGCAACCAAAATGCCAGCCAGTTGCATATGTACAAAACTATTGATTGCTCTCAAATGCAACCGGGTTGCTTTGCAAATGCAACCCGTTTGCTTTGCAAATGCAACCAATTTTGTCTACAGTGAGACTTTCTGGTTATGTTAACTGATTTTGGTAATTTTGGTTGCATTTGAGATCCAGTTTTGTACACATGCAACCCGGTCGTATGTATAATTGGCTTGTAACCAACAAATGTAGCTATAAACCATGTAACCATGAGCTAAATGGAAATATGAACCACCTATATGAGTGGGCTTCCACAGCTTCTCAGTCGTACCATGATTACAAATGATGTTGACCACCTCAGAAGGATCAAAAGTCGAGGCAAAAAAAGATAACCCAATCAATTATCAGGTACGCCATGTACTTGATAAGAGATCGTGTATCAAAATTATGTTTGCCGTGAAGGTAAAACTATTTGATAAAAAATATGATAACGAAACTGTTTGAAGAGGGTAATTCTCGAAAACAGACGACAATTTTCCCGTAACGTGTACTTGAATGAAATTCGGGTTTTTAGCATGTTTAATCTGCCTAGCAGTACTTGCACATCAAAAATGACCTTCTACTCAACCTCTTTCAAATTTGGACTAGAAAGCTACTAGCAAAATCAGCTTGTAACATGTTTTCAAACCACGGGTCACCGCGAAGTTCGCGTGAAATCTCAATATCAACCTCAACCGAATACCGAAACTATATGTAATTTTTGAGAACCCCTCAATTGAATCTAACCCCTGCTTTTGATTCAATTTAGACGCTCCACAGTCTATTTTGAGCGGTAAATCTGCAATGAAACCACACTTCAAGCGTTTTTTTCTGGGCCAACGTGCCTTTTTGAAGGAACTCTCTTGCAGGGCTATTTCGAGGTGATAAATAGCTCAGATCCTCAGACATTAGCAGATTATGTGCCTTTCTTGTTGACCAGAGACAAGTTATATTACACAGGGCAGTGTTCAACAATAGAGGGGTGTTGACTAACATCACGTGCACAAAGCGGAGTCTAGACAAGAGTACGAGATTTGAGGGAAAAGTGGGGGTAGTACCTATATACTTCGATGAGCATTTTCAAACAAGTTTGACTTTAGGTAACTTGGATAAAGGTTAGGTAATTAGGTTACAAGCGGTTACAGTTATTGCGACTATTTTCGCTTTACGCTGTGGTGAATTGAGAATTTAGCGAATGTCGGTAGGTAGAAGATGGTAGAGTTTCTGGTTGCGTGAGGAGAGGATGCTTGAACGTGTGATTTCACGTGAAAAACGTTAAAATTTAATGTGGTTGGACTAAAATTTGACGAATGGTATAATTAGATCAAAATCATTCAGTCAATTTCAGCGTTTCGACTGGAAGCGTCACAAAATGCTGTGCAAGGTGGTCGTGTCGCGAATGAGTCAGGCGGTGACCATAAAGACGGACACAGAAGAAAGGTGAGACTACAGTAGCCCCATGAACATTGCTTGGAATAGTATAGTTCACGTGAATGTGCACTAAAAATACAGTATGAAATCGGAACTTCTAGGTACATTCTTGTTTGATGTGGGTTCAAAAAACGTATTTGCTTACGGTTTTGTAGCGTCTGGAGAAGATTCAGGCGTCATCAAGTAAAATTTTCTTTCTTTACAAGATCATGTGAAAAAAAGTGTTGTTGTTCAAAACAGTGCTTGAAAAGTAAATTTACATTGTTTAAGTATCGACGCATCTCAACAAAGGTTTTGTAGTAGAAGCGAAGTATGAAAATAGTTGATATATTCTTTCAGTATATCTTCGATGCCGATGTCCACCTCATTTTCGGAGGGCTTACCAACGGCTTTTCGTCCGTACGCGAGAAGATCGGAACAGAAACTGATCGGAGTAGCCGGAACGTCCAACGGAGCAGGTTGGCATTATCAGGGCATTACCATGTCCGAAAGAGGGGTAGATCACTACCGTATACCAGAGGATATACGTAAAGCATAGTATTACTGTATACAAGAAAAGGAGAGAGTAGAGAGTGGGATCGTACTATTTGATTCATTCAGAGTTCCAACGCCCAGCAAAGCGATGGTGAAACTGGTGAAACCTGGCTTCTTTTCAACTACCACCCCATACCATACTGCCACTTCCGAATGTGTCATCCTAGATCATAGGGTTGATGTGATTATTTAGCTTTCTGAATTCATGCTCTAAGAATCTAAGGATTTGAACCACCTGGTCTCATAATCTCGTTATTCTAATGTGTAAGGTATTCTCTCATTCATAATTGATGACGATAAGTTCACCTAGATGAAAAAACGAATTGTTAAGTTAATAAAGTGGTGATCTCTGTGTCAGTCCTCATTCTCAGTGGTCGGTAGGGTCCAATTCTGAGCATAGGTAAAAAGGGGTCCAACCGGGCTTTTCAAAAGTGAGGGGGGTCAGATAACGCTTGTTGTAAAAGGGAGGGGAATAGGGTAGCATCCATTGGCTGGTCTGAGATCAGCCAATGGATGATGCACCCTCCCCCCGTTGCATAGCAAAAATGAAGGAGGTCATTTGCTAACTCTTGTCAAAAAGTGAAGGTAGTACCATCTCAGGATGGCACCTTTTTACCTATGATTCTGAGTTGTAGTTTTGATGTGTATGCACAGTAGAGATTGTGAATAATTATGTAGATCGAACTACAAACACAGCAGACCAGACCAAATTGTACCACGTATCATTGCAGCCCTTTCGTGAGCAATTTGCGATCCCCATAGACCAACTGAGACCTTTTTGCCGCTTTTCGAATCAAAAAGTAACTTTTGACATTTAGAAAGTGTAGTGAGCATCCTTTTGCAGGGAAAACTATGCAAAGATCTTTTTCGATGTGCACGTATATTAGTCCAGTTAAGCAGATTTGTTCGATGATCATGTGGCTAAATCTCAATCCGAGATTAGAAAGCCGTTCTGGGAAATGTCGTACTAAGTATTCACCACCTTTTTTTCTGCTACGTGGCACAGTTAGCAAGATTGCCGCCATAGTTAGTTGTCGCTCGTAGATTACGGTATATCTCACTTTCTGCTGTGTTTTTTTATGACTCATCCAGATCAATGCTGGTATAGTGGTTAGTGCAGTGGTTCTACAGTTTTGGTTGCTAGTTCGAATCCACCATGAGGCACTGTTTTTTGTAGATTTGTAACACGTGAGTAGCAATTAGTTTGTATAAACATACTAATCGAACGTAGAATTACTTATTCAGAAATTGAAAATTATGAATTTCCAAGTAGTTTTCTTTGAAACAATAATTTACAAAGTTATGACTAATAGTTTCCGTGGTTTTCGATTGCCACGCCTTAATTATTTCGTGGAGTTTTTTTCTATCTGATTAGGCATGTTGCAAATGTAACCATTCCCACATACGTATCTATTTTTGGCTCCTGCCATGATTATTACTAGTATTTAGTGTTGCAAATGGCGTTTATAATTAGTGATTAGTGAGCTGTTAACCAGAATTACCATCTGGCACGAACTCAGGCAGCCAGCTGTTTTTTATATGAAAATATGTGCGATTTGTCACATATTATCCCATTGATAGGGGATTGTAGGGCTCAAATTTCGTAGTACAAACGGTTATTGTGAATAATAGAAACGTTGGTTGAACTCATTCTTACATTGAATGGAATAATCTGCTACTTGGAAACACAAACAAAGTTAATGAATGCATTAACAACACTGTATAATTGACAGTTATCAACGGAAATAGTTTCTGGAAACGTTTTTCCATTGAACCGTTTTCGTCGAATTGGCGAAAACGAAGCCCGTATTTGCATATTTTCGGCTGTTCGGACAACTTTACTGGAGTCTGTTTCCGTAACCGTTCAGTTTCAGAGTTTGTCCGACCTCGAAGTGTGGAGTCCCCATCCGTGAGAAGGAAAACTTCATCGGTACCGCCCCAGACCGTCCCGGCTCCGCCCCTCTCCGCCGGAACCCCGCCCCTTTCAACCGGAACTCCGCCCCTTTTTACCGGAGACGGAACGGAGAGGAAACCATCGCCCCCGGTTAGACAACCAGGAGGTGGGTAGCCGATTTTTTTTGTGTTAGTTATTAGGGTGGTCAAGGAATAGGAGTGAGTGGAAAAACATTGAGTTGAGTCGGTTTCTGAGAACTAGAGAGACTTGGAATTCGGAATTCAATTGTCTTAGTATGATTACATTGTCTACCTTTCTCACTTCTCGGTACTCACTTTTTTGGGAGCTGCAGCACTGCGGAGTCGGGTTTTCTTTTTCAACCGAGGTGAAGTGAGCATTACAACTGTGTGTGTGTGGTGGAAATAGATGATATTTTGTTCAGCTTGAGTCAAAATGGTGTTTTACTTAAAATAATTCGATCAGTAGAATGGCTATAGCTGCAGGTTTTTTTCTGTGCCCCATCCATCTCGTCACCCAGCCTACTTTAATCAGAAACACATGCCAATTACTCGTTCCGTACGGGACAAAATGTGTTCCCAATTTGTGGGGTCTGGGGTGGGGTGGGGTGTGGGGAAATCTCTGGGGTGTGTATGAACATACTGCTAGCAGTTTGTATTCTCTCAGAACTTTTTCAAAGAACACCTATCCTTTCGTTACTCCAGCAACATCACTTACTAAAAGTGCACAGAAAGTTATAACGCGAAATTCATCGTGACCATTCTTTGGAAAATTGACAGTTTTACTGAGAAATTTGGAAGTTTGACGTATTCCAATTGTAATGTATTATAAAAAAATAAATTGTAGACTTTTGGGCGAATTCTTTATTTAACCCGGTGTTTTGTTAACCCTAGCATTTAACCAATAACCGGGTTACTAGGTTAGCTCTTTTGTTAACCACTTGTTGACCCCAAATTTGCCCCAAAATACATTGTAAAAGAAGGTTACAAAGGGGTTAACAAACGGGTTAACCAAGTAACCCGGTTAAGGTTAACTGATAGGGTTAACGAAATACCGGGTTCCTTGTGGAATTGGCCCTTAATTAGGTACGTGAACGATAAACGTACGATGTATCTCGGATGGCATAACGAAATGATTAACGTTTTTACACATGTTTTACGCGTCTTTGTCATTCACTTCTATTACATCTACCACACCAGTAAGGTGTGACTATCCTACAAAATGTAGCCCGTTTTGCGATTATGAATTTGTGTACATTCATTATTTTGCCCTGAAATTGAGCTATTCGCTTTTATGTGTATATTTTGCTATTTCCAGCCGCAGCTTCAAACGGTGTGTCACCCAGTCACCCCGCGCAGGAGACTGAACGAATAGTGGAAACGGAGGATCCCGAGATTCAGGTTAGAACTATGATTATGATGGTAACTAGGAGATGAAAATATGTCAAAATGAAAAGTTTTTTGTTTCCATTCGTTTCTTCTTTGTCTTGTCCTTGTGTTCGGGCTCAGTACTGTTTTATGGTACTTTTTCTACGATACTAGCAACTTCATGTTGTGCTTTCCAGAGAGAGAGAGAGAGAGAGAGGTAGATATAACTGTATGTTTCTATATACTCACGGTTCACATAAAGTCTTTTCATAATGCAGTGAATAATGCTTAGTCAGAAATTTTGATAGATCGTACTCGCCAATATATGGAATATTTGCCTAATTCCCGTAAAAAAAGTAAATTTTCACGTACGAAAAAGGTTTTTTTCGTAGAATAATCGCACCTCATTGTTATACGAACAAGCAAGTCTGCGCTTTTAAAGAGTTCGATTCATGTCTATGTCGGCGAATTTCAATAGTAGTGTGCAGACAGAATCGCGCCCTATTTGCGTAAACCAGTGTAGTGTTTATAGACAGTCTGATCTTTTGATCATTGTATCATTGACCACTACTATTCGTCAGTTGTCACTGGCTGGTAAGAGAGTGTACAATACGAGAGACGAAGAGACGGTCTGCGTCTCTTCATCGTACACACTGTCTCGCCTGACTGTCCTGCAACGACCTAGTCTGCGTCTCTTCATTGTACACATCGTCTCGTCTGAGTGTCCGGCAACGACCTAGAAGACACTGTCTTGGCTGATCAGAGATCTTATAACCATATTCGTCACTGAGCGGGTGTAGTCATGTAGTGTGACCTTCTATTCTCACTTTCTGCCTTTAAACTTTTGTTTTAGAGGTTTTTGTTATTATGGCTCGTGTTTACGGAGTAGTTTCAATGAACCCTTTTTTGGTTCAAGCATAGGTCTGTTTCGTTTTCTCTTGGGGGAGGGGGGGGGGGGCAGTAATAACACGTTTGAAGATCTACTATCAAGTGTATGAAAGAGACCGGAACTAAAATTAGTGATTCTTTGATAATTGCTCGCGTGACTCATGAGGTGTGAATAGATTGAAAATAGCCTGGGAGCCCGCCATGGGGCATAATAGCATACTAGATGGGTGCTTCATTACGGGGCTGGTGCGAAAAGTTGAGAAATGCACGCACGCTCAGCCTTCTAGTGTATATTCTGTTTATGTGGAACGTCACCGTTGTGTTATGTCGTGGTTGTGTGTAGTTTGATCCCGGTATCAAACTACAACTCAGTTGTCACCTCCCCCCAATGGGTAACTAGTAATATGTATAGCATATTAGATGTTTGTTTCGTTTCGGCTAGTGCGACAAGTTGAGAAACGCACCAACTATCAGCTTTCCAGTGTATATTCAGTTCATATTGAAAGTAATAGTTTGATCCCTTTACATTTTAGATGTGTTCGACAGATCAAACTACAACCTACAACGTAATTGTCATCACGCCTCCCATCGAGTACCTAGTAAACTTTCAGAAAGCACAGTGTGTTTTTATTATTTAGCTGCCATGGGTACAGGAGAATGATGAAATGATTGAGAATTTCAAAACAAGTTATATTAGGCAGTTTAGGAGAATTAACAGAATCCTATATAACAAGTCAGATGTGTGTTTTGTTGCGAGTGCGTAACGTTGATAAACGCACGCAGTCTCAGTCTTCTAGATGTGAATTGACTGTTCTGTTATATATGTTTGTAGTTTGACCACAGTATCAAACTACACCTCTGCTGTAGTCATCTCCTAACGTAAAGTGTGTGGCATACCAGATGTTTGTTTTGTTTCGGCTGGTGCGAAAAGTTGAGAAACGCACGCGCTGTCTGTTGGAAAGCTGCCAGCCCCTGAGTGTATAGTCTATTTATATTGACAGTCTACTATCTCACACACACTAGCTGCCCTGCGGCACGTATTTTCTTATGCTTCGTTACGTTAGGGACAATTGTAGTTTGTAATGGCCTTTGCGAATTAAACAGTTAATAAAAACAAAAAGAAGTTTATATGGCATATTTACAGTCCCTACTACTAGCTTACACACTATCGCCCCTGCGGCCATACACAATAATATAGTAGAAAGTGGTAGTTGTGCGAAGACCTTTTTTTCAATCAAAATTGAGAGTAACATCCGAATAAAGAACAAATATTGTAATTTTTTTCGAACATTACAACTAGGTAATTTTTCTCATAACCTAAAAATGAGCCAAGTTTCTGACTATTTCTGACTTTTTCGGCTTCTTCATTGGGTACTCGTGCACTCATTCTCGTGATCCTAGCTAACGGAAACTTAATGAAAGTGCAGTTGTATCGAGTTTCCTTCATGATACTGCGTGATGTTTTCTATTTAGTTTGTTGGGTGTACGTGAGTTTTTGCACGTCCGTCTGTTTTCGCTTTTTCGTTGGGCACACATTTGGGTGGTAAACACTCGAGCTCTGTTGGTTTTCTATTTAAGCTGTGTCTGGGTTATCTGGAGGGGGGATTAGGTCAATATTGCCTGACTTTCCTTGATTTGTTGAAGTTCGTTATTTATAGCGTTAGGTAATGATATTTTTTGTCTTGTATGTAATACACGCATCTTTGTAGTAATAGAAAATGATTGAGAACGTGATATAGTTCAGAACGAATATAAACACTTCCGTCGCACGGTTTTTACGTTTCCACTTCCGGTTACAAGTACATATATAGTTGGTTATTGCTTGAGTGAGGGGGGGGGGTACTAGAGGAAGTTATTTTGGAACCAGGAAGTATGTCGAGGTAATAGATTAGAGAAGAGTTGTTTACTTCTCTCTTCTCTTTTTACTTTTTCCCAACCCCGCCCCCTGGGGGGTGAATCTCAATTCAACCGAAGGGGGGTCGTTGGATAATTGAACAGGCTTTTTCCTTTTCCGGGTGCTACGAACGTTTACAAGTGAGTAGCCCGTTTTCATCAAAGGTACACATTCATGGTATTCGGTCAGAAATTGCGGTGAAACAGCCGGTTTTCGCTATCAATAGATCAGAATGAATCTCGGTAGATTGATCCTGATTTATTTACATGCAAGCATGTGGTATACAAGAGAAGAAACAAAAATGGCAGTAGGATACAAACACTCAAAAGCGGAAAAAAGTGTCAGAAATCAAACATGACAGCGGTGCGTCCTTTTACAGGAGTCTCTCTAAAAGATGGGCAAGGAAAGTTTAGTTGCGTTATGTTGGATTTGTAGTGTGACCCCTGTGCATATTAAACGTGCTGGCCAGATGAAACTACAGCCCATTTTCACCACTCCTCACCTTCCCAAATAGTATCTGTTCTGTAAATTATACAGAGAAAGGACCCAGAAATGCTTCCAAAAACATAAAAGAAATGAAGTAACAAATTGCTGATAATTAGCCCTAACATCTCCCCTAGTTATCTGTCTGTATACGTGCCTTCCCAAACATATTTCGTCTACGTGACAAAGCCCCCGTTTGCTGTCTTTCCCCAATCAAATACGCGCCCCAATGGAAATGCTATTGTGCACGTCGCCCGGCCTTCTATTCTGACTTTTCTGAATCCTGTGAGGTCGTTGACCTCGAGGCGCTTACTAGTTTACTAGGAAAAAGTCTAAATTCGAGCCTAACTCGTTTAGTTTCAGCTACAACATCAAGCTGACCTTTACTTGCAGTGCTTTTTCTGAATCCGTAAGGTTGGGGAACTTTATAAACTAAGTAGTTTACTAGGAAAAAGTCTAAACTCGAGCCCAACTCGTTTAGTTCAGGTTTCAGCTACAACATCAAGCTGACCTCTGCTTATAGTGAATTCCGTAATCTACCGTTCAAATAGGAATCCGGAATTCACGTTACCTCGGGATGCCAGGTTAAGTAACTGTAGAAGTTGGGGTTAGTTATGTGTTCAACCGGATGTCAGGTCAACTGGTAGTCTGAATAAGTAACCGGGACTGGTTTTCAAGCCAGTTTGTTTTTGGGTTACCCCATTTACAGCAGAAGCGGGGTGGGGGAGGTAGGTCAGCGATAGTTCTCTGGTGTGAATCAACTTTTCACCGTGGTACACCACTACAATCCTGAAAGAAACCAGTTTTGCATTGAGAAAACGCTTTTTTCAGGGTTACTGTAGTATAGGTTCCTACGCTCTCAGTGTTGATTTTCGAATCCTATGCTGATTGTCTTTGTTACCAGCAAAATTACAGCAAAGCTAATCCGGTCCTAGAATGAGAAACATGTGCAGGGGATTATTCACTTTGAATAGATTTTATGCACAAGTAATTACGTTTCATTCATCATCACTCTGTGTAGTGTGAGCGTAGTTGATCAACTCTAGAAGTAACCTGGGGTTTAGGTAGCCTAAAAACCGTTTTTCGGGTTACCTCAAGTTTACGAAATCTAAAATTCATGCAAGTGTTTGCTACATTTTTCGTGAAGAAACCAATCAAAGTAACCGAAAACCCGGCTCAATAAGATGTTTTCAGAGTGGTTCAACCGCAAATTCAATTGGGCGACCTTGTCTCGTCATAGATAGAAAAACTTGAACCGGATACTAATCTTTCGTTGCAAAATTTACTCATTTTCGATTGGAAGCACTAATTTTCGACGGTATGCAAAATATCAATGTGATTTTTTTGCATTTTTTCGATGAGGGGTAGTTCTTGTTTGCGCCACAACGAACGTAAAACTGTCTGGTTCTTAGCACCAAATGCTAAATTTGTCTGGTTTGGTTGAAAAAGCCTACCTTCCAAGCAAAAGTGTCCTTCAAAAAATGAGCTTACCACGAAAAATATGGTTTTCTTAAAAAAGAATGTAGGACTTACGTGTAATTTTGACGTTGCTAGATGATCAGAGACCAATTAACGGTATTTCGACGATATTTCCATGTGTCAGCAAATTATCAGACTGTCAGCTAGTGATTAAGCGTCGCCGAAATACCATTTGGCGCTGTGGTCTGCAAATGCAAGAAAGAGAAAACGTTTCTCTCAAATTCAAATATGAAGCATTTAATTTTACGCTCACATGTTAAATAAGCATACTGCGAAGAAATGTGGTAATAATGGTGCTCAGTTTAGTGGGTGGTGGTTATAGTTCGTTTAACCGAATTTGAATTCCTTCATTTGGCGTATAACTGATCTTATAAGATATTGAAAGGTCTATCCAAACTATTTTTCTTTACTATATATCCCTTGAAAGTTTCTTCAAACTTGTAGATGTTAGTTCATTAGAATCATGTGTTGGTGTGCATGTTTATTTCTACTTCATTTCGATGCTACGTGAGAAATCGAAGAAATGAACGTATTTCCGTAAAATCAACATAAACGTGCGTGAAGTGTACAACTTTGTTCACGTGTTTCTCAAGTGTGATCTTTGATTTGGCTTCAGTGGATCTGTGTAACTGTCCCTGTTCTTTTCTCTCTCTCTCCTATTGTTTTTATTGTAATGAGATTACATAATTAGGTTACAAAATGACCTGACGTGACCTATTAATACGAACTATTTGTTATTTTAGATGTGTAATTCATCTGAATACTGGTACCAAGTTTTGTACTTACTCTCTATTGCTATCTTGCTTTTTTCCAACATTTTTCTGTAGTTGGAAATATTAATATACGTTTTATCTTAAGTTGCCTAATAGCTCGGGAAATATGTCATAACATGATAGTCATGTGCTTTTCACGTGTAATTATCGATTTTCTTGTAGATCATCGAAAGTTCGTCGACACGTCCCCGGAAACGCCCGACGTCCTCTGTGAATTCTTCCACTGTGCTGGTGGATGGAGTATTGCGACAGTTCAAAGATCATTCTCAGAACATGTCCTATAATGTGAGTGCTTCTTTTTATATGCTAAATTGACATGCTAACCGGGTTTCGTATAATTGTAGCGGGCAAGATGCGTATTGATTTTGGCGAGAACAGCACGAGGTTTTAGTTGTATTCTGCTATTCAAGAAAGAGTATTTCAAACGAAACACTCTTTTTTGAGAAATATTCAGAACTTACTGATGTGTGGCTATAAATAGCTCAAAGTACTATAGCATTCTATAGTTGACAGCCTGCCTGCTAGCTACCAGATATAGCCTCAAGTTTTTGCACAACTGTCATCACACAACTCATTGAACTTTTATAGTTATTCCGTATTTTATAATATACAATGTGTTTATTATTGTTTGTTGTTGTTTATTCATGTTTCTGTTTACAGGTAACCCCCGAGGAACATAATCGATATTTGATGGAACAGGGCCGCGCCTTCAATAGACATCAGTCGGGCGAACTGCGGCTTTCGGTTCGTCATTTGGGAGGGTCGTTGGGAATTAATGTTCGGAATTTGGAAGGGTCGTTAGACATTAATGTTCGGAAAGACTGCTGACAGACTACTGGAAATTAGCCGAGAGTTTGGTTTTGTAGTTTTGTTAACACCTATATCAACATCTACTTTGTCTCATTTAAGATAAGTAAATGTTCCAATGGTCGCCTGCGTGTTTTGGTAGAAGAGCGTTTTCCATTCATTTCGGGGTCAAAAAGGGCAGGAGACGGTGATATATTGGTCGGGGGCGAACGTGTGTTTCCACACTGTTTTCTTATCAGCTGGGAGGATTATTCCTGTAGTCGGCCGAGTTTAAACGTGTTTTTGCAGAGAACAGGGGAGTTAGGGGTGGCGGTTACCCTAATGACCAACACTTTTGTAGTTTGAACTGTGTAAATTAGCCTGACCTATAGATTGTGCTCAACAATAAAAGACACCAGCACCTACGAAGTTGAAATGAAGTAAAGTTGTCCGTAGCCAGAAAAAAAATGAGAAAACGGACTACTTTCTACTTTCTTGCCAAAAAAAACGAGAAAATGTGTGGATATTTGTGGTGGAAAATTATTAATTTTCACGTGTTGAAAGCTGAAAAGTACTTTTCGTCGATTAGTCGGACCTTACTGTGTGCGGCCACCCTATTGACCAACACTTTTGTAGTTTGAACTATGTACATTAGCCTGACTTACAGTTAGTGCTCAAAAACGCTAGACTAGATAGAGGCAAACATCACACGAAGAGTAGAGACGCAGAGAAGTGGGTTACTTGTAGTTTTTAGCAAGTTATTGATTACTTCTTGTTTTCAGTTCATTGCCGAGCATATTCTGAAGTCGTTGAATGATTTCGGATGGGCTGTTATCGACAATTTTCTCGGAAAGGATCATTGCAGTCATGTGAACAAGTGCGTTTTGTAGTTTGTACCTTGTTCACAAATAAGTTTTTTATTCATTTTATCCCTGGTTCGGGCTTAGGTCTGTACAAGAAAAGCAAACAACTGTATGTTCGTTCGATACTGCTGTGTGTGTAGTTTGATGCCTCTCAATTTGATTTAGTATATGAGGCTCACGGTGGGCGAGAACATCAACGTACAACAGAGACTTGTTCACCGCCTTCAGTAAGGAAGTTCATAGGGCCTCTATAGGGTTGGTTCTTTCCGCTGTGATTATAGTTTGATCCTGTTGCTTCTCGGTTGAAATCCGTAAATTTCAGCGTGGATGAAGTTTAAACTACAAATTTGATCAGATCAAACTACAACGTAACCTTTTTTTCTTCAGGGAGATGCAAGTTCTGGAATCTCGCGGTCTCTTCACGGCCGGCCAATTGGTGGAGGGAAAAAACAAGGACGAACAACACGTGAAGGACATCCGCTCCGATAAGGTACGGTGGATGACCTTTGAACTTTGAACTTTCGATCGCCAGTGGTCTGGATAACACTAATATGTACTCACCAGTACTTTGTACTTAGTTTCGACCACCTGTCTTTTATCTGGGAGCGGTGCACATTTTGCAAGGTTACCGAATTCATTCTTTTCACGTCGACGTTTAACGCCTCTGTACTTCTGCTTCTAGTCAAGAAAACATGCATATCGATTCAAATGGCGTTTCCGGCATACATCAGCTCCTGCCAAAAACTCGGGTACCGTCAGATTTGTAGAGCGTTCCGATATCTGGGTGCTTTTTCCCGCTCTCGCACATATTTATCGTTACTTTGATAGTGATCTCTGAAATAACCTATTCATGACGTCGCGTTTACGATGTGCTGATGGTGATTAATTGATGGCATATGTGAAATGACCAGAGACCAATGACCTTAATTCGTACAATGGGATGAACTGGCAGTTATCTCTGGTGGTTGGGGGGTTCGCGGTACTCTCAAGAAGATTTGTTGACATTGTCTCAACTATAACCTAAACCTGAAATGGCGAAAAAATCGTACGAGAACAGGGTAGAATATAGTAAGTGTTATAAACATGGTTCGACAACCTTAACTCTGAAGTAAAGCAAAAAATACTGACGTCGACAACCTTCTGAAGCTCAACTTTTGTTTGTTTGTTTGTTGTAATTGAAAAATTAGTTCTTTCTCATACTGAAACTGATGTATGAATAAAGTTGTAATTTGTAAAACTAACTTTGTTCAAAAGTTTCTTTTTCCAGACCTACTGGTTCGCGGGTTCGGACGCGCGCTCCTCCGACGCGTGTACCGTTCGAATGCTGGTCACCTATCTGGATGGAATTGTCAACAGATTCGCGAGAAGATTGCCCGGAAACTCTATTCAGGGACGATCTAAGGTGGGCGAAAGGGATTACGGTAGATCAAATATCGGGAACTCACATCACGCTTAACATAGATGCCGATCATAACAATTATTCCCTATAATTTAATGAATTTGAAGAAAAATAATAGCTGCATTTACTTCAAGAGTCAATAGACATTCACCCTCATTTCTGTAAGCACCAAGAAAATAGCATTGTTTTTGAATGGGGCGAGAATTCGAATGTTTGGCATTTTGGTCAGAATTGTATTTAGCTCCAGCACCCATTATATTGGTTTCGGCCCATCTCTAGAATAGAATAGATCGCTCGCGATTGAACACGTGACAGCATTGTAAAGACAGCATACCGGATGTGGCACTACAATGTAGATGGAGAGAAAATAGAAAAGTTGTACTAATATTTTCGTTTGTAGGCAATGCTAGCCATCTACCCGGGAAACGGTTCTCGATACGTGAAACACGTGGACAATCCGGCCAAAGACGGACGGCGGATTACCGTCATCTACTACTGTAACCCTGGATGGGATCACGTGAAGGTAGGTCATTTTATTGATTTATTTGATCTACTTTGAGAGGAGATTTGTGAAGATCCAAACGTTGGCTAAATCGTTTGATGAGTTTTTGCGTTTCTATATCATTCGTTAATATAATATGGGCTTAAATTCGATGTTTGAAAACGTGGATTCTCTTCTCGAAATCACTTGTTTGGTTGTGTATTTCATGTCTATTGATTGATCACGCGTACATTTTGTTGTGCATATTGATTTATTGATTGATTGCAGGACGGCGGTGTTCTGCGTCTCTACCCGGAATCGTCTCCGGTTCCGTTGGACATCGAACCGAAAGCCGACCGCCTTCTCATCTTTTGGTCCGATCACCGAATTCCCCACGAAGTTATGCCGGTGTTCAAGGACAGGTGAGATATGACGTCGTTTTACGTGGAGGGGGGGGGGGGGTAATTTGAGTTGATCAGGTTTTTACATTTTTCGGCTTGCCATGTTAGTGTACGTTCTTTTTTGATGAACTTCATAACCGAAGGTTAGCAAAAAAAGTGTCAATATTGGTGTATTTGTATGACAGAGTGAGTTGATCGAACAGACGCAAACAATGTACGTTTCTGTGATCTACTAGCTCTCTCACAGATAATTATTGATTTATTGATTGATGCCTTTTCAGGTATGCGATCACCGTATGGTACATGGATCGAAACGAGCGGGACGAGCACATCAAAAAGTCGGATGCGCGGGCCGCGCCACAGGCCACGCCCCCTCCCACTGCAACGGCCGTAGCTACGGAGAAGGAGGTAGGGGTCTATATTAGAGTTGTAGTTCGACCGGAAAGCAACGGAATCAAACTACAAAAAAGCGGAATGTGGCAATCAGGAGAATGAGTTTACTAGAAGTGAATGGAGAACTCACGTGAAAAGTGAGAACACACGTGAACTGTCGAAGTGCGCGAGATGAATGTAGAAACCTCACGTTGAACGAAAAGAAACACAAACAATCGTGTTCTTTCCAAATGTTTTCCAAATTATCAGCTGTAATTTACCAATGTAAAAAGGAACGTGGCATTAGATGTGAGCATGAGCATTACTAAATATGTCCCGATTACAGGAGCTGGGCGACCTTTTGCCGAAGAGTCCGAAGGAACAAAAATTAGACTCCGCCTCCCCGCCCACACTGAGGAACATCAACATACGTGGAGGTACGTGAATTGAAAGTTGTTGACGAGTTCAAGTAAGACAAACTTTCAAAACCAAAACTATCTAGAAGTTGTGCTGTGAGTGTCGACGTACGGGTGAATGGGAGTGTTTCAATTCATAGTTGTGTTACTCCAATTAAACAAAAATGAGAGTATCGGCATATGGAACTAGTAACTACCGAAATGCCATAGGTAACTGGATTACAACTGTAATCCATTTTCTTACAAACTTGTGTTATATTGCTATCACTCTTACTCTCTCTCTCTCTCTCTCTCTCTCTTCATATAATAGTATTAATCTGTTCGGCAACACTTCAGCTGTGTCTCACGTGCTATGTTAAATTACGCACAAATCACGTTGTCAACCGTGACTCGACTATCCGTAGAGAGCTGCCTATGTTTCTTGTATGTTGTTTTCCACTTTCTCTCTATTTCTCATTTTCTTCTCCTTCCAGACGTGGGTGAGGCGGAAAGTGCTGATTCTGGCCGCGGCGCTTCGCTCGGCGACAGATTCGGAAGCACACAGTCGCTGTCATTCCAGTCACATCGGACACACGATAGCAAGGTGGGTGGTAGTAATAATATTATTAATAATAATAATAATTCGAAATTCGAATAGTAATAATCATCCTCGTTTTGTGAAAATTTTCCTTCGCATGTGTGCGTAAGTTTCTGATACGTGTTGGAATCGACTCAAAAAGCGTGGTTCAAGTCACATGGAACACAAGAGCTCATTGTTAGGACAACTATGCCTGTGTGGCCAGAGAAGTTCATTACACTGGCATTTTTTCGTGCAAACTTGAGAAGCTGTTGTCATTCCCCAG
This sequence comes from Litoditis marina, assembly GCA_964036275.1. Lineage (NCBI taxonomy): Eukaryota > Metazoa > Nematoda > Chromadorea > Rhabditida > Rhabditidae > Litoditis > Litoditis marina. Next base: position 8,994,392 of record OZ038439.1, read on the forward strand.
TGAAATTGAATTTTTTTTTCGACGATTCTTGTTATTTCAGGATTCGGGAAGTGTTTCGGACGAGGACCCGGAAGAAATCATTGCGGGACCCCCGGAAACGGATCCCGAATACCAGATTTGAGTTTTGGTCCGATTTGTCGTCGATCAATATCTTGGTTACCACGCTCGTTACGTGTCAGATTCCCTCCATAACTGGGTATTTTATTAATCAGACCGGAAAACCGGGTATCTACCGATTAGTAGGGTAAACGGTTACGATTCGGTTACTTTGTTAACCGGAATGATTGATGGAAAACCTGGAGTATGAAGAACTTGACACGTTTCCGTTCTGTGTCATCACGCCTTATCATACGGTTTCTGTACCTATTTTCGCAATGAATCTGAGCTTTCCCCCACTAGGCTATTCTATGATTTTACACTATTAGTCGTAAATGGTGATTGACGAGAAAAGTAACCGGCTGGCAAAGTTCTACGATTGGTTATCTTTTCGGTTACTTTTTGTATCGGTCATAGTTTTCTATTCTTCCAACTCGAGTTACAGTAATTTCTAGATAATATCCTACTCACTGGTGTATTCTACAATTCAATGGGTAACTAGTAACTAGACGGTTTCATTCGATCGTGGAGTCATACAGTAAGAAAAAGTTAGCGAATTTCCATTGCTTACTGTAAGAGTTCATTACCTCGTGAAATTGAGTATAAATAGGATTTTCAATGTGATTTGACCGGTAGTTTACGTTGTAATTTAGTTCAAGAAAAGTACACGTTTTTCACGTGATCAGATATATTATATGAAGTTGGGTAGTACTTGAATATCTGATCGATTGATCATGTAGAATAACGTGTTGGAATGTTTGCTAATATATTGTTTGTAGGCTTATTAAAAGTACTTTAATATGTAAAAGAACACTAGAAGTGAATGAAAACTTTGTGATGTTCGATCGAAAAGTGAGAAATACGTCACTTTTCCCATTTCGTCATTCGTGTTCTGTATATCTGGGTAACCACACGTGTTTGTCTTTAGATGTTTGTGATATATACATATACAATATACATATTTCCATACTTTTATATTACTAGTGTTGTAGAGTTGGTACAATCATTTCTAGAACTCCTCCTTTTCCATGCTCTCTCGCGGCTAGAGGAAACGATAGAGTGTGGGAATTGGGGAGAGTGTTGGACGTTGGAGAAATGTATAATGATTGTGCCTATTACATGACCTTTTATTTGTTTTCATTGTGTTCACTTGTTTTTTTTTGATGTGGAGCTGATATAAATTGTCAAAGTATTTTGTTTGTGAAATAAAGGAAGAGTTCATTCTTGTAAAAGGCACGTTAAAAGGTTAGGTGAGTAGTTAATTTAACTCTTAATGTTGGTTATGAGTGTTTTGCAGCAGAAGCAAAATATTCGCACTGAGCAGGATTCGAACCTACGCGGGCAGAGGGCAGAGCCCATTTGATTTCGAGTCAAACTCCTTAACCACTCGGACATCAGTGCACGGCTGGAAGCAAATATCCCGGCTGGTTGTTCTTGGCCGCCAAACTGCGCTACAATACATATTCATGGTCACACATAAATATCTAGAAAGTATTGATGTAAAATGGTGTTTTTGTAACGCACAGTGCACTTTTTGTATTGATGTAGGTATAAAAATGTGCTTAGAACCTCTTCGAACTTACTAGATCACAAATTTACTATAACATCCGAAAGTTCTAGTAATATAAATCTATGTTATTCAAAGATATTGACACATATTTGTTTCATTTTTCAATCAAGTTGAAAAAGTTAATTTTTTCATGGAAAATCACACTGGAGACAGCTGCTCTCAGCGTCAAAGTGCAAAACCACATTTCACATTCGTTTTTCGTCAGTCTATGCTTTTTATGATCAATGTTCATATTTTGTTGAGAAGTTGATAAGAGTATTTGATCTACGTTTATGAAAACTGCTCGCTTGAATAAATAAACTATGGGTAATCCCATGCACGAGCAAACAGAGGAATCGCGATTATGATTTACTTTTTTCTCAAATTTTGTTGCTGAAACGTTGGGTTCTTTCTAGTAGAATGCTCAAGCTGAAGTTATTGAAAAAGTATTCAAGCTATGTGAATTTTGAAAACCGTTCAGAAAACCGTTCAGACTTTAACATGAAATAATCACTAAACAGAGCATAGCAAATCGCGAGAAAAATAGGAATAATCTCCCAACTTGTTAATAATGAGTTTTTGAGTGAATCATTGTAGGTTTTCCAGCTGTTCCGCACTTTTGCGGTTTGTTTTCTAACTGATTGAACTCATTATTAGCAAATTATAGTAATAATAGGAATAATCGTAATAGTAATAATAGGAATAAGATATGACCATTTAAACAATGTGAAGTGGGCCAATTCCAGAAGGAACCCGCTATTTCGTTAACCCTATCAGTTAACCTTAACCGGGTTACCTGGTGAACCCTTCTGTTAACCCCATTGTAACCCTCTTTTACAATCTCTTTTGGAAGTAATTTGGGTTAAATAAGTGGTTAACAAACGGGTTAACCAAGTAACCCGGTTAATGTTTAACTGCTGGGGTTAACAAAATACCAGGTTGAATAATGAACTCGCCGTAAAAGTGTCATATTTTTTCTTCTAAAGAGCAAAGTGTGAACTATTAAGTTTACAATATGCAAAAATATCAAACTTTGCGTTATCAGATTTAAATTGTGTTCTAGAAACGAACAAAACGAGTCTCACTTTTGTGATCATGATTATTGTTTTTCTATTCAATAGACCTTTTTTCTTCACATTCTTCCACATCACATCTTTTTCTTCACAGAAAGAACTCTTGTTAAAAAATAAGCGCATTTATTTTCAAACTGAAATGGGAAAGTCAAAGTATTAAAACATTCTTGCTGCGAGTAAATATTGGAATATTAAAAACACTCTAAATAAGGAAGTATTTTGAGTTCGCACAGAACATTGTTTATGCTTTCCAGGAAATGCAAGTATCAATATCATGTAAATGGTATCAAATGTCTTGTATCATGAGCTTTTTTTGTTGAAAAGAAGTTTTTCTCCACAAAGCTATGTTGTGTTTAGTCACGCGCACATATGTTTTGGAAATTCTTTTCAAATCTGAGGTCCGCGATCGATAGTTGTGCGTTGTCCTCATTTCCAGGCAACGAAGCCAAAATAAGTCGCCAAATATATATTTTTTTTCGTTCAGAATACAGTTTGTTGATACATTTATCAACAGTTTTGTTGTTCATTCAGGTTGTGTATTCATAAACGAGTGAACTTACGTAGTTACTTACCCTGTTTAATACGTTTTTCGATGATAAAAGTGGAAAAAAAGCAATCAAAACTTGGTGAAATGAGACAATCTGTCTCAACTATCGTTGTCATACTCTTTCTCTCTTTAGCTTTCTCTCTATATGTCTCTTCATCTCTCTCTATTTTTATCTCTCCCCCTTTTTCTCTTTCTCTTGCTTTGTTAAACTCTCTTCTCTCTATTTCTCTCTTCCTGCTTCTCTCTCTATCTCTCTATCTCTCCTCCCAATCTCTCTCTTTCGTTCTCTCTTGCGCTCTCTTTATTCTTTCTCTCGCTCTCGCGCTCCCTCTTCTCTTTTTATTACTCTCTCAGTCTTTTTCATTTTTCTCTTTCATCGTCTTCCTCCCTCTTCAGAAAACAAGTTAACAAAGAAAACCTGCTGAATGCCTCCCTTTATTAACGAGTTGATGAAAATCCGCCATTTTCAACCTACTAACCCTGGAGAAAGGCTGTTACAGGTTTTCTTTCCTCTTTATTCTTCACTTTTTTTTCTTTTGTCCAACATTCTTCCATATTGGTCTTTTTTACGGGTTTTGGTCTTCTTAAAGTGATTTGGATAGTTTCAGGCTTGAAACTAACCTCGAATATTTGTTTGTAGATAAAATGGCATCGACAACGAACGATTCTTCGAAAGCAGGAAAAACTGAGCAAAAAGTCGAGTAAGTTTTGGTTTCATAAAACTTTTCACCTTACTAACAAATCATAGTCTACTTCGATTAATGAGACCTAATAAATCTGAAATTTTTAACAAAAAAGAAATATTACTCCTTTTCAAGTGTGGAGGTCGGTAATTGAAAAAATTATGCTAAAAACTATTTTTAAAACGTTGGCTTGTAATTTTAATGATTTGCAGTCCCCGTTCCTACGATGATCTACTGATGATTGTACAGTCGATCAAAGATCAAGTTGGAGTGGAAAACTCCTTTGCTGAGGTATATATTGTTGAAAGAAATATACTATGTTTTCAAAAATAACCCATGCTTCATTTCGTTTTTCAATGTCCGTACGATGTCTAATGTTTAGTTGTATTTTGATCTCACGCGCTCATTTGATAACTTTTTTTTTCATCTTCACATCTTACCAAACCTGAGAACTCAAAATTATTGAATTCTAATATAATTTGAGCTCTAATATACATTTTACATAGTGTTTTTAGGTTCTATAGATGATGGATCATGTTTGTAGTTTGTAGTATTGATTGATTGTAGTATTGATTGATTCAGATTGGTATAATCTGTGGTTCCGGCCTTGGTCCGATAGCTGATCAGGTGGAGAACCCCATTGTACTTCCGTACGGGAAAATCCCCGGGTTCCCGACTACTAGTGGTAGGTTCACGATGTGTCTCAAGTTTGGTCCAGACTTTGTAAGGAGTTAGGAGAAATGTAGCTTTGTGTTTCGCTGTGTTGTATTGCGTTTTAAACTGGTGCATACTTTCTCCTCACTGTTAGTACAGAAATGAAGAAGGCTCAGCATCCAATCTTGCGCCATGAATTTTTTTTACTCTGCTGTGAACCACAACAGTTACAAATGGTTCGAAGTTAGCTGGTACGATAAAACTGGCAAAAAGTTTTATATTCAAACATTTTTTTGTTCAGATCTATTGAAAGGGTCATTTTACGAGGAAAATTCTTTGCACTCTGCTTATTGTAGTTCAATCATATTCAAACTTTAAGAATTGTGCCATGTTCTAAAACCAAACTACAACAGAGATTTGGTCAAGTCCTAAATCAAGATTCTATCTAACTTAGTTCACCGAAGTAGCCCAAGTCGCTATTTCAAATTTTCCTTCATTATTTTAGTTTTGAAAAGTTTAAAAATTAATTTCAGTCGTCGGTCACAAGGGTAACCTGGTCTTCGGTAAGATGAGTGGTCGGTCGGTGGTATGTCTTCAGGGCAGATTCCACGGATATGAACATCATATGAACCTCGCATTGGTACGTTTTTGTTGAAATTGAAGTTTTAGGTTACATATAGCTCTGCTCATCCCCACTGAGACTTGGCAGCGTGCCAATGAATATTCCAGGCAATTTTTTACTACTTTATAGTTTTTCAAAAAGCAGCAAATCTCTGTTATCGGTTCTTCAGTTTCATAGCAACATGTGAACGAGACATTTTCTCAGAAGATTTATGTTTTCTCTGCGAAATAGACATCCAAACATCTTGGCACAATGCCAACGGGTCTCACTGGGAATGATACGAACTATAACATATTTCGTCTAAAACGAAAAAAGTGGGGGGCGAAAGTGAAATGTTGCCGATATAGTAACTGCACGTCAAATATCCGGATATCGTTCTCCCTGAAATTTGACGGCATCAAACTACGAACACGGTTGATTCGTACGAAAACGGTGACTGCCAACTGTTTGCAAAACGGTACGATTTTCATCTTAAAGTTCTCAGGAATATTATAATCAGTTCATCCGGTCAATAAATAAACTTTACAATTTATAACCCCAGTTTTTTTCACGATTTATACCCCGATTGACGGGGGGGGGGGGTGTATTTTTTATAATAATGTATTTTCCAGTGTGCGCTCCCGGTGCGAGTAATGCATCTACTGGGAGTTCGTACCATGATCATTTCCAATGCAGCCGGAGCAATTAATGCAAACTACAAATACGGGGATCTCATGCTGATCAAGGTTTGTAGTTTCATCTTCAGTAAGCAGGTGTAGTCGATACTTTGCACGATTCGCGTTTGAAGTTTTTTTCCGAATACGGGAATCTCATGCTGACCAAGGCTTGTAGTTTGTACTTGAATTGATGAATTGTATGATACTTTTCAGAGCTATAGAGCGGTTAGTTCAGTAACCTTTAAGCAACGCTTATGAGTTGGAGGCTATTCAAGAAACTGCCAACGATTTCAGTTTGTTTCTTTTACTAAATTCCGAAACCCTCCAAAACCATATTAGTTTGGAGCATGCAACATACCTCTTTGAATTTGAACTATACCTCTTTTCGAAGCATGCCTGAACGGTGTATGTTACCCTACCCAACAGTGTTTGTAGTATGATTCCGTTGATTTTCCATTGGAATCTGATAACTACGGTGTGACTCGAGATCAAACTACAATGAAAGAGCTACAATGATAACACCCTATGTTGTTTGATAACACCCTATGTTGTTTGCAGGACCACATTTTCATGCCCGCCCTGGCCGGTCTGTCTCCATTGGTCGGCCTGAACGACGAACGATTTGGACCCAGATTCGTCTCCCTTCATGATGCGTACGACAAGAAGTTGCGGTACGATCACTTATTTAAAGATTTCTTGGAAAGTTAAGAAAAAACTAGGGGCGTGGCCTAATTTATGAATGCGATCAAAAATCCCCCCTATCTTATCGAGCAACACAGAACTTATAACAAGAAATGGCAGTAGGACGGTTTCAGTACTGTACTTGACTGAAGGGGCGTGGCCTAGTTGGTAGAAACAAGAAAGATACAAGTAAGTATGACAACGAACAACTCATTTAGATATTAATTTGAATTTGCTTGGATAGTAGAGACAGTTTAATATTTCTACTATATGTTAATTTCCCAAATATTCTAGTTTTTTTGCAGACTCCTTGCTCAAGAGGTTGCCAAGAAGAGCAACGTGTCCCTGCACGAGGGAATTCTGGTAATGTCGGGCGGACCGCAGTACGAGTCGCCGGCTGAGGTATAGTCATTGACACTAGAACGTAGAGTGAGTTACTGTAGCAGATGTGGTAGATTCATTGACACTACGATATTCGATAGGTTACTGTATCGATAGGTTGCTGTAGCTTCGGCTTACGAATGTGTTTGGATGAAGTACAGTCGCTGACAATAGAACGTAGAGAAGTTTACTGTAGCATCGCCTTACGGATGTGTTCGGCTAAGGTATAGTCGTTGACAATAGAACGTAGAGAAGTTTACTGTAGCACTAACTTACGAATGTGTTTGGCTGAGGTATCGTCATTGACCCTAGAACGTAGAGGAGGTTGCTCTCGCAAGTTTCCACGGGGTAGGGGGGGGGGGGGGGGGTTAAAGTGTCATGCCTCAATTTCAGTTGAAATAAAACGGAAACCTCTCGGCTGAATTGAAAAGGTGGATAGTGAAATGTTCCCAAAGCATTTCTTTCGAGATATCGATGTACAGGTGACAATCAAAAAGGTGGGGGGGGGGCGATAGTATAATGTTCCTCTTTCCAGATCTCGATGTACAAGGCTGTGGGGGTAGACGCTCTCGGCATGTCCACTTGCCACGAGGTCGTCGTGGCCAGACAGTGCGGGGTCAAAGTACTCGCATTCTCACTCATCACCAATATGTAAGTTCATCAAGTTCATCAACAAGGTTGATCAATAGTTCATCAATAAGGTTGAAGATCACGGTATTGGGGTCTAATTATTTATTACTTCATGGTTTAGGTATCCTTATCCGTTCAAATTGTGCAATACTTTAATTTCGACGTTGGGAAATTCGAAATTTAAAGCGCAATCGCTTGTGTGCGGTACTCACCCAATTTTTCGATAAAGAACAACATGTTTTGTAATGTCGAACCAGATGTACAATACAACGTATAGTTTAGCATTTGAATATATACTGTATTATTCCACATAGTACTGACGACGACTATTACTACGCAACAACGACTTCTAACGAACTAGAGTGAAATATTATATCAACTAAACATCTGAAAATGTGACGAAACAGTGGTCAACTCTTCTATTCCGTTTTAGTATACTCTACAATTATAGTTCATCTATTTCCAGTGCCAACCTTGACGCGGACAACTCGGTAGAAGTTTCCCATTTGGAAGTAATGGAAACCGCCAGACAAAGCGGGGACAGAGCCTCCAATTTCGTCAGCGAAATCATGGCTAAACTGCCTTCCAAATGACTCGAAACTCGGGAATTCACGGAAATTATCGATTTTCTCACGTTTTCTTGCGAGAAACATCGACTTTTCTCGTGGCAAGCTCACATATCGCATATTCTGTACCTCTATTTTGGAAGACTGAATAAAAGTGCATGAAACAGTTTTTTAAAAGAAAACTAGACGTGGAAGAGGTGTTTTTGCTATTTTCAGTTCTGACCATTTTTTAATTAATTTTGTTAGACAAGCAGGTAGAAGAGTTTATATCCATGATGTAGCGTTAACGGAACAGCAACATCATTTGCAATCTAAATGTTGCTACTATAACTTCTTTCGCGAGAAGAACTACCTTTCTGCCCCCAACTCGTTACAAATATAACCGATTTGACTGAGAAAAAGGATCAATGAAATGATACAGACTCACAATGCACATGTTTCTCTAGCCAAATTTTAAACGCGGAAATAAACAAGCCCGTCTCTGTAAACACGTTTTCGAGTCCACAGTCTGTCTGGATAGTTTTCGCGTTTCAACTTCAAATCCAAGGAAGACATTTAGTATACTCCTTTGCACCCAATTCATAACCGGACTATATTTCTTCGATTTTTCAAGTGGATTATGGGAACCCTTGACGTTGAAAGTTTTAAAGTTTATAGTACTTACATTGCAAAACCTCACATTTGAGCTTTATATTTCACATTTGCACTAAAGTCTGAATCGCCGAATTATAGACCGTTTATACACAAATTTTGTCACTGTTCCGTGAAAGACGGACAATTGATGAACTCCTACTCTAAATCAGTGTCACTTTATTTCAATGACATATTTTACATTTACAATTAATTGGAATCTCGATTTCGTGGGATCAATCGACATCAGTTCATCTCGATGGTCGCTTCCGCCCATCCACGCATTCCCTTCCGCGCGGTTACTTGTGTTTGTTCGTCAACCAGCACGACCGACTTCAGATTCACCTTGTCCACGTCATAGATGTGGCCGTTCCACTTGACTTCCGATCCCACCTTGACGGCTTCATCCACCTCGCCGTCCTTGTTGAAGAGCTGTAAAAAAAGTCGGATACGATAAAATCAGTGAAACCAATGAGAGAAAACGCTGTACTTTTTTCTAAATTTGCTCTCAGCTTATACTCTATTCATTGTACGTGTGAAAGTGTTTCTCTCTATGAAAAATTCTACTGAATTTGAATTCTTCGTTTGTGTTTTGTTTTCCTCTCAGACAGTCGATTCGGTGAGAAGCTGTCGAAAACTACTCACTGGTATTATTTGACTTTTCATTCTCCTTCTGCAAATGGGCCGCGGGACAAGAACTTTCCCCAACACCTGTGATGAAAATAATATTTGGATAATAAATTGAATAGCAAAGATAATGGTTGAAAAACTTGATTTACTGCGGTTTGAAGTTATCCTAACACACAAAAAATTGCCACACTTGATTCTTGCGAAAACTGCGTTTTGCTTCTCGTCATATTCTCACTCTACTCACCACTCACTAACTTAACTAAACTACTCACGAACCAATTTTCAACGATGTTCATCCCTCTTCTACTGTTCATGTGGACGTTGAGGCCAGGCGCATAGACGACGATGGCGTCTCTGAGTGAGAGGCAGACGGCCAAACAGCCGAAAACTCTTTTATTGGATTTTATTGGAACTCCAGCCTAAAAAGCTTCGTATTGCATCGTAAATTTTCAAGTTGAAAATTTGAGTTCGTGCTTAGTGTACATGGGCCAAACATTACACGAAATGACGAGATGAGTACAATCAGTTGTTGTGTTTACAGAGAGTCCTCCAATCGTCTCCATGGAATTTTTGAACGAATATTGCTGTATGCGGTCTGAGAGCTCACAATGTGTGCAAAATTGAATGAAAACTAACTTTTTGGCTCCAAATTCGAGATTCTAGGTAAATTCCGGCGTTTTTCATAATCACGAGAATAAAATGGCACAACCTGAAAACAAGACGACTACATAGAAAAACGAGCACGATCATCATACGTTATAAGACGTAGCCAAATAAAAATATTTTGAAAACCGCTTATTTCAGCAACGTGCACACCAAGTGACGATCTCATACCCATCCACTTTTCTTACTCAGTAACACTCTATTTCCCAAAAACGCGCTCCAACTGCGATTTCTGTGGAAGAATTATCAGTCTGTCAACGTACAAACTGTCGGTTCGAGTGAACCAACAGTTTGTCAAGTGACAAACTGTCGGCGGGGGGTCCCATCCTAATTTAACCATTCAACCACAAAATAATGCTTCAAAATAGAATTTATATTTCAAAAGCACGTTAAACACATTATATAAGCCGCATCCAACTAAAAAGTTTGGAAACTTTGCTTGTTTTTTAGATACTAGTCAATGTTCAAACTAGAAATTATTTGTGGAAACTCGTTCGATAATGACCATATTCCTACTTTCTGGTCAACTCAATAATTGACGATGGTCATTGATGAGAAGAACTTATTTGACAATTGTCAAGTCAATTGGAACCTACTTTAAATTTACTGAAGAAATGACCGCGGTCATTTGTGGACTGAGTCCTCATTGACAACGGTCAACTCAGCTCGCGGAATTGAACCAGCGACCCGCTGGGTAAAAGGCGCGCCCGCTAGCCGCTGAGCTATGGGGTCAAGTACCAGATCGGCACTGTTTCTGGGTATTGGCCGCGGCTCGCATATATCTTCCATGAGAATGTACAGGGAATAACTGAATAAAATTTACTGTTTTGTATTGTGTAATAAATTCGCTGTTATTTGTCACCAACCTGGGGGTATTGCGCACCGATTTCTGCATAATCAAAATCTTACTGCACAGATAATTCCGGTACCTAGCCTAGTGAATGAAAACTATGAATGATTATATAAACAAACAAATTATAAACTGGCAACAAGAGAAGTTGAGTGAAGAGTCAAACAAGATATCAAGTAAGTGAAAAAAGTCAACACCTCAGATACTAATCAAGAAAGAGTAATAGTGCTTTAATGAATGTGGAGTTGACTGTAAAAGGTCTATTGCGCGGAAAAGTCTATATTATTCTGTTTTGCATAATTTCTTATTAACGTTCGCCATTATTCTTTACTTAATCTCGAGCTCATATTGTGCGCGATGGTGTATAAGCTAGTGAAGCGCGCCCAACTATCGGACCCATAGCTCAGTGGTTAGCCTCTTGCTTTTGGCCCAGCTGAGGCGGGTTCGAGTCCGACATGAGGCAAGTTTCTCAATTTTCTGGACTGACAGTGGTCAAATCGTGTGATGACCATTGTCAACATCAACATAAGAAGGAGTCATAAGAAAAAATGACCATGGTTGCAACATCTTTGACCGTGGTCATTTCTAGTGCAGTTTCTGACCATTGTCATTAGTGATCCGCATAAAATGAGAGAGAGAACGCATCCAAATTGGCCAGATTATCGGAAACTGGTCAACAAGATTCGAGTTGACCTGTATTTGGGTAATATTGCAAGTTCTCGAAACTTTTTAATTGGACGGGGCTTATATCAGTAAAATGAATGGTTCTAGAAAACTGTTCAACATTTTTCCTAATTCGGAGGTTGTTGAATTTCTATGATGTTTCAATTAATAGTAATTTGGTGCTTCCCATATAACAGACTAGTTTTTCGGCACTGATTTTCAATAGAATAATTATGCATATTTCCTATTTATACGGAGTTCCTTTTCTATTGTTATATTAGTTTTACTCGTACAATTCCACGTACAAATTGTTTAGTTTTCAGTCAGATTTTCTCAAAAAACCTAGTACCGAGTAAATTACCATTGGGTAGGAGATAGAAGTCATTCAAACTTTATTAAGTCAGTTCTTTTAGTTCTTAAACTAGCGCATTCAGTGGGTAGGGGACAGCGTGGCCAAATGGCCGTCATTTGGGGCGAGTAGCGGCGGCTTAAAGGGACCGTATCTCTATAATTTGCAATGTAGGTGATTTTTGAAATATGAAAAAAGTCATTTATTCTGTTTTGAGATAAAAGTCTATACCTTACGTACAGAGAGTCTAAAAAACCACATTATTACGGAGCAAAACAGAAGCGAACAGGATTTGGGTTACTGTAATGCGACAATCCTTAATCTATCACCGCTTTGTAGTTTTCATGATACTTACAAATCTTTTTCCACAGATTTCATATTGGTAATTTTGGCCATGTTTTGAATATGGTAGATTTATTCGAAACTGTCTGACATCGGATTTCTCTATACTCTCTCCTCTCTAGCCCTCGTTGCGCCGTATCTCGTACGGGTAGATGTATGCGGAACTGTCTGACCTCAGATTTCTCTATGTTCTCATCTCTCTAGCCCTCGTTGCGCTAGCTTTATGCGGAACTGTCTGACCCCATATTTCTCTATACTTTCTCTATCCCTCGTTGCGCCGTATCTCGTATGGGTAGATTTATTCAAAACTGTCTGACCTCGGATTTCTCTATACTCTCTCCTCTCTAGCCCTCGTTGCGCCGTATCTCGTATGGGTAGATGTATGCGGAACTGTCTGACCTCAGATTTCTCTATACTCTCTTTTCTCTAGCCTTCGTTGCGCCGTATCTCGTATTGGTAGATCTATGCGAAACTGTCTGACCTCAGATTTCTCTATGCTCTCTTTTCTCTAGCCCTCGTTGCGCCGTATCTCGTACGGGTAGATTTATGCGGAACTGTCTGACCTCAGATTTCTCTATGATCTGTTCAATTCACGAGCATCGGGAAAGGAAAATGAACTGAACCGGTTCAAATAATAGAAAAGGAAGAAATTGAAGAAAATAGCCTATTGTCCGTATTGTATCGGTCTCAGTGAGAAGAACGTAAATTCGTTGTACATTTTCAGTGCTAAAATCTTTTCAATTTTCAATGATTTGACTGAGTTCGAAATTACAAGAATAGCAAGGCGACTTCTTTCCAAACTAGTTACTGCGTGGAAAAACAAATATTCCTCTCATCAGGATACCGACATCATTATAAACACAACAGTACACAGTACATAAATGATCTAATAAAAAAACGCACATGACTTAATGATAATATTACACACGATTTAATGAATTAATTTGCAACAAAATATTACCACTAACTGTTTCTTCATCGTCTTAACATTATATGTAAAAACAGTTCAAAGGTGAATACTAGAAAACGGACAAAACTACAGTAATCTATTTGCGGTTTCTACGGCGGCGACTATAAATTTCGTTACATTTTTCGCAGAACAAAGGTATTCCTAGATGACTGGTCCCATTTTCTGCCATCAAAGTCAGAAATGCTCAATTCAGCCGACGATTCTTCATTTCCAAACACGTGCTCTCGAATCCTGAACATGGAGGTCCAATTATGGTCGAAATAATTCCTACTGAGACTCCTACAGTACACATTCAGCCGTTCCAACGACTGTTATGTTGCACGATTTTCAACTTCACTAGAAATACTTCTCCATTTGTAATAGATATTCAGATTCAGAGTCACATGTGGTAATCTCTAACTTTTTCGCTAGAGTTTACGTGAATGAAACGGCCTGAAAGTTTTGCATTGACACTATAGAATAAGAAACCATGTTTGCCTGTTTGCCGATAATCTTATTCTCTCAGAAAAAAATCACGTTCTTACATTCCCACAAAAAACTCTCAAAAAAGATTCACACGATTGATGATAAAGTGTGTTACACTACCTACACATGTCCCGCTTGTAATTTCGAATCAGACATTTTGATAAGTAAAGTATAAAAACACCAAACAACAAACCTGTAAACAAAAATGCCAGCCGGGTTCTGCCATACACCCGAAGTTCGTTGTAGTAAAGAGCGTCCTGGGATAGTGGCAGGCCAAGAAATAGCAGACCTAAAATAGAAAATCAATTAATCAATCACTCAATATAAATGCCATCAGAATCAACATTCTCAGCTTCACTCTAACTTCACGTGCAAATAAGTACTGAGAGTACGTTTGAGAGTTTTTTGAGAGAGAAACCAGAAATTCGTCCTAATCTGATCTGGAAATACGCCGTAATTAACGATTTTCGACCTAAAAGCACGAAAATCAGACTACATAGCAGCGGAATAAATAAATAAAAACAGACGCCCGCACAACAAGTACAGAAAGGAAACAAACAACTTTTCTCATAAATGTCCTCACCGTTTCTTTTCAGCATGCATCTCATCTTGAGAACCTCTCGAATATCACCTATTGGGTGAGCCGGATCGCCAAACCTAAATTATATATAGTTATTTCAACGTTGAGCAAAAGTGATAACCATAATAAAAGTTATTCGCATAGGAATGTTAACATAAATTCAAATTGTATGAATATGGGTGTAATTCCTACGACGATTACGAATCCTACTATGAGTAAAACGTGAGACGGCTGCGACAATGTCGGTGCCGTCTCAGGTTTAACTGTTGTTTATCAGTCTGCGCCTCCTCAAAACATATGCTATTTTCATGAGTAAAATTTGTCACGGCAGCGACATTGTCGTTGCCGTCTCAATTTTCGCTCAGTCGGCGGGGGCCGAGTCAGTGAGTTCTCAGAGTATGGGGAGTGCGGATATCCCGCTGTGTTTGTTGACGCATTCAGAGAGACGCAATTATTCTGCTGTGTTTGTAGTTTGATCTTATTGCTTGGTTGAAAATTTTCTAAACCAGAGCTCTCAAACCAGAGCTCTGCTTTGGTTTTTACTATATCAGTAAACTACAAATCTATCAAATACTGGAACTGACGCTCATTAGAATACAAAAAAAGCATATATGAAAGTGTTAGTTATTTGCCACCAACCTTCCCAAACCACTGTGCTCAATGGAGAAGGTGGCAACGAAGTCGAATTCACCGAAACTGAAACTCGCTCTCTTAAACCATTTTTAAACTATTTACATGACTAAATTCTTTGAACAAACAAAAATAAAAAAAATGTGCGTTATGGAATTTGTACCTAGGAGTAGTATGAAAAAATCAGAAAAGAGTGGCCCAACTAAATTGTAGTTTGAACAGCACCAACTGAACACAGCAGAACTTTTTAACCAGATCTGCAACAAAGTAGATTCGGAGAAAGCAAAAGTACCTTTGATAGTTCTCGGCAAACTTCCTCGGATGAATGTATTTTATTTTCTCTGTCCCAATTATTGTTGTATTTCGATTTTCCACGGTCAACACCTGAAAAAATTCCAATAAAACTCGAGGTGCAAAATTCAATCTTTGAGAACATCACTTTCAATAGCACTAAATTTTGTTTTCAGTTTTTACAAAGATCAGAGAACACATAACTATTGCACGAACTGGGTGCGTAAGACCAATTTAAATAGTTTCTTATACCTTATATCATGAAGAAAAGGTACCAACCTACAAGAATCTGTTACTAGAAAGATCTGCGACTTGTACGATAATCACCCTTTCGTAATGAAGCAGCGTGAATGAATAAACATGAATTATGGAATCATCACTACATTAAAATTTTGGGCTGATGTGAAAAAAATCAAACTTGAAATTCGAAAACTCGGAAAAAACCGATTATTTCGATTTTCGACTTTCGAGCCATTTTGAAATTTCGATTCGATTCTATTTCGATTTTGCGTAGTTCGAAAAAAACCGATTATTTCGATTTTCGACCTCCGTTATTTAATAGAAATCTCACTCCATGGGCTAGATAAATTATGTGGATGCGCTATACTCAGATCAGAACTATCGTATGATGCTTTCTAATCGAAATCTGACCATTTTCCAAGACTAGAATCGAAACTCGAAAATAATCGACATTTCGATTCTGAAAAATTTCGCCTTTTTTGATTTCGAACGAATTTGTCCAATCTCTGTTTTTCGAGTTTCGACTTTTTCGATTTTGGCGAAATTTCGATTATTTAATCGACTTTTTTCGACTTTAATCGCTTTTCGATTACGATCTTAACAACCCTAATACCTAGTCATTTGATCCTATTTCTGAAAGACATCACAAAATTAGGCGTTTTCTACACGTTGTCTGAATCAGGAACGACTTATAAAGACTTTGAGAACAACCATGCTGTAGGGTCTCTGCAAATAAGCACTATTAATTCGGTTCTGCTGTGTTTGTAGCGGAAATTGTAGCTTGTGATGCTCAGATCAAACTACACTCCCACCCGCTCGCTATACAGCAAAACACACCACTTTCGAATGTTCCCGCAGCATGTTTCACTCATTAATTTGCCAGATTTCTCTGAAAAACAAAATCGTATACTTCTGAAACTTTATTACACTACTCTACACAAAAAGATTCAATTTGGACTGATTTTGAGCAAATTTACAACAAAAAACA
The DNA here is from genome assembly GCA_964036275.1 of Litoditis marina. Lineage (NCBI taxonomy): Eukaryota > Metazoa > Nematoda > Chromadorea > Rhabditida > Rhabditidae > Litoditis > Litoditis marina. Next base: position 9,010,821 of record OZ038439.1, read on the forward strand.
AATTCAGATCACAAAAATTAAGGCGCAAGGCACGTACAGATCACGGGAATAAGTAAGAACTAGAATTAAGGAAATATAAAACATGAATATTGACAAAGTGAATAATATCCAAACTAGTAATTTGAAACAAGACACGTGTGCAAAGTGACAAAATCATAAACTCGTGAAAAATCCAAGAATCTAGGGTAACAATGAGATTGAACAAATTGTAATAGAAACTATTTCAATAACAACGAAAAAGGTATAATGACTATCTGAATAACCTACCTTAACATGACAACAAAAAAACTCAAAAGTTGATCAAAACACTATTACAATCTCACATATTACCGTCAACTAAACAAAAAAGACATAATCCAAAAGTTTAGAGACGACCATACAACCTATCTAAAAATTGTCAGCATATTACAAAAAATCCTCATTTTATCGCCTACTTGAATCAAATAAGCTCTTTATCTTTACTCATACAACATATCTGGACTAATGCAACGAAATTACTATCGTCATTAGAATATTCCTGATGTCCTAACCCAACCTGCGCCTCTTCAAACGAAGGCTATTTCTCTCCTCTAACATTCTACCAGGATACAAGTTTATGCGAAATAGTGCACAAACCGAGAGACGCAGGATGAGATGGTTACTCACGCATACGTACGAGGTCGCTTCTGCGAAAGCAAGCCGATACGATGAAATATGTGAATTTAAGCGCTGTTTTTGTAGTTTGATCTCTTTTTTGTCAAAATTCGCAAAATACGACGTGTATCGATCTCAAACATGTTTTCCCCCTATACTCAGATGGGCAACCATTGTGACAATCTATGGCCCTTGTTGTCACAGAAATGGTCGGAAGAAGTGAACATTTTGATGTTAATACAATTGAGATACTCGAAAATGGGCCAATCCCACTGGATATTCGAGTAGAAAACGTAGCTCAAGAGGAAGAACAAGAGAACACAGGCGAGCAGCGAAAAACCGACGACCAACTGCAAATTGTAAGGGGTAGGTCAAATTGATTGAAATAAACAAAGTGAAAGGTCTGACATTAGCCAGACTCAAGAGCCTATTGGTTAACTCGGAAACTTCCTCTTTCATTCATGTGGCAGGTCAAACTATTGACAACACAAAATAAGAAAGCTAGTTTTTTCATTTTTCTGAATATAAATTGTCACGAAAATCGGGAACTCCATGTTAGGAAAACTAGAGACACTCTTCGTTTTCTAATCTAAATAAATTAGATTTTTCACTGTTATTTAAAGCTATTTGTAATATGAATTGTGAGAAACACAAAGCTAGAAGGAAAACTTACGTATCGCACGGAAACTGCATTTCTCAAACAACCCGCTCCTCTTCTTTTCATTCTCGATTCTCCCGTAGAAAAGTCCATGTAGGGGAAGGTCACTGAGATCAATAACAATGAAAACTAATCAACAAAAGGCATAGAAAACCCGGAAACTTTCCATTTTCATCGAATCTTAAAGAGCTGTGTGCAGCTGATAAGTCCTACTGGTGATACATACTATACTATGGTGATATAAGTGATATACTGGTGTGAAAAATAGTTTGAACCAAGTCCAATAGATGTTCCACATTCATCTGTGTTTGAAGAGCTATGGTAGAAATTTTTTTTCCATACATGAATCGAGAAAAACAAAAAATTAAGCTCCGCTCCCTCGTACCGATTGTGATGAGAAGTCCGAAGATGAAGCCGAATATATGTGCCCAGTTATCGATCCACGGCATCAGTCCCATGATGAAAAGACCCCCCACAATCACCAGATTGTAGCCCATTTCCCGACGCCAATGCTGGATTATTCGTCTGAAAGCACCACATTTGGCCAAGTTTGTATTTTTGTCGGCCAACTCTATATGTAACCGGGTATTTTTAGTAACCTAACCGGTTTCGGTAACATTTTTTCAGGTTACCTCACAGGTAACGGGCGGGTCACCCAAAACTGAATTTCGGTTACTGTTCAAACTAAGGGTAAAAACCACACTTTTCGTCAGAGAAAAGATAACCGAACCTTAGTTTCAGTTTACCAACCCAGAAGTTTGTATTTTTGTCGGCCAACTCTATATGTAACCGGGTATTTTTAGTAACCTAACCGGTTTCGGCAACTTTTTTCAGGTTACCTCACAGGTAACGGGCGGGTCACCCAAAACTGAATTTCGGTTACTGTTCAAACTAAGGGTAAAAACCACACTTTTCGTCAGAGAAAAGATAACCGGACTTTAGTTTCAGTTTACCAACCTTTACCTACTGAGGTAACCTGAAAAAAAGTGGAACTGATGTTAATGACCACTAGATTGTGCGTGCAACAACTGATATACTAGAAGTAAATTGAACAGTCACGTAAAGTTAGAATTCTAATGAGGAATGGTGCACTTTGTCATTGCACGCCTCTGAGTTCTGCTGTGTTTAACATGTCTTACCCGACTGTGCAATTGACTCAAAGAAGGACGATTATGTGGTCCAATCGCAACGCTTCAGTCCTTTAAACCGCAATATATTTTTCAATTGCAGTTTAAAGGATCGTTGACACGGGATTGGTCCACATAATCGTCCTTTTTTAAAGTATAACCAACCTGTGGTGGTAGACGTCGACCAAAAGTGCGGCCATGATGCCCAATTGAGAGCCAGACGGACCCGTTTCTTGCTGAAAATGAAAGGAAAATCAACAACGAAAATCTTATTTTGTTAGAAATCTTCTACAAAACAAATATCCTTCGTTTTTCTTTCTGTTAAAGTAGATAATTGATCAGCACAACGAATTTTCGTACTCACTACTTTCTATTATTTGTGTATTACCCTCTTTTTCACGTCACTTTTTGTATTTATCATTTCATATCACACAGTGGTTTGAGATAGCGGACCTTGCACTTTCTATAATTCTACACGTGTGCCCACACTGACTATTGACCGAATTTGCTCATTTGTTCGCAATGTTCTTTTTCTGTGGTCGTTTTGGGGTATTTTTTTTACTTTTTATTTCTAGTATTTTTTTTTACGTTTCGTTTTTTTTCGTTTAGCACACCTCGTTGTGCATTGAATTAATAAGTTAATACACTCGAAAATCAACTAACGTTATAGGGTACAAATATGGCGGAGGCGAGATTTCCCCCGATTCCACTGCCAATGTAGAGAATGGCCATTCGAAGCCAGCCAATCATCTTCTCCAGATCTCGCATCAAATACCATTGGAATGCCACAGAGAACACCAAGTGCAAGATACTGGAAACAGGTTATGGTAACCAATCGGGTCATGTTACGGGTACTGTAACTACAACATCTGTAATCTAAGCACTGTAGTAGCAGTTCGAAAATTAATTATGAAGATAGTTAATTTCTTCCCGAAACAAAACCGAACTGATTCTTCCCAAATCAGGTGGTTCGTTTTAAAATCGAACCAAATTTGGGCTAACAAAGGTGGAACCGAACCAATTCAAGTAATTAATGATAATGTTTCTAGGAACTGATTCGGTTCACTGTCGGTTTGGGTACGCACGTGGTTCGATCTCTTACCGAACCAACTGGTTCGATTTTGGTTCGGAAAGAAATTTGACTATGAAGATACGAACCCGGCATGTAGAAAGATAGACGTGAAGAGCCGGTAGAACTGATTCGGGTGATCTTTGGTCAGAAAGGGCAGCATTCCACAAATGTCGGAGAAACAGTCGACCTGAAACAAACAAAAATCGGTACACAGGCCACGTGCCTACTTACATTGTTATTTAGATATTCGTGAAAGCGCAAAAAAGGCACATTCATTCACTATTCGCGTGAGTACAGGAAGTCATTCGAACCTGTGTTGTGGTTTCATCTCGAGACACAACGTGGGACTATTTTACTTTCGCCCCCCACTTTTTTCGTTTTAGCCGAAATAAGTCCTGTGTTACTTTCACTCCCCCCCCACCATCGGGGGTGAAAGTAACATGGCTCCGTTTCAACTAAGAATCACAAGGGTGGGGGGGGGGGGGGGGGGGCGATTGTTAATCATTGCCAGGCATGTTACTTTCACCCCCAAATTTACATTAGTGGGGGGTGATTGTACAATGTAGACATTTAACTTCAGCCCCCCACCCTACAATACATTCACCTTTTGCCCCCGCCATTTTCTGTTGAAACTAGTGCGGGGGGGGGGCAAACTATCACGGGGGATGCGATTGTACGGTGGGGGGGGGGGGGCGAAAGTAAAATTTTCCCCACGCCGTAATTTGCTAGATCGAGAAGCAGTGGAATCAAACTATGAACCCAGCGGGAGATACATTGATCTAGATCTACTTCACTATCACAAAGTTAATCATACTTGTACCACCACTGAACCAATATATTTCAGAACAAGAAAGTTATAACACAAGCGCCCACCTGACTGCACAGAGTGGCATTCTCGTGCCAGTGTCCCTGCACGAAGGTACAGTACTCCTTTGTGGCAATACGACACTGTCCTTGAAGCTGAATGCAACATGGACGTCCCGTCACCTGCAAAACAACTGTTATGTCGATTCAAAAAAAGCGTTATAACTTGCACGTTCTTTGTGATGGAACGCTTTTCAGAACTCGATGCTTTCAACCTTCGCGACGAGTTCTTCTTAACGTTAAGGAGAACTACCGCGCTCTATGTTAAGGAGAACTACCTCGCTTTAGGTTAAGGAATACTACCACGATATATGTTAAGGGGAGAACTCTCGCGCTCTATATTAAAGAGGACTCCCGAGCTCGAAGAATTTTCAAATCAAAGACAAAATAAAAATTTAAAAAACTTCTCGATGCAGCCACCGACCTAGACTCATCAAGGGAGGGACCCGGGCGTAGCCCGGGGTACCTTCCTTGTTAAGTTTATGGTTGTTAATTAGTTTTTGAGTTACCCAGTTTTGGAAATTTCAGACCAAAAATGTCGAGTTTTCGAGTTCGGACATTTAACACTGAAAGAGACTCAACTCCTTTGCAGAGCTTGCAAACTTGAAAAAATGTGACGGATTTTTATGACAAAACTTGACATTTCGGACTGAGTCGACCCACCTGACATGTCATATGAGCCGGCAGCGCATCTCCGGACCTTTGCTCCTGACAAACCGGCCATCGGGTCAGGTCATCCGGCCATTTATGTGCACCAACCGAGGGCGGACGGGCACACCATCTGGGAGGCAATCGATATGTATCCACACTAACTAATCAATACGTATGTTATCCACACTAGCTTGGATTACTGAATAGAGTAGGTATAGAGATATTCATTGCATTGGAGTTAATACGGAGGAAAAGAAGATTGGAAGATCCCACTTTCTTCTCACGTTACGCAATCGTAATTTTTAATCAATAAATCGATAACTTCTCGACCAATCAATCGATAATCCCAACTTACTCGGGATCCTGTCCACAAACAGCTCCCGCCAGTCGATGAGATGCCGGGGGCCATTGAACGGGCGAAGACTGCTCCAGCGAAAAGGAGGACTGAAAAAGGGGGCGTGGCCTAATTAAGCACTGTCCCAAGAGGCTTTGGCGGGAAAAGGAGTTGCCTTTCTATCGACCGCTCAATGCAACACTAAGGGCAAAAGAGAAAAGTATGTAGAGAATTAAAAAGAGAAAAAGTATGCACTGAGCACTTCAAGCAACTACCTTTCAAATATGACTATTATAACTGCGTCTAGTAACACATACCGTATTCCCGAGTCGCAGTAGATCAGAATCCGATTTCGACTTCTTCAGAGTTCGTCGGGGTGGTCTCCACTTGATCCAGGTAGCTATGGACAGCTGGAAGACTTATCCCAGTTGAAATTATACTAAAAACTTTCCCGAGAGAGAGAGAGAGAGAGAGAAAAAGGGCATAGACTTTTTGCTGCTACACCTAGCTTTTCCTTCGTATTACGAGAGTACATCTACATAATTCATGTGGAAAGTATGCACTGAAATCGCAAGAATTTCACCGGCTCAAAAGAGCAGGTAGGGAGCGGGAAAGGTGAAGAAAAACAAAGTATTCCAGTCTAAGAGCAAGTTTAACATAATGACTTGTCTGAATGAACCTAATTCAGCAGAAAAATCGATATACATATTATCCTGATCAAACTACAAACTACTACTGACTGAACAATCTACCCAACAACTCCCATTAACTAACCCGATCAAACTACAACTCGTACCGTCAACTATCTCGATTAGGGTTGTTAATCGAGTTTAAATTTCGAGTTTCGGAAAATTTCGAGTTTGGGCAAAAACCGAGTCTTCGAGTTCGACTCGAATCGAAAATTTCCAAGTTTTTGAGTCGAGTTTCGAGTTCGAGTACCCTAATCTCGATCAAACTATAACCCACCGGACAACTGGTCTGTCCCGTCTGGTAACAGCCACTGCGGTCGTTGAACACACAGCAGCCGGTCCTGTTCTCTCTTTCTCTGTCTCTCTCAATCTGTTCCCACATCAACTTCTCGCGACGCATACACGGAGAGTACTTGGCGCCCAGCAGAATCAGATTCGCCTGAAATCAATATCAATTGATAAAATACTATAATTTGTTGCTTGAAACTCCACACCGGATCTGAATTACGAGAGAATATGTTACAAGACAGAACAACAACAGCAATTAAACTTTCTATCACTTCTCTTCTCTGTTATCTGTGGCCGAAGCTAGTTTGAAGAGATAAGCGCTTTCTAGTGAGTTTCAGGGAAGTTACAATAGTCACCATAACAAAAAAAGTTAACAAATGCATTTTCTTCCTTCTATCAAGTTTATTAAATTCGCTGATTTTTGATTAAAGATTGTTCTCATACATATGAACAAATGAATCAATAGCCTTATCATTACCATTATTATGGGGAGTAGTTTACATTTGCCCCCCACCCTGGTCGAAAATGGGTTGAAAAGGGCCCGTACTACAATCGCCCCCCACCTTTGGGGGGCGATTATACACCATGCTTATTTACTGCAGGCTTGGGTTGAGTGGGGGGTGATTGTTCATTAGTTCCGGGTATGTACTATCACCCCCATTTTGTATTGTGGGGGGTGATTGTTCATTGTCGAAGATGTACAATGTCCCCCCACCCATTTACCAGTTACCCCCCCCCCCCTTCGCACGATTTTTCCAGGATTTCAATTAGGTGGGGGGGGGGGGTAATAGTACCACGAGGGGGGGGGGGGGGGTGATTGTTGGGTGGGGGGCGATTGTACATGTTTCCCGAATAGCCTTATCATTACCATTATTATGTATAGTGGATAATAACTAACGAAGGCCGGTCCTATCCAGATATTGGTCGGCTCGTAGAAGCTGACTTGTCGCAGCGAAGACGAGGTGTCCATTACTTCATCCTAAAATCACGTCACAATCAATCAATAATATGATATATAAGTAATAATAATAACTGTATTGCTCATAGATAAAAACACGTTATCTCATGTGAATTAATAGCTACAATGAAATTTCAACAGAAGAAGCTAGTTTTCAAAACCACTTCACGTTGGAAAACCTATTCAAAAGCTGGTCAAACCGAGTACAACTATTTTTCAACCTGACCAAAATAGAGGTATCAAAAATATTCGTTTCAGCTGAGAACAGCTTGAAAGAATTGATTTTCTTTTTACTTCCACTTCACGTACCGTTTCATTGCAACAATAGAAACACAAAGATTACTGTATTCAACAAATCTCCAGTAGTAAATAACTTGATATGTTCGCGTACACATTTTGCGTACACGTGCATCAAGTGCCCAGTTTTCTACCTTTTTCTTTCACACAATGAGCTAACTTCTGATTACAATATATTTTCGTACATATGAATGAATGAATTAATATTATTATTATTAATTATTCATATTCACGTACCTTTCTCTCGACCCTCTCCAGTGCCCAGGGCCCGATTCCATAGGAGACGATGGACATCGCGCAGATGAGAATCTGGACGGTGGTCACCCAATATGTGAAGAAGGGCCTGCAATCAGAACAATGTGAATTCTCTCTCTCTCTATTCCCCTCTTTATCTCTCTTCCAATTCCTCTATTTATATCGGGTTTTACCTATGTAACCGCTCTCTATCTATCCCTTTCTCTTTCCTTCTCTCTCTATGTCTTTCTTTTCTCTCTCTGTCTTTCCTTTCTCTCTTTCTTTCTCCCTCTCTATTTCCCTCCCTCCCTCCCTCTCTCTCTCCCTCCCTCTCTCTCTCTCTCTCCCTCCCTCCCTCCCTCTCCCTCTCTATTCCCTCCGTACCTCTCATCTTCGCCCTCCTCGATCTTCTTCTTGACAGCCGCCGGTAGTTGTGCCACCTTCAACAACAAGAAAATACAGTACACTCCTTCAAATCAACAAAAATCAGAAGGCCGAATTGCCAGGCACATTCATACCATGGTAAGGTAGTCCTGAAAACTGCCTCCAATTTGGGAAAGGTTACATATTTTCGATACGAAACCATCAAATCTCGTGTTTTCATATCAACGAACGGATACGTTTTGTGAAACAATCATATACAAATAACAGGTGAACCCGCCTTTTTCTTGCCCAATTGTCGTTGCATCAGTGTGCCCAATAGTCCGATGCCGCGGGTGCGCGGCGCCGAACGCGGAACCACGCCCGGCCGCGCGGCGAACTGGCGGGAACGAGAACAGTTATAACACTTACCGCATTCAATGGGGAAAACATCGATTACTCCGTCCATGAAACTAAGACTATACAAAAATATATGTTGTATTAGGTAAGCAGGTTAGGACGAGAAAACCATCTTCCATAAATGTTCATTATCAACAAATTCTTTCAATTTGAATAATATACTTTGTACCTCTATCTCTCTGATTGATGTATTTACCCCCTCCTCCCCTTCTCTCTTAATCTCTCTCCCTCCCTCCCTCTCTCTCTCTCTCTCTCTCTCTCTCACTCACATCGAGTACTCCGTCCATGAAACGTCGTGTGTGGTCCACCTGGTCCCCTCCCTCCTCCGTTTCTTCTTCTGGGTGGTCTATCGAAGTCTGGCGTCGGAGACTCGGGCGAACGAAAGCGGTAGACTGCAATTCACCGACTACACTTTTTTTTTCATTTTGTAAAAACTAATCTGCTGTCTGCTAGAAAAAACTTAGCACTCATCCATCTGCATCATTTTAGGTAGGTGCTTTCACCAGTTGCGAGTCCCTTCTGGATGAAAACGACAAACATCTCTAGAATTTGGCGGCGAGTCGCCGGCGACATGGAGGGGTCGGCAGTGTCGCCGGCGACATGGAGGGGTCGGCAGTGTCGCCGGCGACATGGAGGGGTCGGCAGTGTCGCCGGCGACATGGAGGGGCCGGCAGTGTCGCCGGCGGGTCGCCTGCGATTATTTTTAGGTCGTTTATTCTGGATAAGATATATGGTAATCAGATACGTATACTTGTAGTTTTTAGGTGGGTGACATGTTTATACATGGGCAATGAAGCCGTGAATCTCATCGTGTCTATTTCTGGCGGCGATAAGTATATACAACATTTTTATTCGTTGTAAAATTAATAGTTCCGTTTTCTGATTACTATATAGAACGTTTAGTGTGAAGAACCTGAAAATAATCGCAGGCGACCCGCCGGCGACACTCTGCCGACCCCTCCATGTCGCCGGCGAGTCGCCGCCGAATTCTAGACTTGGCATGGCATAAACAAGTTGCATGTGAGGGAGCTAGGGAATAATTTCAGTTTCACACAGAAAAAGAGTGTGTTCAAGAAGAGGAAAAAGCGCCGCAGTAGGTTGCGCGAATTTCTAGGATCTTTCTTCCATAGTTCGAACATTTTCGAAATGACAGCTATTTCTCAACAATCCCGGGTGGTGCCAGCTACTGTTACCACCCTACTAATCTAATTGTTACAACCAGTTGGGATAAGCGCCAAAAGTACAATTTCATAATCAGATTTTCACAACACGTATTCTTTGGTCTCTCAAAACTCTTAAAACTGAATGTGAATCATCGCAACTTAACCAAGAATACTCAATCCATCCATGGAAAAAACGGCTGAACAAGCAACAAGCGAAACATAAAAAAGAACCATGTTTCATCAAAAAAGAACCATGTTTCATCAAAAAAGATCCCCTTTTCGGCATTTCTGGCACAACTCGATTCGAATTCATAATGTCCCACCTGGAATGGGGGGAAACTGGCTCTATCCGGTCTTCCGATCCGTTCCGGAATTGATTCCGGCCGGTCGCCTCCAAGGGCAAGACGACCCTGTGCCTGGTTCAACGAACCGTCACCCATGTCTGAAAATAGAATATGATACAACTCTATCATTATGGGTACAATATCAACAATGGGCAACAGATTAGGAAATCGGAGGTCTATAATGTTGGCATCACAATAGATACACATTCAATACTTGACAGCCGAAAAGTTTCTGTGATGCTATAATCTATAAAGTATTTCAAAACCAGCTGACATTATTAAACGTGTATGGCTAACTTTGTTTTCTGATCAACTTTACCAACACTTTTCCGATATCATTCGTACAGATTTTCAGCCTCGTTTCATCTCTCTGTTTAGCATGAGCAGTGACCCGTTTGCAACGGAAATTCAATCAATAATCATACCTAACGTGGAGAGCATGGCCAAATCGGCAAGGGTGTCAATATCTTGGGCCTGCTGCTTCGGAGCTAGATTCATCTGAAACAAAGAAACTTCATGACAGCTGATCAGATTAATTGACAATCAAAAATTATTCTCGCACTTTTCCTTATTCACTCTAAATCCTGAATGTGCTGCAAAAAAGTGCTTCAAAACTTTTCTGATGAAGCAAAAAAACGTAACTTTTCATTACTCTGCCATTGCTAGACGTAATAAAACCAGGACAACGTGAGCAAATAAAGCACAAAGGAAACGGTTCTGCTGAATAATACACAAAACTTGAACTTATGTAACTGAAAAAGCAAAAACATTCCTAAATTTCAAGCCAAACTTCAAGAACGAACCCCGTCTAATCCTGTCGGAGACGTAATATCAAAAAACACCTCATCGGATAGAGTATTGGGACCACGTCTCTGTAAAAGGCAAAGCTACGCTTGTTGTCCGCGAGAAAACGGGACGAGTACTGTATTTTCAAGTTCTTGATGTGTGGGATTACTGTAATTCCAGTTTTCTGCTGTGCTCAGCGCGGTGTGTGGCTGTCACACATCTCACGTAGCCTACAGTCGCTCCACAAACCGAACAGCTCAAGACTCCGCCCATTTTTGACACATAAAACAGTTGAAAAGCCAACATTGATAGTGAAAACTGTGCATGCAGGCAAAGGCGTTAGCGTGAAAAGCAGAAATTCTAAAGAAATAAATGTGACATCATAAGGTCATAAGGTCATCAAAATTATGAAATAAGATTTGTTTAGAAGACATCTACACGTCAGTCATAAGATCGTCATAAGGTGCTCACAATCTGCATGAAACAATGTCGTCGATAGCGCGGATGCAGTTTATTTCGTATTTCGCGACCGGATTCCAGAAAATGAGGCTCCTCCTCAATATTAGACTCCGCCTCCCTTTCTCCCGAAGTAGGCTCCGCCTCGTTTTGTTCTGATCCCGACTTATCCTCCCTTTGATCCAAATTAGACTCCGCCCCTTCCTGAGTGGAAATTGCGTCTCTGGTGTCCGGCGCCACATACAGCTGCGAAAAAGCGGATATTAGTCGTGAGAAAGCAATGGTTACATGCGTTTGCAGAAAAAAGCGTGTAGCCCGAAACATGCGGTAAACAGGCGAATCAGACAAAAACAAAAAACACAATCTTGTTGACGCAGCTTTCAAATATGCAGTTCTCTTCGGGTATTGGAAACTCTTTATTCGTATTTTGATTATTTCGTTTGCTTTACCATGCCTCGACTCTTCTCTCTCCCTCTCTCTAAATCTCTCTGTACTTCTACCCCTCTCTTCCCCCCGTCTCTCTCCTTCTCCCCGTCTCCCTCATTCCCCTCCTCTCTCGTTCTCTTCCTCTAACTCAACCCTACCGCCTCTCACTCCCCCTATGCTTCTTTCTCTGTCTCTCTCCCCCTTCCCTTCTCTCCCCTCCCCTCTCTCTCTCTCTCTCTGCCTCCACCCACCAACGATCTGGATGCATCTGCCAGTGCACGTAGTGTCGGTCTTTCTATCACAACCGTACCATCGTCCCGATATCGAACCGAGGGGGTACGCTGAAAACAACAATGTTGAAAACAACTCAACAGCAACAACAATGAATCTCGAAATGAAGTCATCAAATCAATACAATCCGCTCCTAACAACTGTCTTCCACCTAAACAAGTACGGAATTCGTTCACATTGTAAAAATGTTAGCTATCTTGTTGTTCAACAGCTATTACAGAAGAAAGCAGTGATCCAGAATACCGGCCAATTTCACAAGGAACCCGGTATTTCGTTAACCCTCTCAGTTAACCATTAACCGTTAACCGGGTTAACCCTTTTGTTAACCACTTGTTAACCCTTTTTTACAATGGATTTTGGGGGAAACTTTGGGTAATTAGTGGTTAACAAAAGAGTTAACCCGGTTAACCGTTAATGGTTAACTGAGAGGGTAAACGAAATACCGGGTTAAATAAAGAATTCGCCCAGAATACCAACTACAAACCAGTTTCTCGTCCTCCACTTCCGTTGAAGTTTCTTCCGCGATCACCGGATATTGACTGCGACGGTGCACATCCGCGGATGACGTATCTGACACGAAGGAGCACTACTATTTTTCACAAACATAAATGATTTATCACCTTCAAAAAGTAACCAATCCAATAACATGCGTCAAACCTTCGTTAATTTGGGTTGAAAATGGGGCGAACTTTTCCCCGGTTTTGCAGAGTATCCCATTTTCTGAATGCTATACCATGGAGACAACTAAGCTGAGTAGAACTATTTATTTAACCCGGCTTTCGTTGACCCTAGCAGTTAACCATTAACCACTTGGTAACTCCGAATTTCCCAAAATACATTATAAAAAAGAGTTGACAAAAGGGTAAAACAGGGAACCGGTTAGAGTAAGCTAACCAGTAACCGTATTCACCAATCTCCGAGAAGCTAAAATACCTTCTCGCGGGAAGGTAGAGCAGAGAAATAGTGTGCTGGTGAGGAGGGTCGAGAGGCGCGGGAAGCTTTTTAAGCTTCCCGCAACATTGGTGAATACGGCCACAGAGTTAAGGAAATACCCGGTTCCTTGTGGAATGGGCCCTAAACTAACCGTGATCGATAACCGTTCCATAGTCCACAGGTGTTGGATGCGAATTGATTATCGACGGTCGCTGGACTTCGTCTCCGGCGTCAACGTCGAACGATTTCAGGGCAACCAACGGCACATGGCGAGACTTACGGACCGTCGTTCCGCTGGAAAAACCGGAATCGGTTAACAAAGACAGATAAACAATGGTTGAAAATAGTTTTTAAAGATTGAATTATCTTCGTAGTCCATACTTCATAAAGGTGAATGTCTTCCAGAACTAACTGTTCCTGAACCAAAATCAAACCGACTCTCCCCGAACCAGGTGGTTCCTTCTAAAACTGAACCAAAGGCTAACAAAGGTGGAGCCGAACAAAGTCAACCAGTCAACCAACTGATGCTAAATTCGGTCGACTACGTAACTGGCAAAGTGCTCCTTTAAGCATTTAGGTGTTCAATCGATACATATCATTTACACAGGGGGGGGTCGAAGTATAAACACATCCCTACCGTTTCATAAACGACGTCACATGGTCATAGAAGGTGCGTATGACCGAGTCCCTTCTATCCACGCGCGGCCCTCTCCTTGAATCAACCGAGGTACTTCTACCGTGGGGAAAGAAATTGGAGGATGTAGATACGGCTGACGACTGAAACTGAGACGTCAACTGAGTCAATCACAAGAAACTGGTTACTAGAGAATTATTATCAATTCATCACTAAACTATCGACATCCTTTCCATGGAACGGTCATCGATACTTTAGTGATAATTTACTAACATTTCAGTGATACTTTATTTCGGTAATTTTTTGAAATAGTGTATGTTTACTGACACATTAGATAGTAGTAGTTTGTTATCTTTTTGATAGTATTACAGTGAAATATCACAGTTTGGTTACTGGAATGATAGTCACTTACTACTGAATTATCGGTGATAAATTATACTACTAGTAGTTTACTAAATTATCGATAGTAGCCAATTTCCTATGATTTCTGGTAACCTACCCAGTTTCCCCAGGGATGCTCTTTTTTCTTGTTCGGTGAGGCCGCTACTGCGAAAGTTGGGAAACCATTAGGCCAACCTGTTTATGACAAACTCAAGATCTCAAGAACATGTTTATAACTTCTGCGTTTGGATCTGGACTAATCACAATCAGCATAAACCCATATCATCGCCATGTCCACGAAACTTCAGAACCAATATGCGAGATGTTAGATTAGGAAAACAGAACGCTTGCACCTTGCAGGAAGTTCCCCCGAACAACCACAAAGTCCGGCTTCGAAAGAGGTGAAGCAGTGTGAAAACGAAGATAGTAGGCTAGGCGTCAAACTTACCACGCCAGTTTCATATTGTCTTCGGATTGGGCGAAAAATAAAAATTACTGGGGTTGCGGAAGAACATTATGAGTTGGTTATCAAGTGGCGTGAAAGTATGCCCGCGAGTTTCGTGAATAGGGCAACAGAATGAACCATCAGAATGGAACTCAATAAACGATACATTTCTCTCATCGGGTAGGTCAAAAGTCGTCAAACAAAAATCAATAAAAACATCTTTCTCATGCCGGGTAGGTCAAAAGTCGTCAAACAACAATCAATAAAAGACTAACCGGTTCGGCCAGCTGTCCGTTGATTGACTCGGCGGTGCCGGGTGTTGATGGATGCAGGGTGGACAGGGCATGCGAACCCGCAACAGACTCACCATCTCCCTCTACAAAAAATGACAATAAATGAACTATAAAAGTTTATAAACTCTTAATGATATTATAGCGAAACTTCATACGACGTAATTTCATAGCTTTATTTCGTACACGTAACAGTTTCTAATAGAATTGTGAAAAGAATTTACAGCCAAGCTAGGCTGAATAGTCATAAAAACACCATGAATCAACTATTTCTCGACCAAATTTTGCCAGATTGTCATGGTTTTTGCACTGCGTTTCCCAGAGTGAAAAACTTCTCACCGTCTCTCGCCTCATGTTCATTGATTTTGTAGCGTCGATTCAGAAACCGGAGTCGTTTGCTGTCCCAGCGAGATCTGAAATACTAGCTAAAATGATCACCGAACAGCACTTCGAGATACTGAAAATCGTCTTGAATCAAGATCGTAACGTCTTTGAATATGCTCTATTTACACAGAACAATTGTATCGATACATCAGAAAAGAACCAATCCTTTTCCCACGTTTCGGAGTAAACTTTCGTTATTAATCGTTTTGAGCTCACACGTTATCCAATTAATCGTACGTGAGGCGATTTTGTTACAGAAATTGACTGAAACTCTAGTGTTTTATGTACATGATCAAACTACAAAGCAGTGCGGGAGATCCACCAGTAGAGTGTTCAAACTAGGGTAGTTCTGCGTTCTTATTTGGCTTGAAAACTCGTTTTTACTGTTATTTTTGATGGTAACCCGATTTTGGTTTAAGGTTACTTAGAGGTTACTTACTCAAGTAACCTGAAAAAAAGTTTACCAAAAAGGGTTGGGTAATCTAAAAACCGGGTTAGTTTTAGAATTGGCCTTCTGAGGTGTTCTGATTGTGAGAGAAACGAGTGGTTAAATGTATCATTCAACCAAGTTCCAAGTCGCCCTACGTTCCCACCAACCTCCATAGGTGAGATAGTGTCGGTTTGTCGAATTGAACAGCTATGCATACCCTCCACAGAAAAAAACGTAATTACGTAATATTATAGGCCCGCAATAAACCCAGAGATACTGGAACAGCCATGGTCCCCACGTAGCCCAATTGAACGAAAAAAATAAGGATCTCCGGTCAGATAACAGAGGTATGGCACATATGCTAACCTCTCTCGCTGCGCGTCGTCCTCATCATAGGGAATTCCCACAAAACGGGCAGAACCGGCTAGGGCCTGTTGGATCCTGGAAAACGTGAAAATTCAAAGCACGTTATGGCACGTGGAACAATGTCAAACCTTTTTCGTTTTTCAAAACATTTAGTTTCCAATAGGGTTGTTAATCGAGTTCAAAATTTCGAGTTTTCGAGTTTTCAAGTTTGGCGAAATTTCGAGTTTTCGAGTTCGACTCAACTCGAAAATTTTCGAGTCGAGTCGAGTTTTGAGTTCGAATTTAACAACCCTAGTTTCCAAACAGACCAGCCAGTCGGAGAAAAAACGGAAAAGTTGTCTCGTTTAGATGAAAAGATGAAATGGTAACCATTTTCGTTTGGATTACCTACTCAGTTCATCTTGAAGAACAAGTTTATCTCGAAAACGAATTGGTTACCATTATCCAAAACAGGTTCAATAAAAAAATTAGCAATGGACAATTGACTTCTCCCTTTATTAATCATAGAAGTCGCCAGGTATCAACAATTAGTTAAGCTTGTTTATATAAGCATTGTGTTTTTGTATAATAATTTACATTTTCTAGTTTTTTTTTTTGATTTGATGGCTTACTAACTGGCTGTGTCCCCGTTGTAGCTGTGGTTTGGGGGCTCCTCCGGGCGCCGATTGCGACAGAATTCCAGCGTCACTCTGGAGAAATAGAACCAATCGGTTATCACAAGAATTAGGAAAAGAACCATTTGGTTACCACAAGGATGCGAAAAAAAAACAATTGTTTAGCACAAACTGTTTACTACAGGAAAGTTTACTACCGATTTATTACCACTAGAAAAGGAAAAACAACCAATTGGGTAGCACAAGATCAAATATAGAACGACTTGTCTGTATGGCCATTCTATGATTCTAGCATTCGTCCTTCGCCTCCCACCAGCAAACAACAACAATTTTTGAAAAAAAGTAAAAGTTCAACCTTTTGTATCTCAAATTTCAAAATTTGAAGAAACAGCACGTTCTCTGATTTTTCTCGACTATTGAGCTTGCCGAGTTTTCGAAGAGCTAGCCCAAACCCGAAAACATAATCGAAACTGGAATCGTACCTGCTGTCTGATGGGTTGGCTACTTGTACCCGGATGAGACCGATGTAGCGCCTCGAAACGACAATCTATAACAGACACATTACAATTGTTTCAAACATTACAACTGTTTCAAACATTACAACTGTTTAGAGTCGGTTTCAAACTTCGAATGACCCCGTTCAATCAAGAAATGTTCCTCACAACAAAATGAAAACAGTAACGAATATAACACGCCTATTATCGATCGTACCCAAAATATACCCTCGATTTCACCCGCTTTCCACCAACTTCGGAGAAAAACGTTTAATGAAGAATTAATGAAGAATTCGCAGTTGCCGTACCTCCTAAGCTAAGTATACCTAGCCGCTTTTTGATAAACTTTCATAGGTCCAAAACAGACCGTAAAGATGTATAATTCATGAAAGAACGTACCTGCCCTGTGTATACCGGTTCAGGCAACCTTCAGGTAACCAAAAAAGGTTTACCAAAGAGCGGTTAGGTCTCCAAATAACCCAGAACTATGGAATTCATAGAAAAAAGCCGTACCTGCCCTGAGTATATCCTCTATCTCCGGAGTAGGGATAGTGACGATGGACAAGTATTCCTCCGGGGGAGGGCGGTCCCTATGCGGCATACGGCTGGCTGTAAAACAGACGGGTAGGTCACGAATTCAGAAATGTTACGTTTGAGAATCTATCGGGTTCATTTGAAATAAGCGTGCATGGGTAGGTTTTCGGTTACGTAAGATAAAGCCATTCTCACGATTTTTCACCAAAAAAATTGGCCAGTTAGTCTCTGAAGAAGGGTTTCGTTCGTTAGTTTGGGACTATTTTACTTTCGCCCCCCACTTTTTTCGTTTCAACCGAAATAGGTCCTGTGTTACTTTCACCCCCCACCATGGGGGGTGAAAGTAACATGGCTCCGTTTCAACTAAGAATTACAAGGGTGGGGGCGATTGTTAAAGATTGCCAGGCATGTTACTTTTACCCCCCAATTTACGTTAGTGGGGGGGTGATTGTACAATGTCGACATTTAACTTTAGCCCCCCACTCTACCATACATTTACCTTTTACCCCCCCCCCCCCCCCCCCCCACCACTTTCTGTTGAAACTAGTGCGGGTGGGGGGCCAAACTATCACGGGGGGTGCGATTGTACGGTGGGGGGCGAAAGTAAAATTTTCCCGTTAGTTTTACTAACTAGGGTGAAAATACGAATCCATAAGACAACGCGGCGCGCGGTTCATTCTAACAGAAACCCCAATCAAACCAACAAATCAGTGACGAAATATAACATACCTGATGTATGAAAGAGACACTGGGTAGACCTCCCCTTTTCATCCACTCTATTCCTTGTTAGCTACAGACTTTTCTGTAAGCTCAATTGTCACAACTCCGTTTTTCTTATGAAAACCAGAAACAGGGTTATGAACCAGAATATCAATATCAATATCAATATCTCACACACATACGAGTTTGATCTACAAAGAGCTAAAAGGTAGTCAATCTTTCTATAAAACGTATAGATCACGCAAATAGAGCAAAATATCTGCACGCCCAAAGAATAATACGTACACATGAGAAAGACAATACTTACGAAATGGCCCATAAAATAGTCTTGCGTGACTCATTGCCTATCCCACCCAGACACCACAAAAGATAACAATTTCTCGACGACACGACCTTTTCCCCAACCCACTCGACAAACAAATAGAAACATTCTTCATTATCTTCTACACAAAAAGCAGACGAAATAAAAAGAATTAGCAAAAATGCACATAAAAAGTACACGCGAATCATGCATCGTGCATCGACCAAAAACGATCAGTGGGGGAATCAGTAAAAATACACAGGGTGAACTATTGAAGTGCATGTAAACTAGAAGATAAAATTATAAAGAAGATAAAAAGAGAGAGAACAATGTATGACTTAGAAGTAAGGTGAGGGGTACGCGACTATAACTGAGAACAATGCTACATTTCTTTGACACCGGTTACCACTATTACCAGCTGCAACCAAGTTTTGACCTACGTGTTGATCACATCACTGGTAAAAGTGGAAATATGCTCAGTATGTTATTACACTATATATACTGTACTATCTATAGAAATATTCTTCACCTACTCTATGTATATAATGTATAAAATACTCTAACAAAGTAGCTACTATATGATATCTCAAACTTCAAAACAAACATGGTACAAGTAGGACAAAGTAAGGTGAAGTCCGCACACTAACGTACCGCTAAAACCACTAACACAAACGTAAAAAACCGGTAATAACTTTAGGGTAGTTAGTGTACGGAACAATACAAACACACCTGTAACGCATATTCAGGAACATCAAAATTTCGGTCAAATTTGCGCCAAAAACGGAGATCTCTGAGAATGTGGGGGTGGAAATTGAGAGAAGAGCAAAGGCAAACACGTAGCAATGACAGTACTCGGGAAGAGGTGAGCGGGCAGTAACAACAAATTAAGGCACGCCCACTCCGCCCTTCAAATGCGGAAAACAATGGAAACAACTCGCACTCCACACCATATAATTGAGAGGGACGTACCCATAATGTACCAGTTGAGGCGGAATCACGTACACGGAATCAGAATACACTGTTACTACCATTTGTCATGTACAAATGTAGGCGCACTTGCAACAGACACTGATATCCGTAGATCAATCGCAATCGATAATCATGATCTACACGCGCCATTCGTGCATGACAAAGAAGAACCGAGTAAAATACTATTGCAGGCAGGGCAGAGCAGACATGGCCAAAAAGTCAAAGTGGGGGTAGAAAATTTTGCCAACCAGAACGAAACTTTGACTTTTTCATCTTTCAAAAGAAACAGTATTGGATTCTGCTTCTCTGTTTCTGCTCAACTCTGGTTGTAGGTAGCGGAATGAGCCTGTGCGAGCCGAATAACGATCAGGTGAGACGAGAAAGAGTGCGGTAGTTGCGCGGTAGTGTCCGGCCGCGGCAGTCCCGCGTCTACTTCCTGTGGGTGCGCGCGAGTGCCGCCTGTTTCCGCTGCGTCTCGTAGGCGGCTATGTCGTCCTCAGTGATCGCCACCTCATCCGGGTCAGTCTGTTTCCAATGCACGAAGGAACTGAAATAAAGCCGTTGCCGACGGAAAGGCGAGAGGATACTGTATATCTCACTTTCCGCTGTGTACGCACACATGTTTTCGATTCCAAAGCCTTCCGGTTAAGTGCTCTAATAGCGCAGTGGTTAGCGCCCTGCTACGAAAATTTTGCTTGCAGGATTTATTCCGGAAGATACAGAATTTTATAAATTTGGCACTCACTATAAAAGAACACTGGTAACACCCATACAGACTATTGACAAAGGAAACTTTTCAATAGCACGTGGCCTTGTTTTCATTTCGAGCCACTTGAAGCATACATTGTGCATTTTACTAGAAGTCAATTGAATAGTCACGTGAAGTTAGTCACGTAAAGTTAGCATTCTAATGAGACACTCTGCACTTTATCATTGCACGTTTCTGAGTTATGCTGTGTTTTACATGTTTCGAGTGGCTGTGCAATTGATTAACAGTATAACATAGTTTAGTTCTGGCGGAGGGGTTGCATTTCGAGACTAGATGGCTCAATAGTCTTAGTCTAGTGCCACGTGAATGTATAAAATTACAACTATGATATAATCAACTGAATCACCTGTTCTCCAGTGCATTCGGCCACGTCTCACACGTATTTCCCGGTTTCGGGGCAACGTAAACAGCACTGAAATTGCGTACAATTAGTACGTTAGCAAACTCTCAACGTCTCAACTTTACTCAGTAAAAAATACGGCTAATGAGACTGACCAATAGAGACAAGCGTTCTCTGAAAAAAATGAGAACTAAAAATCTATTCTCGGAATTTTAGTTATTCGAAGTAATACGCTCAGCGGCAAACATATGAACTACAAAAAATGCAGGCCGCGTAACATGGGTGACCACAAAAGTACGACCTCCCTCTCTGACAAATAGCAACTTACCAAAAAAAAAAGTTTTATGTTGCCACATTTCGTGAAAATTCATCGAGAAATACAAAAATCATTTTCTGCCCCTGCAGAGCATTTACAAGACTCACTTCTTTCCGAGTGGTGGGAAGAGATAGTCGACCGTTTCGGCTGCCATCGACAGATAACTACTCACATAGCCAATCGAGTCAGATCTGCAAAGATAAGGTAATCATTCAAAAAGGGGAGCTCAGACTAAATTAGGACGGAAATCACACATTATTTACAAACAATTCTTCCGAAATCAGATCAAACTGAAAAATACGACCCACTTGGTGTGACAGCCGTTAGAACTGAACAAGTTAGAGCTGTCTCAACTATACAACTTTGGAGAAAAAACCAAAATAGACCATAAACATTACAACAGTTCCATAATAAGTAAATCCGAATTTAATCAATATCTCACCTCCTTACCCGACCAGTCGGGTCGATAATCAAAATTCGCGAAGACGGAATCTGGACTGCGCGATACGAGGTGACGTCCTGCAAAATGCAAAATATGCATGAGTTCCCACGTTTACATATTGTCATCTTATTCCACCTACATTACTTCAATGATTTTTAATGCAATATTTCACATGTTTCCCATATTTAGAGAAAAAAAACGTGTTTCAGTCGAATAGTCACACGTTACCGGTGTGTACTTACCGTTTCCCTATTTCCGAATCCGGCAAAGAACGGCTGCTCGACCGGGAACAACTTTTTCACATCGGAAAGAGCGGCTATCTTGAACTCCTCGGGGCGACGCTCGATCACTTCACTGAAAATGGAGAAAAATAGAAACGAGTAGTTTATTAGTTATACAAAACATATTGGTAGCAATGCTGCATTTTTCAAAAGCTGCATTTTTATCTTCTGTTACGAGTAGAGGTATATGTATCGCTCAAGGAAAGGCCCAGTTGTAGTGCACTGTAGGATTGTAACGCTTCCTTACGGTCGCGATTCTAAAATACTGCTCTGTTCACACATCAAACTATCTTTTTACTTTAGTCACTTTCCATATGACTAACCGTCTAAACGCCATAAGGACACTGGTGGGTGATAGTAGTACGGGTCCGTCTGGCAGCTGTCGACTGTCCTGTGCAATGCTCCGCAGGTACTGCTTTGTCGTGTGACTTTGGCCAATCGCGCGAGAAGAGAGGTATATCATCTTGTACCTGGAAAGAACACAAAACTTGATAAAGGCACACATCAGTGAGATGTCATTCAAAACAGAAGCCGTTCACGTTGTTAAAACGTGAAAATGTGAGTGTTTACATCAAAAACACAAAAACAGACCATTTCTCTCGATATTGGCGAAAAGTGCGCCCGTTTTTTGAATTCTTCTGGCTAAATATTCAACATTACTGGAACAAGAATAAAGGATTAAAACTTCTGGAAGATGAAGAAACTGTGCGCATTGCAAATTGTAACTGAGAGAATGATTAATTTTCCAAGGCAGAAAGTAAAAGATTGAATTTCGCGAGCTCACCCGTTGTTCTTGATCCTCGTGTATAGATCGGCTACTCCCGTGTGAGCCCACGTGCCTCCAATGGCCGGAATCACGTGACCCAACACGTCACTTTTCGTGATGGTCCCGTCAATGTCGGAGATGATGATCTGCTCGTACCACTTGTACAGGTAGATGTTGCAGATACACCACGAGGTGCCCTGCGAAATGAACATGTTGATTAGAGAGTGACAAGAAGCAAATAAATGAGTTTTTCCTTAGGTTCTTTTTAAAAAGTTGTGAAACTCATACAATATTGAAATCTAATGAAAATTCAAATTTTCGTCCCGAAAACGAAGAAAATCTTCAAATTTAATGTCGTTTTCGTGCAGTTGAGTATGCTGGTGAGGCAAGTTATTCTACAAAACTATCTTGACAAACATGACACGCTTACTAATTTCAACTGAATCTATTAATTACAAAAAACCCAACACAACAACAACCTGAAACTTGGTGCTCGCTTCATACAACTTGGAAACAATCGAAAAATGTTGTCAACTACAAATTGATCTAACCTGGAACTTGGTGGTGATGCTGAATCGGCACTCGTTGGCTCCTCTGACCAGACCGAGACTCTTCAGTTTACCCGAGGAAAGACGGAGGGATCTCACGTACATCTTCCCTCCCTCACCCTCCACCGACTCGAGGTCATCCTCGCTCAAAGGACTGCAAATGAATCACTTTAAAGGACTGGAACTGTACACAGTTAGATTGAGGGGGGGGGGGGGGGTGGATACCGTACACCCTCACGAAAAGTTGCTAAACCGTCCAGTAATCCAAAACAGAAACCTTTGAACATCTGAACTTTTGGATGAAAGCAATATGTACCGTTCTGGTAGTGTTTTCTTCTCTACATAAATTTTCAGAACATAATCTAATCTCTCTGATTCAGTATGATTGTATGATACACCACGAACTAAAAACTAACAATATATCCTCATTGGAGGAGGTGCTCGTGTATCCACTTCTGGTGCGAATCTTTCGTCGTTTCTTCGTACTTCCGCTTTCTGATTTTGTCGACGTCGCCGTCGTTGGCTGTGGATTCAGCACCGAATTTACCGATTCTTGGGTAGGTGTCTGAAGAGAAGTGGTTAGTATAGTAGAGGTTCAGCTTGAGTGACTCAGGTATCTACGTTAGCATTAGCACAGTACTCAAACCCCAAATTAATAATATTTAAGGTGGCCTTGTGCGGGAAGAAAACTTCTATGTGAAAAGTAGACGATAATACCAGTAAGGTGCGATTATTATTAAAGAAAGATTCTGTTTTACAGTTCAACTACGTGAAACTATATGCTTGCATTGAAAATAGTCCGATTTTCACAGTTTTGGTGACAAAGGAGACAATTTTCATAATTTGTGAAACTTTTCGCCAATTTTACTGGTGTATGTATGGTTATATGAAACGAACCGCCGACTCTGAGAACTCTACGATAATCGGATGTCCGAGACGGTTTGACCGAAATGATGAAAACTATAAAACTTATCGATTACATATAATACACAGATAATGTCTAGAAAACGAACCGCCGACTCCGAGAACTGGCCCACCGCCGCCGCCTCATCACTGTGGGCCCCGGGACTGGAGGGTTGCGAGACGCCGCGAGAGGCGTGGCCACTATCCACACTCATGCTGCAAAGGGACCATTATCAGACAGTTGGTACACGCACAGATATGAAAAACACAGGGTACGGGATGGGGATATTAGGGCTTCTCCGCTGCATAACATAACGATTCCACGGTGAACTCCAGAACAGAACTCTACTACGAAACTACTATGAATACAGAATACCTAAATATTGTATGCTATCTTCCGGAGTTTACGTGTCAACTTTCTCACACCATTCAGTCTACTTTATCAGCCCGAGGCTCTACATGATCTACGAACAGTTCTTGAACCCCGCACGTCAAACTGGTATTTCCCCGGGTACTTTTCTATTTTGACTTTTCGGATTTTTCACCGAAAATGGGAGCAATTTTGATGAAGTATAGATGAAAAGTACCTGGAACTGCCCCCCTTTCCGAGGTATTTCTCTATCTTGACGGGGTCCGTCTGTGCCTTGTTCATGAGTTCATCCAATGAGATCCCCTCCTCCTTCGGGGGTTCCGGGGCCGCCGAGGCACGATTCCGCCACATGAACCACGTCCAGCCGGAAGACTCTTCCTGCAATTATGATAATACATAATAATAACAATTACAACAATGAAAATTATTTCGGACGACTCTTCCTGAATGACGAAAGCGAGGTCTCAGACGGATTGTTATGACAACTATAGTTTGACCGTGGTTCAGCTCTGTTAATTTCGCAACATGACGGAAACCCGGCTCGCAAATCTACTACTACTGTATCAGGCCCAACACTATACATTCTCCCCTTCTCACCTTTGGTTTTTCCTCAGCCGTCTCTTTGCTCTTCTTTTCCCTAGTTTCGGGAAGTTGACCCCATTTCCAGTCTGTCACGTCGTTGGCGTGCTGAAATTATAAGGATACAACGTGTTAGTTCCTGATGGATTATAAATTTCTCGGCACATATTCTCGGCATATACAAGATTGGTTTTACAACTTTCATGAAGCAGTGAAGTTACTCATTTTTCGTCCAAACCAGAAAAACCGGTTGATTTTGATTGAGGCAAACTTATATCGTTTCACATTTGTCAGTTTAGAAATCCCTAGAAGAATAACTTTGTCCTCAAACTCTAAGGAACTATGTTGGAAAATATTGAAAAAATCCTCAAATAGATCGAAAAAATCGATACCAACCGGTTCCGGGGTATTTCGGTGGTGATCTACTTCCGAGTCGGACAGTGCTCCCTCGGCTATTCGGTCGGCATCGTGAGGATCGAGGAGAGAGTGGGAGGGAGAAGAGACGTTAGACGACGAGGCAGACGACACCGAAGACGCCTCACTGTCACTACCGTCATCCTACAATAGAAACGTAAACATATAAACTTTCCAACTTTCCATACTTCCAGATTTCAACCCTGTCTGATGTTGTTAAGTTGTTAAAGTGAACTGATAGATACAAATAAAATATTGTGTTGAGATTTAGGTTAGCGAAAAGATCGCTTACAAACAAAACTTCCGGTGGCTGGAGAAAAACACCAATATACAAATACGCACTCCCGCAAATTTGGTCTATGATCAAAACTGGGGTTTATTATACAATTGCCCCCCCCCCTTGAGCCGAAATAGGTTGGAATCCGACCCGTAGAACAATCACCCCCCACCCCATAGGGGGGGGGCAATTGTACAATTTTCCCCCAGAAAAGAATCACTCTCCCACCTGAATCTTGATATTGATTGGCTGGGCGACCGTGCGCGACATCTTCTTTTTCCTCGCCGAATTGCTCTCTTCTCGTTGATTTTCGAACCGAACCTCGCGAAGTTCAGCCAGCCTTCTCTTATCCATATGGACAGAGGTTCTGGAAAAGGTCAGATTATAAAAAAGCAAATTTCGGATTCAAAAAAAGTTGTGAAAAGGGTGATTTTTCTATATTTTCAGAAGGGACTTGAATCTGACTATCTGACTTACTTTCTGTGGCCGTATGCACCAAAACCTTTTCATGCTCCTGAGAGGGAAAAATAGGTTGAGGTTTCGCTCCCTGGAGCATGAAGAAATATTGATGCAAACGGCCACTGTTGACATTAGAAAGTCTTTATGCTTCCTATATTTCATAAAATAACGTTCTAGACAATAAGATAATCAAGAATCTCTAGTATTCCTATGCTTGAGGTATAGATCACATTCTGGTCGTCTTCCTATGGCAATCTTTACGTGATTATCGATACTCCTACTCCGCACATCACAGTTCTACATTATATGAAACTGACAATCTCAAATATTAAGGATGAAGAACCCACTTTCTGGTGGTCTTCGTGTGATTGCTGCCGCCGCCCTCCCCGTCCGAATGATAACCGGAAGTGGCATCGGAAATGGTCGTCAGATCGGGTAGGGACCGGTTCTTTCGGTTACTGAACACAGAGGAGGAGAAGGGCTGGGTGCGCGATTTACGCGACTGAACTTCTGATAGGGATTGTCTGCAAAGAACCAATAAATGCATGAATATGTGCACCATTAAAATCTTGATTTTGAAAAGTTAAAAGTTTCAAGTGTAATTGAAAAGAAGCATGTGCTAAATTGATAACAGACGAATACTATCAACTCCCACTGAAACAAAGCCAGCATATTATAATGAAAATATCACTTCTAACCCATGAAAAGTATATGTTTTTAACCTCAAACTTTATTCTTATTCAAACGTACTCCTCGTGGTCGGTTCCCTTCCTCTCACTGGCCTCTCTGGACCCTCCTCTCGATCGTCTCTTGCTGTAGTCCAATGAGCCACTTCGAACTCTACCACTCGTACCCGCTCGCTCCAGACGTTTCGCACTTTCACGTAGAACCTAAATACTTTCACGTAACTTCGAGAAGAAATGTCGATCGTCAGAGCTCGACGCAACAGAAAACTATCCTTAACCTCACAGCGTCGACTTTTTTAGACAAGCTGAGGAAATCTCAGGTTGTGCTTATAAGGTTTGCGTTGTTCATGAGAATTGAGAAAATAAAATATAACGACAGTTTTGTAACAAAAATAATGTAATGCTGATTCGAAAAATGTGAATTTATAACAAAGTACAAACCGTACCGTGTGCGTGTCCTTGCCGGCAGTGGGCGTGTCCGGCAAGGGCGAGGTGATCATGTAGTCGGGTATCTCGTCTCCCTCACACTCCTCCACAAAAGAGGCCACTCCACTGTCGCCCAACTTCATCTTCAGGTCTATTTCCTCCCCGTTTACGGTGATGTCCACGAACTGCAAACATACGCCGGTCAACATTTCCCAAAACCCAGGATACTCGAAAAAAGGAAAACCTTTTCACCTTTTGCCAAACAAAGCCAATTCCGCCAATATCCGCGAGATTTACTCATTTGTATGTAGTATGTGATACGAAAAATGAAAAAATTATTTGAATCGAAAAGCGAGTTTCTTTCTGTAGAATTGTCACCAATTCTGCAACACACGGACGCGGTAGAGAATTAATCCATTTTCGGCCCAATCTAATCCAATTTACTCATTGGACTCGAGACGGGATAAGACAAAAACTTGACGATGGAATAGAATCGTAGATTTTCTGAGCTGAGCGCGCGCCGACCTATGGTCTGATAGTCCGACTTGTCTTTGTAAGAAAAAAATGTTGTTCGAATCGAAAAAAAACGTATAAAAAGTAACTGTCGATAACTGAATGTATAATGTCCCACCTTATCGCTGTGACTGAATACTCCATATTTGCCGAATCTGACGTGGAACGGTGTCGACTTGTATTCTCCATCCGGCTGCTCCACCACAATCACGTCAATTGCACCTGGACAAACACACAAACAATAAACAGCATAATTCATAAAACAGCACACCGTGACTATGTTAAATATACCTGTCTATGAACACTATAACTGAGTTAACGCTTTCATATTAACATTAACGAAGCAATGAGTGAGAATTTCGGCCCTTTCCAGAAGCCTTCCGAAAACATTAAATTAAACGGTCTTAAATTTCCCAAAAATGTAAAATTCTCCTATTTCGATTTATATTTAGTCTTCTGGTTACTTTTCCAACAACTCATCACCAAAACTCAATACTGAGACGAAGAAAAACTAACCCGATAGGGTGGCCGGATTAATTGTATTATAGAATGTCTTCACATTGCGAATTACACGGTAAACAGAGTCCATTCTTTGAAATTAGACGAGGTTCATCGAAATTATTCACAAATAGTTGTATAATTGGACGAGTAGTTCGAGTATTGCTTGTATTGGTTCCTTTCGGTTATCGGAAATACCCGCTTCTTCTTAGAATACAACAGGGGGCCAAGTATGTACACCCGAATAGATACCACGCTGAAAGTAACAAAACATGAAATATTAAAAATACATACATAGACAACAAAATTATGAGAAATGATACAGAAAGAAGCAAAGAGCAGGAAATTTACAAGGGAAGAAACAAACCAACGTATTATAAAGTAATGGTAAATGAGGGATTTGGTGATTTCGTACACAAAAAAAACAAGAATTGGCGCCATACAGAGTCCATATTGCCATATTCCAGTAAAGTTGTCCGAATAGTCGGAAAATTTTGAAAAACGGACTACGTTTTCGCCAAAAGTGAGTGAATTTGTCTTTTGAAATGAAAATCTGAAAACGGCCTACATTTTGTCGAATGGTGTATGATAGAGTGGAAGTAAAAAGTGAAACTACATAAACCCGTATTTCAGAGATCAAAATAGTGGATCAGACCACCCTCTATCAAACAATCGAACGAGCGCAGTGTGCACCCAATTGGCTCGTTACTCATTACAACGTTGCGAAATCAGGACAGAAAAAAGGGGTAATCGATGAAAAAGGAGCAATCTTCTCACCAATGAACCTGAATTGATCCAATCAAAGCTGTTCAAGCCTAAAGGATTGAAATTCACCCTGAAATCTCAAAGGGTTTACGTGGAATTTACTTGAAAAACTTGGAAACTCAATATGCAGAAAGCTAGCCTTTTATTTTTTATGTTTCTACTCACGATAAAGATAAAGAGAAAGTCGAAGTATATTCAAAAATTGCTCGGATTTTCAGAAAAAAGTCATAATTTAGTGTAAAATGGTTATTTCTGTTCTTTTGTGAGCGAATGACGGGACTGACTGCGCAAATATGAAATGACAAGGTAGGTCGCCGGCGGCTAAAGCCGCCTCCGCCTCCCTTGTTTTTATTCCGGGCTGGCGAGAGCTTCCTGGCCCTATTTTTTCTGAACATGGACCGCCGAAGCTCTCCTCAACATAGAGCACGAAAAATGTCCTCAATAGCAAAACCTCTCTTCAACATAGAGTGCGAGTCTGCTCTCTAACATAGAGCGCGACTCCTCTCTCCAACAAAGAGCGCGAGCACTCTCCCTAACAGAGCGCGAGTCCTCTATTTAACTTAGAGCGCTAGCACTCTTCCTGACTTAGAGCGCTAGCACTCTCCCTAACATAGAGCGCGAGTCCTCTTTCTAACTTATAGCGCGAGATCTCTCCCAAACATAGAGCGCGGAACTTCTACTTAACATAGAGCGCGGGATGTCTCAGCATAGAGCGCGGAACTTCTTCCTAACATAGAGCGCGGAACTTCTTCCTAACATAGAGCGCGGACCGCGGAACTTCTCCTAACAGAGCGCGAGTCCTCTATCTAACTTAGAGCGCGAGATCTCTCCCTAACATAGAGCGCGGAACTTCTACTTAACATAGAGCGCGGGATGTCTCAGCATAGAGCGCGGAACTTCTCCCTAACATAGAGCGTGGAACTTCTTCCTAACATAGAGCGCGGAACTTCTCCTTAACATAGAGCGCGGGATGTCTTAACATAGATCGCGAGACGTCGATCTAACATAGAGCGCTGAACTTTTTTTACATAGAGCGCGGGACTTCTCCTTAACAAAGAGCGCGAAACTTCTCCTTAACATAGAGCGCGACAGTTCTCGTTAGGATTCTCTCTTTCTCTCTCTCTCTCTACCTCTCTCTTTTCCTTTCTCTCTGTTAGGGCTGCGTGTATTCCACGTGACTTTAACGTCATCTGTTCAACTTAAAATGAGTAAATCTATTTCCCATATCGATTTCCAGTTGCAACCGATCTGTATTCTGCTTGAAAATGAAAATGAAATCCATCCAGCTCACGTTTTCTCACGCAGCTTGCCTCACTCTCCTCACCCGCTTTTCGACTAAAAGTGCAGAGAAATTGTTACAAACCCACAAACACACCAAACTAGCGCTTTATACTAGTGGATTCATCCATGATGAATGAACAGCCGATGATCGTAGTGTGATAAACGCATAACAGCAGCAGAAACAAAGACAGAATAGCCCACTATTTACATTCAATACCTTTGATTTTGCAGTGAATTCCCAATTCAACGTAATCAATGATTAGTGGAAATCATACTCTAAATGCCTCAGAGTTGTGACTTTTTCAAACAGGGGGGGGGTTTGCCCTCCCCCTCAGCCATTATAAGGGGGTTTTGCCCTTAATTTCGAAAATCGCTAAATCAGACAATTTTTGAGGGGGGTTTTGCCTAAATCTTCGGACCAAAAACAGGGGGGGGGGGGGTTCTCAAAACGCTGAGCATTTAGGGTATGGTGGAAATGTTCACACAACACAACTCGACAAAGATGTTAAGTGAAAAACTTCCGTTACTGTCTTTGTCTTCCAACGTTAATTTTTTTATTTTCCAATTCTTGTAGCTATTAGGACAACTTCACTGAAATGCAGTTGATTTTGCTCGAAAAGAACACGTGAAATTCTTGCTAGATCTGCATATGGCGTCGTTGCGTGCAATCTTCGATGATTTCTAGTGTAAAAAGGGTCAGCAACAGCCGAACGGCCGACCCGTGTACTTTGTCCTTCAGCAGGATAGCAGCCCGGTCTTTTGTTTATCACATCTAACTGCAAACTATCAATAAATGTTTCTATTCTGACCGCCGCACGAGAGAGAGAGAAATACATGGTGGTGGGTCAACGATTGATGAAAAACTGTTATATTTGGACTATTTGAAGTATCGTCTTTGAGAGCAAAACGTTGTATGCGCTGCGTAAACTTCAGTATAAGTACAACTCATCGAATCGAAACGACACAATTCACCAAAATTTGAAACTGCTGACGAGAATTTCATATTTTAAGAAGAAGAAAAACGAAAAAGCCTAAAATTGGTTCATGACCTACTTTGTGACTAAATAGACTTACCACTAAAAAAACAGCCATTACATAACTAGTAAATGGTGCTATACTTCACCCTTGACCAAGAGCTCTGCCAAAAACAGCGAACTGACTGCGAAATAACTAGCTGGGAGGCTGGGACTTACTAGGAGCAGACTAATCAAGACAATTGACTAAACAGGTGTATTTATGTGTTACTTCAGACAGTTGAGGTTGTTACAACCAGAGATCATATCTAAGGTGATCAACACACCGCTGTCCTTTTGTTGTTCTGATGTCAGTCAGTTTCAAGACATCAATGATTAGGTAGGTGACAGAGTACGATGCTCAACACACAACCACAACAGAAATAACTATCACTTCTTCGTGGTATTGCGAAACACAAGAAATCAGAAGTTCAACTATAATTCTGCAATTACAAATCGATACGTTTCCTTAAGATTTCAATGAACCCAGTCAACCTTCCAGCAGTCTTAAAGTTAGTCTAGTTAGTCGTCCCTGTCCTGATTGAAACTACTGAAGCTGACCCCAAAAACCACTGCTTGGTTCGGAGGAGGAACCTCCTAATGATAACAATATGTATATAGTGAGATATTCACCCCTACTGATTAACAGGTAAAATGCGAAACTAAGCTATCTAAGAAACTAAAAATGCTTGTAACAGTAAAGAGAAAAACAAACAAAAAGAATGAGTTTGCCATTCTGAGAGAGCCCCATACGACATTGATAACCGTAGCCCCATACGACATTAATAATCAGAAGGGATACGATTCAAACGATTAATGAGAAGAATAACACCAAGAATTATATTAATTATTGCAAAACACAGCTGCGCAAAGAAATCGAAATTGACCAACACTGAATTTGCGCCAGCCTATAATAGGCGCCATGAACGGGCTAGCTGTCATTGGCTTGCGCCAACCCCGTGTAAGTATACGTTTGAGTGGTAAGGACTATAAAGTTAGTGAATATGAGACATTTTTGATAAATTATACAGTTTTTGTTGGCTTATATTTGCGAAAAATCATTTTTTAATGAAATTGAAATTCCGAAATTACCTATAAAATGAAATCTAAAGAAAATCTAATGCTACTGAAAATGTACTTTCTGAGCTGTTATCTGTGAACTAACCAAACTTTGAAACAGATAATTTAGTATTATAGAAAACTCTAAATCTTTTTTAACTATGCTTATTTGAAAACCTTCCGATGCCAATCGTTTTCACATATATTGCCTAATTCTCTGCGGATCTCCATGAATATTAATGGGTTTACCAATATTATGGGAAAATTAAGGGGGAAAGTACAATTTGCTAACATCTGGCCCTTATCAAAGAGTTACGAAATTACGTACGAATCTACCTTTACTCTCAAA
The DNA here is from genome assembly GCA_964036275.1 of Litoditis marina. Classification (NCBI taxonomy): domain Eukaryota; kingdom Metazoa; phylum Nematoda; class Chromadorea; order Rhabditida; family Rhabditidae; genus Litoditis; species Litoditis marina. Next base: position 9,043,421 of record OZ038439.1, read on the forward strand.
TAGCTCTCTTGTTGGTATATTTAATGGATACGAAATGCTTAGTATAAAACTTGTTGAAACTCCGAATTTTGTGAATTAAAACTTGTGGAACAGCGTCAAAAAAAACCACATAATATCACAAAAAAAAGCAAACTTTCACACGTTTCTCAATTTCACGGTTATGAAAGTCACGTTTCCACTCTCTCACGTTCACACGTGTCACGTGACTCATAACTGAACCGTTAGTACCGTGCTGACCTCGAAAAGGGTGTGAATGTTATGCTATGGGTAGTGTAGCAGGAGTAGCGGCGACTAGCTGCCGGCGCCTAGTTATCTATACTGGGAAGCTACGCCCCCTTTTCCGCGTGAGAACATGGCGTGATGTTGGGGGGGGGGGGGGAGATCATCATACAAACTAGTTCGAGTCCTACATTGTGCTGTGCGACGACCATTAATCCAAGACAAGGACGTCGCGCAGCCTCTATTTATGGTCATTTGGATGCAAAAAGAGAGGGATACTTGATCTGGTAGGCTTTGACCGGTGGAAAACTGCCAAACACAGCGGAATTATGGAACACAGCAGAATAATAGAACAGAACTGAGTAATGCCGTCATAGATTAGACTTCTATACATAGATAAGTATGTACGGTTACGAAAATAAACTTTCTATATCCAAAGATCAGTGAAGCGGTAAGACCGAAACAGCTAGAAACAAACTCGGCTTCCGAATTCGTGATGATCACTCGGTTTAGAAACTTTTTCAATAATCATCAAACAGGTGATCTAAAAAACACATCAAATGTTTGTAAATATTAGAAAAGAATTTTTCTCCAGAAGTTAGAATATCGGTTGTAGTTGATACAAGCAGCGATACCAGCATAAAATGACAAAACTCCGCGAACCAGTGTTTGCAAACACATCAAAACTGGAATGGAATGATCTCAGGTGGTTTTCTCGCAGAATTATTGCGGTAAATAAAAAAAACGAAGAAGAAAAAGGGAACACGCAACATCAAATGACAAGTTGACCGGAGAGAAATAAAAATTATAGTGAATTGAACTGAGATCGAAAATCGAATAAACATTTCGTCGTCCATTAGCGATAGGCCATTGTCAATGAAATACAGCAAAAACGCCTTTCATAATTCCAGTGATCATATCAGCTGTTTATTGATTTTCGCTCCCGATGCTTCTCAATTGTACCAAGACATCACGTCATTTCGAGGGTGTGACGGAATATGTATTTTGATCTGCCCACATAGGCGATGGTGAATAACAACTCCGACTTATAGGAATCAAACTACAAACATCGCCGGATAGGGCAACATACTACGCAGCTGCTTGCTTCGGAAAGAGCCAACCGTATAGATCATCCATACTCGTACATTAATTATTCTATCTAATCAGTTAGAATTCACGGATACCTCCTAGATTCTTGTAACCGTATTCGTTCAAAAGTAGCTAGCAAAAACCTCTTTCTTTGCAGGAAATCACCCATTTGTGAGTGCAACTGCCTATGCAGAAGTTCGAGTTGTTTGCTACTGAAGTGCTAACTTGGCGAATTCAATATCAAAAAGGGTTTTGTGGAAACCCTTTTTTAAGATTACCTGAGTAGGTAACCGGTGGTTAACGGACATGGTGCACCGTAAATCTTAACTCTCCTGATGTGTCCTGATTCCATATGTTAGAGGATACATGATTCGACAATACCAATGTATGTTATTCAAATTAGAGCTGCACTTCTTAGTTTACCTAATTTATAAAATATGAAATAAGACACACCGGTTCAATCTTTCGTTTAACAAAGTTTATCCGAAATACGAACGGTTTTGAGAAGATTAACGTTACGGAACAGTTTGCAATTTGCATCCCATTCAGTTCGTATAAGTACCAGAAACAGGTTTCATGGCATAGAGAGGGCTAAACAACACAAAGTTCGTCTGAAAACACCTAGAACGCTTAGATGGATTGGTGTCATTGTTGTCAAACTTGTTCACCAACCACGATTTTCAAAATCTACCCCGTCAAAACACCAGACTACAGGGAAAGAAGAAGGCTCATGCATAATGCTTACTACCTATTTTTCCCTGTACCTGTAATACTAAAAAGATAAAACCTGCTCTCAACATTCTGATATGGGATTTTGATGTCTTGGGGCAAATGAGTTTCGATGAAAGATATATTTGCAAGCTACTTCTGCCTAAGATTTGAACTTTTACTTTAGCCTTTTTACCCACCTGGGGGGGGGGGCAAAGTGAAGGTACAAATCTCCCACATTTTACCATGGTTCTAAATCACAAGTTTCTCATAAAGTACCCGTCTTTTGAACAGAAGTTCCCGACAAAAAGGGATGAAAATTGAGAAGTTCCGACTAGTTGGCTGTAATACCTGGAACAAGTTGGCGGAAAAATAAAAACATGGCTGCCGCCTGGCCCGAAAGAACGATCATTCGGCGACTGGGGGGTCAACTATAGCGATGAAATCGTATTGGGTGGCCAAGCGGTAACACAGCAGAAGTTTTGAACTGAACTAGAAACGGACTATACTGCTAGTCAATTGTACAGTCACGTGAAACATGTTAAACACAGCAGAACTCAGAAACGTGCAATGAAAAAATGCACGATTCCTCATTAGAATGCTAGCTTCACGTGACTATTCAACTTACTTCTAGTGCATACGTACACATCAAAACTGAATTGCTGATATTATCGGCCGCTAGTGTAGCTGCATCTACAGAGGGTGAACGAATTATTGTTGTAGTTTGCTCACAATAGGCCACGTGACTTCCAATTTTTGACCGAAATAACGGGATCAGACTACAAACACAGAGGATAGGGCAAGATACACCGTGAGCCTTGCTTTGGCGAGCTAACCCTATAGAGGCTAGTCAATCCGAAACACAGCAGAAGTTTGAAACTACCTCAATAGGATCGCTATGAGAAAAGTGAACAACGTAATTTCGCGTTTCGTTGTGTTTGTAGTTTGAACTGGGTGCACTCACGGCGAAATTCGAATTAAGTGTAATGACCAAACTACAACTCACATTTTTTAGTCCTATAAACTAATTAAAAAGTGATTCACAATCTTTTGCGGTCGGGCGTTATATTATTAATTCTTCCGTGGTCACATGGTGCCAAACAAGTCCCGCTATTTGGGCGAGAAACGAGTTGAATAGATCAAATATCAATCAGGGAGAACGGTTCCATTCTTCAAAACAATCATTGAGAAGAAGGAATTAATCAATAATGGTCTCTATTGTGGTGCGAACAACAAGATTCAAACAATAACATTCCTTTTTAGGTTAGAAATCAAGTGTTGGGTTTTGAAGGACTATTGTTTTTTGGCGTACTTCAGAAATTTTCGAATTAAACACTTTCAAACAAACACCTCGTATTGGTTATGAGAAACACGTAACCATATTTCATCATGATTTAACATAAATACCTATGAATGATCTACCGCAAAATGTAAAACCCGCTGAGTTTTTAGTTCGATCGCGTTGCTTTTGTCAAAATTTCATAAATTATGGCTGTATCAAGATCAAAATACAACCAAACTAAGTTGACTTCCTTGGATTTACCACGATCGCACACAATCGACCATTAACCTTTCTCGCTAGTACCAGAGTACGTATGCTAGAACATCCTGTCATCTTCATCCCATCCTGCGTCTCTCGCCTTGCGTACTATTTTGCTACCCTCGTATCCCGGCGGGAGTGAGAGCAGAGAAATAGTGTATGCTTGATGAGACGCAGGTTGGGATCGGAAAACCGGGATGTTCGTGATTACGGCCTCACTCCATCGCAACATCGTACGACGCGTGATAAACAGTGTACTGATAGCACAGTTCGATCATAAAAAGTTTACGACGTCATATTTTCCGTGTTCTTCAGAATACATCGAAAAAAGGTTGGAGAAGGGTGAGGTGCGTATTTCAGAAAAATGAACTGCTGTATTGTTTATAGCGAATATTATACAAACGGATTTATTTCCAATTGAACGATACATTAAATTGATTGATTTATTTACATGCAAGCATGTGATATACAAGAGGAGAAATAACAATATACTTCTAAAATTGTGTGGAAATCTACTTCTAAAATTGTGTTAATCAAAGCAATTTTGTGTGCAGCATTAGCGGTTTCATAACTGGCATAACCCCCAATAGGTGATAAAAAGAAAAAAAAACCGGCGCAAAAAAATCAAAAAGTTGCTAAATCGTAGTAGAGGTATTTCGATTCAGAAGAAGACGTTCGTGAACTAGATCAAGAGCTACAGTAAGATGCCGTCTTTCTTCGGGTTAGTTTTCACCCTTTCCGAAATGTGAAGTACAATCGGAAATATTTCTGGTGAATTGGTCAATAGTTTTTTAATCTTCGATGAAAGCGGAATTCAAAAAAAAGCAAAGGAAACCATGGAGATTTGCGGTTTGGGCAAACAGAAAAATCACATTTTGTGCCCAGCTGACAGTGCCGAAAACAGTCTGAACAAATAGAAAAAGGAGAGAGGAAGACGAAAGAGAGGGAGAGAAAAGAAAGAGAGAAGGTGAGAAAGAGGGGGGGGGGGGAGATAGAGGAGAGAGAGAGGGGGAGAGACGGAAACGGGAGAGAGATAGGAAAATACTATGTGAAATAGAAAGAAACAACAGTAACTTAAGCAGTACTTACAACGACGCCTGCACAACTTACTGATAAGCTGGTTCATGTAATTACTCATATCTAGTTGTTTGAATTCATCTAAAGTAATTCTCTTCAGTTTATTTCTTGTAGGGTTCGCAGTTCGCTGTTCATGTCTGTTCGTTGTAGGTCGCCCTATCCCGATATATTTGTAGTTTGATCCTCGTGAAATATGACACGTTTTGAGATCAAACTACAACGGAGATATTATCACCCCATATGAGGAATCGCGTGTTCGTCGCTGACGTTGCTACGGATCGCAATGAAAAGGGGGGGGGGGGGGACATCTTGTCTGCATAAAATCATATATCGAGGTGAACACTCCGGAATAGTTCGGAATTGATGCTTTTTGTTGCTGTTAAAATGAGGTTGCTCCAGTTTTTTGATTTTACGCAACAAATTACGCAACGCGTGCATTCTAGAAAATGGTATTGTTCACGCGAGTTGATCATCAACCTGAATTTCGATGACTATGAATAAATGACATTCTTCCGGGCCGAAACCGAACCGAGGGGGGGGGCTATTTAATGCAAATAGCCCCCAGAGTGGACAGATATCGCCTGATTTCGATGAAATTATCGAAAGAGCGCGACACTTGATTCTGTGGGGTAACCCCTGAAATGCGTATACGAGACGCTTAGAGAAAAGCGAACAAAAACTGTGCATTTTTGTGTGCTGTGCTTGTATAGTGCTCACATTTCCCAACTGGACTCGTTGGCAGCGTGCCAAAAACTTTGGAAATCTATTATTTAGAGAAAACATATATTTTGCAGAAAGTTTCTTCGAACAAGAATTATAAAAAAGGGGAAGAACCCTTCACATAAATTTCTATTGTTTTGAAGTATTTCCACATGTTAAAAAACTGCCTTGAAATTTCATTGGCAAGCTGCCCAAGTCTAGTTGGGAAATGGTGCGAACTATAGTTTGAGCCCTAGTTCAATAGCCTGCCACTTAGGATAGCACGATGAAACTACAACACTGTGTCATAAATGGTGGACGACATACTTTGCTATAATATCACAACTGAGTGTATACAGTATAATCCAGTCATTCTACAGGCCAAGTAGATGAACCGCGGTTATAGGGTTCGCACTATCAAAACTATACGGTGTAGGATGCTCTTTCCCGCTGTGTTTGTAGTTCGAACCTGTTCCTACTCAGGCGAAACTCGGACGTGTGTCGAGTTCAAACTACAAGTCTTAGTCATACCTTATGCAAACGAATTGGATAAACCTCGACTAGCAGATTGCCGTTTTTCTTAGAAAACAAGTCGAAAGTGCTAATTTGATCTTGTCGCGCGCACAGCTTTTGGTCAGGTTGGTTTAGCTGAAAAAAGTCTGGCGAGGACGTGTGCTACATAAATATAGGGACTAACCATATCTGAGTAGTAGCTCGATCACAGAAGATAAAGGGAGTAAAAATTAACCGAAAAGCAAAAAGCAACGGGATCAAACTACAAATACATCGATAGTAACACTCACCGTAACGCTTGCTATGGAAAGAGTGCACCGCTAGCGCAGTCAGAATATAGTCAAAAAATACTAGCGGGAAAGAGTGTTAATTAATAGTTGGTCAAAAAAGAAAACATAGAAGAGTGAGGAAACATGACATGTTTATTAAATGAGGACTGATGTTGAGGGGCGCGTAAGCCGCCATTGGAAAATGCTCAAATTTCCTGCTCATTGATCGCCCGAAATGTCCCTTTTTGGCGCTGTTTTTCTATCCTGAAATGCTAGACAAACGGAGAATGTGGCTAATTAAAGATTTGGAGAAAATCTTGCAGTGACTCTACGGTGAAAAAGAGATGTATTTAATTGTTAACTACTAGGGTATCCTAGCAGCATACTATGAGCAACAGCATGAAAACGATAGGCATATGTATTTCACCAAATCTAGTGTATTTTGGTAGAGCTCAGAATATTGGTGAGGGAAACACCAAAGGTATGAATTTGACACCATCCGTAACTCGTAAAAAGAAGATCTGTAAGTATTTCTTAATATTCTAGTAGTGGTTTTCTAACTTTTCTTGTGATTCCATATTCACGTACGAGTCCGCAGAAATTCAACCAAGAATCGTTGCAAAGATCTCTGCAAATCTACTTCTGATCTACTTCTGCCAGTGACCTCTTGTCAGATAACTAGGTGCACATGACTGCTATCTCTCGATAAGGGAATTTTCTTTCAAACATGAAAACTCCGTTTGGTACCAGTTTTCCTTATCAAGCACAGCTTTTTTATCGTAAATGAATATCTAGGCAGTCACGTGGTTCTACAACTGAAGAATAGATAAAAAAAACGTACGAATCAAGGACGTGATCGGTGGTATTAGACAAAGGGTAAAAAAGACGGGGGAAAGAGTGAACTATTTCGGTTCTCACCTTGAAAGGACGGACAGAGCGCCGTAGCAAGGTGTGAGAAAGTGTTCACTTGAAGATGTGGTAATCTGCTCAAAATGTACGGATGTTTTGTTGAAATGTCTCGGTAACCCACGAAGGTGTTAATCCAAATGTTTTCCGTTAAGGCAGGGTTCATACTTCCTGTCGCTGAATTAGGCGACAGCAGCAGTCGCCGCGTAGCATTTTCGAAATGCTGCTGTCGCTCAATTTGGCAGCAGCAATGTCGCTTGATCTAGCTACCAAAAAGTATGAACGATTTTTTCTTCGATTTGTACTAAATGCCAAATTTTATGTCAAAAACCATGATCTTTTTCAAAAATGTTAGTTTCACTTGATAATTTTGTGCTTTTCCAAGTTTCAATAGTGTGCTTTTCCAAGTTTCAATAAACTTACAATGTAAGAAAAATTTGTTTTGATAGCTTTAGAAAGTCCAAAATCAGATTATTTCCCACCCCAATTACCAGTGAATAATCTTGAAACAAGTGATATACCTATTAACTGAGTTAGTAAATACCATAATAATCATTCGAATTTGAGAAATTGAAGGAATGGAGAAAAAATCGAGCAAAAACCAATGAGCGACGCGTATGTATTTTACTAGCTAGTAAACTACACTTGTCGCTGAATTTGGCAGCAATTGTTGCTAAATTAAGCGACAGCGACGTGATTTGGCAACAAAAAAGTATGAACACCCAATTGGCGACGCGACGTCGCTGTAGCGCAATTCGGCAACAAGCGACACGATCGATAATTATGATTTGTGTGTTGTCGCGCGTGCTGCCGAATTCAGCGACAGAAAGTATGAACCCTGCCTAACCACATACGTTATCCATTAAAGGGGGACTGCATTGAATGCCGAGTTTGGCTAACGGAGTTAGCCGAAAAGGCACGAGAGTCAGAGAAGTGCGCGCAATCAATATTCATTCACTCCAAATCATCCTCTGCGTCTCTGACAGAAAGCAAAAAATTGGTCAAAGTTTTGAAAACAGAGCTTTGAATTGGACATTCTAGTGCGAAAAGGACATCTACCGAATTGTTTCAGTTCGATCTTTCATTTGAAGTGTCATTGCCCTTTAACCGCGTTCATGTTCACTGGTTTGTAACCCATTTTAACCACTTGGTAATGCGTATTTCTTTCAAAAGACGTTGTAAAAGTTGCTTACAAAGCAGACGTTACAGAAAAAAACCTAGATCGGTTAACGTACTGTACTGTACTGTAATGTACGTACTGTAATGTACTGGGCTCGTTGTGAAGTTGGTCAGCTATCTCATGTTGAACATTGAGATTATAGGGGCGCCCACGGAAAGGCGGGAGATTACTGTATATCTCACTTTCCGCTGTGTACGCACACATGTCTTCGATTCCAAAACATGCCAATTATGTACTCTACTAGCCCAGCAGTTAGCGGCCTGCTACGAATCTTTTGCTCGCAGGTTCGATTCCACAGACAGAAATTTATAAATTTGGCACCCACTATACTATCACGTAAGACTTCGCTAAGTTGTGAAAATGCATTATGTATCACCCAAGAATGTTTGGAGCTCTTTGAATGAGCTATTTATGAGCTATTTATGAGCAACCCTCTGAGAAAACCCAAAACTGTCTTGAATCAGGGTCGAAACGGTTTTGAGTACATCTCTTACTGAGCACATGAACTTATTTATGAGCTGTTTGAGCAATGAGTTGTTTTTTCCGCGAGACGATGAGCTGAATACTTCACTGGTGGTAGCGGAAATGACCTCGAGATATGTGAAGTTCTCAACGCTTCGTTGTCGGACCCGGTTCATACAGTTTGAACGTAATACAGTTTGTACATAAAACGTAAAAACTGTGCACTATATCCCGCAAGTTTTTGAATTTTTATGTTACGTCACCATCTGACCAGCCGCATACCTCGACTTTTATAAGTGCAAACTATCACATTCTGATCTTTTTGACGTTTGATCTGAGACTAGGTTTGTAAGAACCGCGAGATGTGTAGTGTAATGATAGATTGCGATAGACGGCGAGAGATAAATTGAAACCAATTTTTTCGGCGAGTCACGTGGGGCCGCATGGCATGATGCAGCCGGGAGATGTCACGTGGGGAGAGAGAGAGATGGAAGAGAGAGAGGGAGGAAAGAAAGAAAGAGAGGGGGAGAGAGGGGAGACGGGTTAGCGGAAGCGAGAAAAATGCGGAAAGAGCGAAGGTGAGAGGGCGAAACTAGGGCATTTTCCAATAAATATTGTGGTGATATACTGCCCTACTTCCAATGAAGCAACAATGGAATGCTCGTGCTCGTCACTCTATATTTTCAAAACTGAATGGAACTCTACTTTGTCGAAGTGGCGCTCTCTTTTTTCAAGGTGCTCAGAGGTGTAACCAAAGCGTACAACTGAATCCACAAACAGAAATTGACTAACGGAGCTCATTTATAGGGACTCAACGAATCTTCGTTGTAGTTTGATCGCATCGCAATACACGTCATAATTTACAAATTTCGTCCGAGAAGCACGGGATCAAACACAGTACAATAGGCAAGCATACACCGTACAGGTTCGCTTTGGAAAACGCGAACCCTATAGAAGTGACGAGAACTACAACTATCAATAAAACCACAGATGTTTTGTTGTTATTCAGGCTAATTTATTGAGAAGGATGTGAAAAATACTAGTAAACCTCTATTTCGAACGAATTTCATTTTCTAGATCAACTATACGACCCGGTATTTTTTGGTTCGTCTGCACGTAAGTACGCATTTACATCACGAGGGGCCTGAACTAGGGAGAAACCAAAATCCAATCAAGATCTTTTTCCCCTCCTACTATCCCACACTCTCTCGCCATTCCCACCTCAGTCTAACGTCTCTACTCTCTAGCTCCCGGCTGGCAGCATCTCTGTCCCTCCTCCCCGCTCACACTGTCTCGTCGTTCCTTCCGCGTCTGCTGTCTCTTCTCTCTAGCCCTGTCTGGCTAGTTTCCAGCCGCGCCACGTGAGGGGGCTTCCCCGTTTAGTAGTCGACAAAAAAATTAACACAACTTCGAAAATAGGGACCAAACATACAAAATTTTGAACGTTGTACAGGAATCACCAGACCTTAGGTGTATTTGATGAATTTCTCCCCGAACCGAAATCGAACCGATTCTTTCAGAACCAAACCAAATTTGAGCTAACCAAGGTTGAACCGAACCAATCCCCATATTTACTGTCAGAGTTGGTCGACTACGAAACTTTAATTAGGGTTTGGTTTAGTTTCATGTCGATTCGAGTACACAAGCGGTTCGGTTTCTCACCAAACCACAATTGGCTCGGAGAGAATCGGTTCAATTTCGGCTGCCGTGGTTTGCTCCGCGTAAACTTCAGTTATTCAGAATTAAATTTAATAGGCAGTGGAGTCAAAGTATAAACACAGTGCTCTGTTTGACTCACTCACCAAGTTGTGGCCGTTTTTCGTCAACTATTTGTAGTTGTAGTTTGTAAATTGATCTAGAAGCATACAGTAATTTACGAATTTCGACCGTAACAAATACCAAAACACAAAAACAGCGGGCTACAGCAACATTACACCATACAAAATTTGTGTTGAAGAGAGCTAAACCTATACATGCTACTAGGAATACTGCGCAGGCAACATTACGGTGGATCTTGCAAGAAGTTTTCTGTGTTTGAAGTTACGGGAAAATTTTACTTTCAATCTTTGAGGATCGTCCCCATCCTTCGAATTCTTAGATAGAACGGAGCACATAGTCTGGTTCACCAATCGATGTCCTTTTACAGTACTCCGTCAAACTGGGCGTTTTCTAATTAATGAGTTATTATTTTGGGTTCAAGCTTCGAGAGTTCGTAATAGTAAACTTGCAGAAGACACCTGTACCAGAGAACCTATTTCAGCTGAAACATAGAAAGTGGGGGGGGGGGGGGTTGAAAGTAACATATTCGCGATTCTACCTCCTGGTACAGTAATTGCAAGCATGGTAAACGTCAAGTTTTACGGTACACTCTTTCCTGACTCAGAACAAGCGTCGTTGCAAAACAGTAAAATATTGTTTATGCAGCGTGGCTGTCATAGATATTGACTTTTTCCTCTCGTCGTCTGACTCTCCGGCGCCCGCATTGTCTCTAGATTTGTTGCAATACAGTTTCGACCAAACGCGAATTTGTAATTAACATCGTATGGTTTGAGGAGCAAGCCGATACGGTATTTGTTATCCCAGCCCGCTGGGTACTTTTACCTCGAGATCGAACTACAACGAAGATTTGATCACTTCCTTCAGTTACCGAGTGTACGCAATTCATTTATTTAGCCAAACTAGCGCCAGCCTCCATTTAATACATTTTACGTATTGTTGTTGCTATAGATTTCGCACAACCGATCGATGTTGTTTTGAGCGACTGCTGAGACAAACAACCGTTTCTCGGACTTTTGCAAACATTTCCGCTACTCTTTTGTTCTTGATCAGTTACGATGGTACTAGAGCGTAAAGGTCAATGAGACGCAGAGCGTCTGGAACAGTCTACGTCTCTCTGATCTACACGTTCTCACGTGGACCACTTGTCTGCGGTGAAAATCACTTAGGGTTTTCACGAGAGAGTGTGCCCATTAGAGAGACGCAGACTACACGCTGTATTGAACCGGGTGCACATCCTGTCCGGTAACCCTATATAGAAGTTATTATTCTACTAGTCCAATAACTGCTATTTTGTGATGTGTCCGTAGCTTACTCGGTGCCTCAGTCGTAACTTGATATTTCTGCTGTGTATATTAAACATCAACTCAGATAGTAAGATACTGTCACCTCGAAGGGAAGTGGCAACATCAAAGTTGTAGTTTGATCACGTCACATGCCCGAACCTAAGAATTTCGACCGAGAAACCACGGAATCAAACTACAAACACAGCGGAATACGGCAACATACACCGTTCGAATTTGCTTTGTGAATTTAGGAGACCCTCGATACAAAATTTCCGGCTCGATTCAGAGTTCACTCGTATGAGCTGCCATTATGACGGGTTGTAACCAGATAGTTTCCTCTAAAGTTAGCCTAACAGGGTTTCATCGATGTTTCATGATCTGTGTGTTTCTGTCTGAATCAGGGGTAAAAAACTATCCTGAAAAGTTGTCCGGATTTAGTGTTTGTACCACCCTCAGTGTTGCTCGACCTAATTGACGAAGTATTACTCTCTAACCCCTCCTTCACTCTTCCTTCAACTTTTTACTAGCGAAAGATATATACGAACCCTAGTACCGATCAATGTGCCTTTGATCCTACAGTGCAACTTGGTAGTTTGTTTGTTTTCTCAACTAGGTGTGTTTCTCTGTCGCTGTTTAATTAGCATACTTTCGATGCACGTTTGAGTAGACACACAACAGTAGAACAATTCTCTCTATTGACTGCCGCTCATGTTTTATTTATAATTCATTCATGTTTTTTTCATCTAACTTTGTATGTATGAAATATATGCTCAGTGAAAGATAGATGAGTATACACTAGGTCTGAGTTCTTCAATATTGTCCCAAATTTGAGCAGGTTAGCATCCATTTCCGGAGTGTTCTGGGGATATTCTGAACGATCTGGTTCTTCCGTTTTTTTATTCATTTCACACCCTTTACTCGTTAGCTAAAGAAAAAGTAGATATTTTGATAGAGTATTAAATTATCATATTGAAAAACAAAGTAGCTAGACTTTATCAATCGAAATTTGGAACTTTTTGAATCAGAATAACATCAACAACCCCACTTTTCCCATTGAAAATATTGGCGAACCACAGTTAACGGTTCGGGGTTATTATTCATGGACCAAAGCTACCGTAACCGGCATTTCGAAATCCCGCGAATCATCAGATTTCAAAAATCCCGCCTGTTTTGACCTCTAATTATTATGCCAACGTGTCGAAATAGTTGCCGTTTCTGTCACTTTTGTTCTTTCTCTTTATGTTCATTTCGTTTTATCCTCTCATAAGTGCCACTCTCGCCTCTTTTTGTCGTACAACTCGATCCAACAGTTTTATCTAGCAAAATAATCGATTGATTAATCAATTTTAGATTTTTGCCGGAGTTCCATTGAGATTTTCACTGAATGCCTAATTAGTTATTCATCAATCTATATCTATTACTATATTTTTGCTCGTAGTTCAGCATTGAATTTGTTTTTGGTGGTATCAGGAATAAGTCATTCAAAATTAAAAGTCATTAAAGTAAAAGTCATTCAAAAGTAAAAGTCATTAATTCACTTTTAGTCAGGATTTGAAAATTACGAAAATTTTCGGAAACTTTATTTTTGATTCTCAACTGTTTCTGTACTTAATGACTTTTACTTTCGAATGACTTTTACTCTAATGACTTTTAATTTTGACTGACTTATTCTGGTTGCCGTTTTTGGTACATATAAATAACATACAATATCAGGCCTATTACCTGCAACCCGGTTGAATTTTAGGGAAAGTTGGTTTCTTCTGTCACGCAACCGACCTGGTTGCATTTCACATCAAACTGATGCAGTTGTCAGTCGAAGAAACCAAAGTGCAACCAGGTTGCATTGTGAAAGTAACCCACCTTTTGTTACAAATGTAACCCGGTTTTTGTGTATTGTACGTTATACGCCACGATGTCATCATCATCTTCTCCAAACGTTTTATTCTTTGAGTTTTCTCTTTCATCAAAATAACTTGATAATCACTATAAGTTTTCATCATGCAAGCACATTTTTTTGTAGCATAGTTTTAATTTTCTATCTTTTCATCAAATTTATTGTTTACAGATTGGTATCGATGATGCAGAACAATTCGGACAACTCTGCTCGCGTGAAGCGAGAAAACGTGGAAGCCGAGGAGCTGCTGGAGAGGGAGTTAATGAATGCCGTTGTCAATGAGGCTGCACGGAATCGAAATGCGCACAGGTAGGCCATTTTAGAAAGCAACCGACTCGCTTTCTAGAACCAACCCTTTTTTTCAGAAGCAACCAAGTTTCGTGAAGTAATAGAGCTTGTTGATTGTTCATCAACCCGGTTGCTTTTAAAAAGAAAGATGGGTTGCTTCAAAAATCAACTGAATTTTCTTTACAAAAGCTACCGGGTTGATTTTCGGTTGATATCAACCCCGAATCCGGTTACTTGTGTAATCCGTCGTAGAGATTCACTCATATAGCCTCAAAAACGGAGTTCCTCGCCAGTTTTGAGTAATTTGCACATTTCCATGATAAATCATTATTTTCCCGTACTTCCATGCTTCCATCTAAACACTCTGTTTTTAATTAGGTCACCTTTTTGTTGATTATATGATTAGTGACATCGTACTGGTGCGTGAATTCACTGAAATACGTTAATGTTGTTGCACCTAAAATTGCCCAAATGGCCAATTAGGGGTAAAGGCGAAACGTGTCATTTACATTTTGGTTTCTAAACTATTCTTTCACATTCTGACTTTTCGATTTGCTGACTGCTGGATTTAGTGTACTTTATCGGGTAGTGTATGCCAGTTCATGAGTAGGTAGAAAACAAAAAACACCCGAGTTAGCTTCTGGCTTACATGAATTCTCCCTATACTTTGATTTTAAGATTTCCCCAAACCCAAAAACGAACCCGTTGTTTGAGGTTTGAGGTATACATCAGCAAAGTCCGACTAATTGACAAAAAGAAGTCCGTTGGATTAAAACACGTGAAAAGTGATACTCATGCATCGAAAATAGACAATTTTGTTAGTTTTCGGCGAAAAGGTAGCTCCCTTTTCGTTTTTTTCTGGCTACAATCTTACTGGGATATGACTGTAACCGTAGTAATTTGCTGAATTTCAGTAATTTCAGGTCGAACCCGGTCGCGCCGCCTACCCCGCTTTCAGTGAAAAGCCAAGCCTCTTCTTCTGTACCTGCCTATGTCAACACTAGTCCTCCAAAAGGTACCGTTTCACGTTTATACCTAATCCGATTTCGTTGGTTGTCCCAATCAAATAACCGATCTCCTTAAAAACCGGTAGCGTCAATTACCCAAATTCCGAGAAATCCGGTAAAAATTGGTCTTCTAGCCTAGCTCTTCGATTTCTAAATCTCACTCTTCACTAATTCTATACTGTAAATTATAGTACATCTAACTGAATCACCCGCTTTTCGACAGTTTTCCCTGCGCTAGGCAGCTGCTCATTATCGTACTCACGCATATACAGCTGACTGGCTGGGAGGTGTGCATACTTTGATAGATTTATGGGATTTCCAAGATTCTAGGTACAGCACAGAATTTATGATTATAACTTGGATAATCTCGGCTCGGGTCGAAAATTTCAAAAGTAGGGCATTTCGTGAAAAAATAGAGCAAGCTGTAGGCCTGTTATTTAGTCATTCATCAACGTACGTGTTCTTCCGATTTTGGTAAAAGGAAGCTTGTTTTTTTTTCTGGGCTATTTAGCCAAATTAGCCAGACTTGGTGAGTCTCCTGTGCATATATGCAGCAGAGGTGTGATACGACGGTTAGCTAACCGGGAGGTGCTTCTGTTTCGCTCAATCTGGGCTGTAGGGAACGATAACTATCCCAAAATATCGTAACTAACTCAAAAATTACCAATAGGGGATCTATAACTTTTTTCCTTTTTTTTCAAATTTTCAATGGGGGGTGTGGGGTGTCACTCTATGATCTTCCGAACATACGCTATCGCACCTATGCGAGATGTTCCAAACTAAATTGTTAATTTGGTTTGTATTTCAGTCGAACTGTGTACTAGCAGCACTGCTGAGAATTCGAGGGTAACGCCGCACAGAAACGACTCCGGATACTCTGCTGATACGGTGAGCAGTTATGCATTCTTACTCTAATTGATGCTGCGGTCATACTATACGCGACAATACTTGTCCGAATATCCAGAAAAAGCTGGAAAACGGGCTACTTCTGCTCCGAAAAGGGGAGGAGTCGTCTAATTTTTATGCAAAATCATTAATTCTCACCTGGTTCAATTTGAAAACGGACTATTTTTGTCGACTAGGGTACTTGTGTTCGGGTCATAGTTCATAGGCAACGTTTTACTCTCACTTCATCTCACAGTGGCGTGAAAATTATATGGCACACTTCCAACTAAGAGTTCGAAAGGTGGGCCACAATTGCCAGGCATATAACTTTACCCCCCCCCCCCCCCCCATTTACGTGGTTCGGACTGGAAATCCTCATTTCTCGGAGTAGTTATATGTTTCGTTCTTCTCATTTCATCTATTTTCAGGATGATGACGTTGTGTGTATTACGAATGAGATTCGGCACGCGTCTCTGGAGGAAAATAATCGCCGTCGGGGAAATTTGGTGGTTTCGACCGGTGGCACTTCCAGTAGAACCACGTCCCGTGCAGAGAGAAGAGAGGTAAATAAAGGGAAAGCCCAGATCTAACAGTTAAACTAGTCAAAATCATGAAGAAGCTGTCAGATATCAGTAGGTATGACCATTCTACGAAACGGACCCCGTTTTTTGATTTCAAAACTAGGCGATTTCTCCCAAATCTGACGAAAAAGCAGTTCATTTTTTGATTTTTCGTTTTTTTCATCGGTAGTACTTCAAGTAGAAGCACGTCCTGTGCAGAGAGGAGAGAGGTAGGCTGAAAAGTAAAAATACATCGAATTTTCCAAATTTTGCAGTAAAAATGGCTAAATATTCACAATGTTGAGAGAAAAGTTCTTTTTTTTTGAATTTTGCACTCATGAGTCATCTGTGATCTCTGTTTCAAAACCGTTTCTGTTTCAGCCGCATCGCAAATCTCGTCGGGATGTCGTCGGTGAAAGTAGTCGCCGAAGTCGCAGCCGCAGCGCGCTCGACGTATTCCGCGACGCGTCGCGTGGCGTGCCGCCGCCGCTCCGCAGGTTCCCCAGCATACGGGATGCTGGTATCGTACTCCCACCGGTAAGCAGATATACTCCAGTCATACACCAGTGAGGTCCGACTAGTTGAAAAAGGTGGAAACACGTGAAAATTGAGGAATTTTCATCAAAACTAGTAGATAAACTGTATCGCTTTCGGCGAAAAGTAGCTCTTTTTTGGCTATTTGGACAACTTTATCGAGGGTTTCACACACCAGTGAGCTGTGACTATTTTACAAAAAAGGTTATATTTTTATTAACATTAGGAAATCGTCTTGGTTTTATATTGACGAACAAGTAGTCTTTTCATGAAGTATGGGTAGTTTCACTGTGCGCCAACCTTCGCGGAAATTTCCCGGATCCATCCCAATTCTAGCCGGGCGCATTTCGCGAAATGCGCTCGGCTGGAATTTGGAAAATTTCCAGCAAAAGTCGGGAAATTTCCGGGAGAAAACCGAGAGAAAGCAAAGAAAAACACCAGAAATTTCCCGCAAAATTTTACCTTGATTTCTTTACCATTCTAGATTATAGAATTTTGTTCTTGATAAAAGTATTTCCCCAAAATATTATCAAAAAATATTTTTCAAAATATTAATAAATAATGAAGAGAATAGAAGTGCATATTTCATTAAAGTAAAGACTTCATGAAATGAACTTCTTTGTATCTCTCCTGTCCATCTTCAGACTTCGATGTTGAGCATTTTCAAAATATCAAATCAGGGCACCCCTGGCCGCGCCGTATCTAGTACGGGTTACGCGATTGCCGCGGCGAAAAGCTTGTTCAGGCTTAGCAGCTTTATAGCGCCATAGAATGTGAATCAAACTTTTATTTTAACCCTCAAATGATGAGTAATAAGCACATTATAGATTGACCACTTTTACCTATATTTTGATCTATTTGCGAGTAAGCGAGGGAGAGATAGACAGAGAGAGAGAGAGATAGAGAGAGAGAGAGAAAGAGAGAGAGTTAGCTCCTACTGTTCTCCTTCCTTTGTAACGAGTAGTACAGTTCTATAATCCACACAATTCCAACAGAGACTCCTACAGCACATATTTTGAATGAAAAATATGAATAAACACTCTTTGAATAAAAAAAATTCCTACCTTTTCGATAATGTTTACGCAAATGAAACGACCTATTCATACTGTAGGAGTGTCAGTAGGAATGAAAAATACTATATTTGGCCTCATCACTATTATGACCATATACTTTGTTGAAAACAGTCAGTATGTGTTACAGAGTGAATGATGAACATGACTGAATTTTTAAAACGAAATAATTCCTAATTGTCTGGGAAATTTCTCGGTTTTGTCCTCACACTGACCCGGAAAAAAATTTCCGAAGATTTTCTCTGATTTTTCTCAGAATTTTCCTCGTTTTCTCCCCGACACTTATTTCCGGGATTTTCCCGAGTAATTGCCCGGAAATTTCGCGGTGATAACCCGACTTTTTCTCCAATTTAGCGCAGAAAATGCATGGCAATTTTTTTCCCAGATTTCGCTGGGAGTGCAAACTACCTATGTTATCGTAGTTAATGTTCATATTCTGGCGAACTTGGGTAGATGGAGCATACGAATGAGAGGCCTCAGGCCATACTATAAAACACGGGAAGTTTTGGTTTTGCGACCCAAAATTTTGGAGTTCGACGTATTCAAATCAGAAATCGAGACATGCGGTTTAGGCGTCAAGGTAGTATATGTGTTGCGTAGGAATACGGTACATGCAATATAGAATTAACATGTACGATGTACCGTATAATTGGTATAATTTACCGTTCTCTCATGTTTCGTCTAGCCAAACACCTGTAAGGTCCGACTAGTCGACGAAAAGTAGTCCGTTTTTGGATTTTACCTTTTAACACGTGAAAATTATTGAGTTTGCATCAAAAAGAGATGAACTTCCTCGTTTTTGGCGAAAAAGTAGCCCGTTCTTCGATTTTGCCCGACTACTAGGACAACTTTACTGGGGTATGCGTCAAGCCCTCCGAAACGGCAGGTTGCTTATACAGCTTGACAGCTCTTTGCCCAATGCCCATACCTATGACCCCATATGCTCATATTTTCTCTTTTTTGGTCTAAATACGAGAGTTTACCAGATTTTCATCAAAACCAGCAAGATTGGCTAAAATTGGTGTCTTTCTTTTTGATTCTGGGATTATTATAGAGAAATGGTAATTGTATTGGAGTTTGATAATTATATTTAATCCCCTCATGGGGGTTGTAAAAATAATTGGAGACTTGTTTTTTGTTTCTTATACTTACAATCTCATGGTTTGCAGCCGCCCGCTCCCCCCGCTCCACTCCGCTCGGAACAGCCGAAAAAGGAAAAGGAACCGTCGAAGGATGTCACCAGCTTCGCCAAATGGACCAATCCCCGTGGAGGTACGTGTGGTTAGCCAACGAATTTGGTAATTAACTTTCATGTTTTCTATCACGAGACTATTTTACCGAAGCAATTATGTTTTCTGATGAACGGCTTATTTTTCATAATTTCCATCAAACAAATCTATTGAGCCGAGCTTGAAAAACTACACTCTTGTACGATAATGACGAATACAGTTAAACTACACACCAGTGAGGTGTAACTATTGTTCAAAAATTTTTATTTACCTATGTGAAACTATACAGATTTGCATCAAAATTATGCTAGTTTTAGCCGAATGCCAAAAAGAAGCTCATTTATCGGCTCAAAGAGGCTGATCACATATTTTTTCATAATTTGTCTTTTTTCACGTATTTTTTCAATGAATTCTATATCTAACCTTCATTTTAGGTAACCGGAAAGTAACCTAAAACCAAAAACAGGTTACCCTCAAATTTGGCTTGAAAACACGTTTTTATTGTTACTTTTGATGGTAACCCGATTTTGGTTTCAGGTTACTTAGAGGTTACTCACTCAAGTAACCTGAAAAAAGGTTACCTAAAAACCGGGTTAGTTGTAGAATTGGCCTATTTTTTCAGAGCTGGTTCTAAGAAAAGTGGCAGACGTTGGTATTGGGTTCACGGTGGCGCCACTCGGTTGCATGTACGACGAGGAGTTGGGCTTCCTTTTCACCGCCTATGACCAGGTGGGTGGATGGTGTTGTTGTTTTCGTTTATTGTACATAAACTGTGCAATGACATGGCGAATGACAATGAATGAGCTTGATCAGTAACGCAGGACTGTAATATAGTGTCATTCATACCTAATATCGCTGGTAGCTAGTATTCAGAAATTCTTTACTGGTCTTTACTCATTTTGGTTCTACAGACTATTTCTTTCAAAAAAAAAGAAAAAAATGGGGTCAACCAAGATTAATTCCGTGAAATCAGTCTATTGAATCATTCAGGCGATTAGGGCTGAATACCCAGAAAAATCTCCGAGTCCCTCTCTGCTAAGCGAGTTTCACATTTTTAGCGACCTGAACTTATGAATTTGAAAGTCGAGTGTACGAATTATGAATAATATGAATGATAGACAACTAGTTTCCAGACTCGAGCTGCAGTCATCTTTTTTGGTTCCGTGAAAATTCATGATTTCGACCCAAATGGGGCTAACCAAAGATCAGTAAGGTCCGACTTAGCGACAAAACGTAGTCCGTTTCTAGATGTGAACACGTGAAAATTTATGACGTTTCCATCAAAAGTAGACCGATTTTCTTCTTTTCGGCGAAAAAGTAGTCCGTTTTTTGTATTTTTCTGACTATTCGGACAACTTTACTGGGGTATAAAATCGAAGTTTTCTATAATTCCCCATAGGCTGTTTTAGCCTTGTTATTGTCATCCTTGGAGTATAGTCGAATTGACAATCTTCTTGCTCTCAGATCCGTAGCTGCAGTGAGACTGGTGAGATGACCGACACAATTGTCGTGCCCGGGTTGAACAATCCCTCGGCCCTCTGTCCCATTAAAACTGGCGGTGGGTAGTTTTCTCAAATTTAGTTTGTTCTTCGCATTTGATGTGATATTCAATGTGAAATGAGAATATTTGACTTAAAGAAGGACGATTATGTGGACCAATCCCGTTACATCGGTCCTTTAAACTGCAATTAAAAAATATATTGCGGTTTAAAGGACTGAGGCGTTGCGATTGGACCACATAATCGTCCTTCTTTAAAGTCCGTGCGTTTTTTTGTGTAAGTCCATCTCTTTCTACGAGAACTTTGTAATTTCAAATCGTTACTCCAGAACTTCTATCATTATTCAGGAAAATTAACACCAGTAGGGTCTGATTATTGAACGAAAAGTAGTCCGTTTTCAGATGGAAACACATGAAAATTGGGCCAATTACACATGCAACCGGGTTGCATGCAACCAAAATGCAACCAGGTTGCATGTGTAAAGACAGTTTGGTTGCTTCCCAAATGCAACCGGGTTGCTTTCGGTTGCTTTTCAAATGCAACCAAAAGCAACCAAATGGCATTAAAAACCGGAAAATGTCCAAAAATTGAGTGTTTGGTTGCATTTGAAAAGCAACCAAAAGCAACCAGGTTGCATTTGGAAAGCAACCAAGCTGTCTTTACACATGCAACCCGGTTGCATTTTGGTTGCATGCAACCTGGTTGCATGTGTAAACCGCCTGAAAATTGTAATGGATTTGCATCAAAATTAGACAAATTTGCTCGTTTTTAGCGAAAAAGTAGCCCGCTTTGGAAATTTTTCTAGCTATTCGAAGTTGGGACAACCTTGCTGGTATGCTATATTAATGTATTTAGTAATAATAATAATAATAATAATAATATTTTCAGAATCTTTCGCTATTCTGGACTACCATGGAATTCACGTATATGATGTAGCCTCCGGCACGCTCTCCCCGCTGGTGGAGAGACTCAAAGGCAGAGGTGGGAATTTTTCTTTTTCTCTCTCATTCTCTTTCTTCCTTTCTCTCCCTCTCTCGAATTCTCCTCTCTCTTTCTCACTCGCGCTCTCTCGCTCGCCCTCTCTCTCTCTCTCTCTCTCTCTCTCTCTCTCTCTCTCTCTCTCTTTCTCTCTCTCTCTCTCTCTTATCTCGCTTGCGCTCTCTTCCTTCAGTTGATAATTTTCACAACGTTTCTTTTTGATAACTTGTAGAAATAAATAATTAATATATAATCCAAATTATTGGCTAGCGGGTTCTTCTGATGAGGACATCTAGCCAGTGTAGTTTCGTAGAGAATCAGAGCCTGCACTTGTTTTGAAGTATGGTTAACTTTTGATAATAGCCAACTTATTAAAGTAGGACGATTACGTGCTCCAATCTCGGCGCGTCAGTTAACTGCACACACCGCCAAGGCCTCCCATAAAGGGGGGAGTCGCGAACAAATTCTTGTGAAAAGTAGGGGTCGCGAACTGTCAACTAACGATTTTCATACAAAATCAGCTAGAATCGTACGGAAATTAGTTGAATATCGCCGTTTTGGGGGGTCGCGACACGAGAAAACACGGAGGGGTCGCGAGAATTTTGAAGGATTAAGAGGCCCTTGGCGGTGTATGGTTAACTGCAATTGAAAAATGTATTGCAGTTTAAAGGACTGACGCGCCGAGATTGGAGCACGTAATCGTCCTTCTTTAAGTAATAGTATTCAGGATTCTCACCCATTCATAGTTGAGCGTTTTAAATATAAATAGTACTTTAACATAAGATTTCACATAGTATATGTTTTGATTAATCTCTCTCTTTTCTGTTTTTTTTAGTTCGTCACATCCCGTTCTCTGTTACAGGCCTCGTCTGTACCAAGGACGGTCTCATAGTCACAATTGTGGAGACAATGAAGAGTCATTCTATCTGTCTCTATGATACGAGGCACAAGAATAGGGTTAGTCATACACTAGAAAAGCCCTCCCTCATACCCCAGTAAGGTTGTCCGAATAGGCAGAAAAATCTAAAAACGGACTACATTTTCGCCGAAAATAAGACAATCGGTCTACTTTTGATGAAAAATCATAAATTTTCACTTGTTTACATACGTAAATGGACTGATTTTTGTCGGTTAGTCAGACCTTACTAGTGTTCGCCCTCCCTTTCTGCCAGTATTGGAGAAATTTTCTATTTTAATGCACAATCATACATTTTCGTTTTACGTCATGAGTTCCCCTTTTTGAAGAATAGTCTCACGCTATACCATGGTTTATAGTGGGATAGTGGTCAATGTAAAAACCAAATCACATGAGTTGCGTGGTCCTTTCGTACAAGCTACCACCACGGACGGATAGGGCCCACCTACATTCACGATGGAGGTCTCTCAGAACAATTGGCGGCAATGTTCTGCGATTAGCAAACTACAAAAGCGAGAGAGCATGGGGGTCGATGAGGTCGCAGACATTTGTGACCTGCATCTATCATAGATCGCTACAAAATTGTCTTGTCAATTGACAGGGAGTTGTCTGAACTGATTTTAAAAGAGTCAACCCTGCATGTCTAAACGTGTCCTATTTCCAGCTGGTTGCCTCGATTCCGTTCCCAACCGTCCCGGGCAGCCTCAGAGAAAAGAACCCGAGTTTCTGTGGTGGTTCCCTTGCTCATTCGATCGTCTATATCACCGACCTATGTAAGTTTTATTCATGTTATTAATGTGTAAAGTAATTTGAGATTTGGTCATCATAGTATCACTATGCTACAAGAATCAACTCGATTTTCGATCATTCATGGGAAGATTTGTGGGTTTGCATTGAAAATGGGCAAATTTCTCTAAATTTACGTAAATATAGCTCCTTTTCCCATTCTCTTCATAGCCCCGCAATGTAAACAGTGTTACTGAAACTGAACTGGAGAATGGATTGGTTTTTGTAGCTACCAGTTAATTTGTTTCGATAGTGAAAATGTGTATGATTCAATCAGACACGTGTAAAGTTTGACTATTCTACAAAGGGGGGCCCCGTTTTCGATTAAAAAAAGGACTTTTTTCAATTTTGCATGAAAAAATAGTAACATTTCCATGATTCTGGCTGAATAGGAATAGGAGTCCGTTTCTTGAAGAATTATAACTACTTGAACAACCTTGCTGGTGTATGTGTAATTCATTGATTTCAGTCCAAAACGGCCTTGTAGCCGTGAACACTGCTGGCGGCGTAATCCGCGTGAATTACGTGCGTTCCCTCTCCGTTCCGGCTGTTCCGGCCGAGTCCGCCTTCCAGTTTCCGTCCGGAATTGTAACGGATTCGCGCTACGAGATTCTGGTGGCTGACGCAACCGCCAAGACGCTTTGGGTTAGTTTTTCGATTATATTTTGTTCGAAATCGAAAAACACTTTTTTATTTAGCACTAAATGAGTTCTATACAGTAATGAAGACTCAAAACGTCGTCGTGAACGTATTTCGATAGAACCGACGTTTTTTTAGTGACAGATGGGTTTCCTTTTCGAAGAATAGTGGAAACCTGCAATAGGGATCATGTCAGCCACACCTGAGTATGGAACTTTTCTGGCTATTTAGTAAAGTTTGCCATCCGACATAGGTAGTTTGCGCTCCCAGCGAAATCTGGGAAAAAAATTGCCATGTGTTTTCTGCGATAAATTGGAGAAAAAGTCGGGTTATAACCGCAATATTTCCGGGCAATTACTCGGGAAAATCCCGGAAATAAGTGTCGGGGAGAAAACGAGAAAAATTCTGAGAAAAATTAGAGAAAATCTTCGGAAATTTTTTTCCGGGTCAGAGTGAGGACAAAACCGAGAAATTTCCCAGACAAGCTTTTCGCCGCGGCAATCGCGTAACCCGTACTAGATACGGCGCGGCCAGGGGTGCCCTGATTTGATATTTTGGAAATCCTCAACATCGAAGTCTGAAGATGGACAAGAAGGATACAATGAAGTTCATTTCATGAAGTTTTTACTTTAATGAAATATGCACTTCTATTCTATTCATTATTTATTGATATTTTGAAAAATATTTTTAAGAAAATATTTTTTTCCATAATATTTTTGGGAAATACTTTTACCAAGAAAAAAATCCTATAATCTAGAATGGTAAAAGAAATTTCAGGGTGAAATTTTGCGGTTTCAAACTGCGGGAAATTTCTGGGGTTTTTCTTTGCTTTCTCCCGGTTATCTCCCGGAAATTTCCCGACTTTTGCTGGAAATTTTCCCAATTCCAGCCGAGCGCATTTCGCGAAATGCGCCCGGCTAGAATTGGGATGGATCCGGGAAATTTCCGCGAAGGTTGGCGCCCAGTGGAGTTGAACTTCGTTTTAAAGTAGGACGATTATGTGGTCCAATCGCAACGCTTCAGTCCTTTAAACTGCAATACGTTTTTCAATTGCAGTTTAAAGGACCGTTGACACGAGATCGGTCCACATAATCGTCCTTCTTTAAACTTTATTAGTCGCCCGCTCTACAGCTACTATCTACCCAGTGTCCCTTTTCAGTGGCTGACTTCGCATGCCGATGGCGGTCAGCGAGTGCGGGTGGTCGGCGGTTCGTTCCCGTATTGTTCCGGATTGGCCGTTTCTCCATCCGGTTATCTCATGGCCTGCGCCCGACAGGCAAATATGGTCACCGTGTACAAGTTTGTACAAGGTGAGTGTGTGTTTGATCTATTCAGATGATTAGTTTGTAGTTTGATCTATTCAGATGATACGTACGTGTTGCGTGGACTGTAGTTCGTAGACTATAGTTAGTAGTTAGTAGTGGTAGGCAAGCAAATATGGTCACAGTGTTCAAGTTTGTACAAGGCGAGCACGTTTGGGCTACTATCACACGTGTATTCATAGGAATGTAGTTTGTAGTGTGATCTGCATATTCGAAAACGAGTAATTTAGACGCGAAAGTTCATCATTTTGCTCCAAGATAAGGCCAATTCCTACAATTTTATCCAAAAGAATATATAGACTAATCCGAATCTCTGATTTTTTTCAAAACTATAATTTTCATAAGTTTTTGCAGAAGATGTGGATGAGACGGGCGAAGAATTTCCCCATGATTTGGTGGACGATAAGGATGACGTCATCGTCATTTCGGACTCGGATTGATCATTGATCTTTGTACTATTGTTCTTTTGATCTCCGCGTTGTATACTGCACTGTTTATATTGCAGCACGTTTAAGGCTCGTAAGGTTTGATCTAGGTGTTCTGTGCAGCGGTTTGATTTCTCTTTTTTAGTTTTATAATGTATCATGCGCATAGAACACCTATCTCACTTTTGACCCTCCTCATGTATTTAATTTGTTGAGCGTTGTTGTACATTTCCACTTGGTATGTATAGTTTTGACGCTTCAAATCATTTTATCGATACGTTTTCTGAGCTTAGTTATTATTTGAAATGTTACGGTTCAGCCCTCGCCCCATTGGTGTGTTAATCGTTTTTGTTACCAGTTTATTTTGTTTGATCGAACAGAGTAGCAGTGAAAAGTAATCGTTTTCGAACCATTCTTCAGTAAATACTTCATTTATTGCAAATGTTATGGATTTTTTCACTTCCAATTACGTTAATTCAAGATTTTAGAGTACCACGAAAACGGTTACTTTCTCACCTTTTTTCGGTTACGGTTTCCTCTCGCTTTTATTTGTGTTTTTTTTTTTTTATGATTTCCTCCAAATCATACATTTAATAATGCTCGTTGCGCTTTTGTTCTTTCAAATGTGTGTACATTGTCGGTTTTTATGTATGCATATGAAGTGTTTCTAACAAACTTGGAAATGAGAAGAATGTTTGGTTTGCTCCGAATGGTTATTTATCTGGATCCATATAGATTCAAAGATAGATCCGTGCTTCAAACTTTTTCTGTGTTACGACCAGTTTTACATGTAACCTCGTTATTGGTACTCCCAAAGGTAAACTTAGCCTGAAACCGCAGGGCATTCAAATCGTTTCAAAATTTGTCGTGCGCTTATAAGGCGCCCCAATCCGAAAAATTAGCCGTCCTTTAACGCCGGTACCGATTCAAATTCCAACTAACCAAGTTATACTGCTAAAACGACCAATTTTCATTTTAGGTTACCTCAAAACCGGTTAGGTTACCAAGAAATAGCGTAAAGAATTCTCCCAATGTTACCTTGTTTGCAGTTCATTCTCGAACAGGACCCTTATTACCAGATTACCACTGGAAAGCTCTCGTCATGGAGTCCCCACCGAACAGAGTACCCGGTTGGTTACCTTTGTTCCCAGCTGATATACGCTGTCTCATCGCTCTGTAGACACTTACATTTTACTTTATACAGCATTATTACCAGTGTAAACCCACCACGTCGAAGTTAAAAGTATGAAAGCAGCCAAAGGTGTCTGAAGGACTTCTTTTATATTTCATTCATGTATTATATTTGCATGCTCGCGTTTCTACATCGCGAACTGAGAAATCCTGATATGAAATAATGAAGTACTTAACACACAAAATGCTCAGATTCAGGTGGCCAGTTTATAATGAGCTCCCCCTTTGAATATCTCACTCACAACTGGTTACTGTTCGTTTTTCGTTTTATTTTCATTCATTATATAATTTTTTTTCATTTTCAGCCGGAGAACGACCGCGTGAATATCGATTTTCCAACATGGTGGTCAGCGAAGAGGATTTCATTCTACGTTTCGACGAAAACTACGCCCTGTGAGTCTCCATCAATTTGCATTTGGAGTATTGCGGTAATTTCTAAATTTAACCGTTTTTTTGGTATCCTTACTAGGTTTCGGTAACCCTTTTGGGTCGAAGTTAAAAGTTGCGCAACTTAACACAACCCCTCCATCCAGTTTAATATGGCTGGCTTGACGTGAGGTTACCTCCTCCCACATCTTTCTAGAAAAATTCAAATTTCAAACTTACATTTTCCGCTCGAGAGTGACCTAAAAACCTTCTCTCAGTTTTTTGCATCTCTCATCTAAATAGTCATTTTCTGGGACTATTTCACTTTCGCCCCCCCCCCCACTTTTTTCGTTTTAGCCGAAATGAGTCCTGTGTTACTTTCACCCCCCCCCCCCCCCCCCCACCATGGCGAATGTAAAATTTTCCCGCTCGAGAAAACACCATGTGATACATGTGTCGAGTACCTATATATGTTGAATAAACATTGAAATATTGATACTTGCAGGTCTGTTAAAAGTAAGGCCGTACTGGGAAATCAGAGTGGCGATGGTTTGGTGGAGTTGAAAAGAGAACCGGGGATGGATGAGCTATCTGGCAACGAGTGCTCCGTCTTGAAGCTGGACTTTGATCTTTTCTTCCATCAGGAGGGAAAACTCATTTCACAGGTAGAATACGAATCTTTATTGAATCATGTTTCATGTAATTCAACCTATAGAAGAAGGGGTGTTTAAACACCAAAAGAACCCAACGGAGATAAAAACCCAAAAAGGCAGAAATTAACGTTTCATTAATACGTTCATTCATGGCTTCGTATTAAAAAATGAAGCACAAATCATCACAAATAACTAGGATACCTATGGGGCAGACCAACCATATTCTACCTACAAAACAGCTGCGAGCGAGTCGAAAGATAAGTTGTCGTTAAATATCATGTGGCATTTAGCGACAATTTCTCTTTCCCAGTAAGATACTTTTGAGATTTGGAGAGAGGGGGAAAGGTTTTTAGTTTTTTCTCGCCGGATCTCATCTATCTCAAATCTAACTCCGTTGAAGATCCAACTATATTATTTCAGCTGGATTGTCATTTGGATAATGAACCGGACTCGCAAACTATCTATCAGGTTGTCTCGGAGTTTCACGGCGGTTTGCCGCTCGGAAAGTTGGTGGACATTGGGCTCAAATTTCGTCATGTTGAAGGACTCGGGTAAGTTATTTGTACATGATCAAATCAGAAACTTTTGCTTTCCAAAGATGATTATCTAATTTTCCAAAGCTGAAAGATGAGATGGCAGAAATATTACCCCTTTTCGTATAGTATAATTGTAGAATTGAACAGCCTCGGCGCTTTTTTTCAAGGGTAGTGTAGGACTCAGTTTGGCGTACTGTCCAAATCCGAAGAACTTAGTTCCATCAGCTGCAGCACCTACTTGGTAAATTAGCAGAAGTTGGTCATGTATTCATAGTGTACAAAGTGTGCGAATGATGTTCGAAAACTTTTTGCTGTCATTTTTATGCTTTTGCCTAACTCTATTCATTATCTGAGTTTTTAAAACAAGTATGCACACCGGGTCCCGGCCCGGTTACTTGGCCTAGAATAGGGCTGGTGATTAGAAATATGTTTAGCGGGTCCCTCTTCCATCGGAACCAGCTTCGTTAACCGTTTGGTTACTAAACCGGATTTGGAAAAGGGCACGGTTGGCACAGTGCAGTGGTCACACTGGAGAATTGGCTGAAGCAGTGGTTTTGGCTGAAGCAGTGGTTTACATCCTTAACAAAAGAAATAATAAGCATATATTTATTATATTCAATATTAATTAACAGCTTTGACATTGACTTGTTCCAGGCTGAAACCTCTCCGCGACTACCAGATTTCATCTCCAGCTACTGATGTTATTCTCGCTGCAGAAGACAAGAGATTCCATGTAAATAAAGCGGTAAGTTGTCTCGAAATACCGGTAGTTCACTATTTTTCGGGTACTTGGAGGCTGAATAAAAGTTCTGATTTGATGTTAAGAACATAGCAGGGCGTTCACGGTACTAGATGCATGGAACACTATAAAGTAAGATGTAAAAATAACAGTAGTGATCTGATATCTTCGGTTATTCCTGGTTTTCTTGTGTCGAGGTTGCGTTCACCGCCACAGCTTCTATTATTACCTTTTCATACACTCAATATTTCCAGGATTTGGCTTCGGAATCTTCTCATTTCGAGGTCTTGTTTGGCATTCCGTCTACGAAGACATATAGATCAGATGCAGACTTATCGATCGATATCTATGATATGGATGTTGGAGCCGAAACCATGACTGCTCTTTTGGATGTGCTGGGTGGTCATTTCTACTGGCCTCCCAGTAAAGGTACGTTCCACTCTGAACCAGCATACTAAAATCATGAATCGGCGTGGAGAAGGACGATTATGTGGACCAATCCCAACGCTTCGGTCCTTTAAACTGCAATACATTTTTCAATTGCAGTTTGAAGGACCGATGCGTCGAGATTGGTCCACATAATCGTCCTACTTTGAGTGTGAAATAGTAGAGTATATGAGACTTGGCCATTCTAAAAGTTTGTGAAGTGTCGATCTTTCTCTATACTAGAACAAAGTATAAATCTCCAATACGAAAAATGAGAAGCTCTTCGTTGTCAGATTCACACATCTAGAACTGAAAAACGACGACATTTTCACAAACTTTTCAAATGACCAGGTCTTATTTCTTATATGCATGTCCAGTGTATGCAACATTGAAGCACGCTGGCATTGTTGATCCTATGTAGTGTACTGGGACTGGCTAAAGTATACTAGAAGTCAATTGAATAGTCACGTAAAGTTAGCATTCTAATGAGGCATCGTGCACTTTGTCATTGAACGTTTCTGAGTTCTGCTGTGTTTAACATGTTACACGTGACTGTGCAATTGATTTACAGTATAAATATATCTCTTTTTGTAGATGCCTTGACTGATGTCCTGACTGCGGCTGCTAAGTTTCAACTGACAAAGGTTACAAAGAAGATAGAGGACAATCTTATCAAGATTGACAAGTACGGTTCACTGAATGAAATGGATAAAAGAGAGCTGGCGAATAGATTTGGCATGGATGCTCTCAAGGTTAGTTAATTTGAATGTATAATAGTATATTATATGTACGCTCTCGGTTCATACTTTGAAAACGTTGGCTGAATAGCAAAAAAGTAAAGAACAAATACTCGTTTTTCGGCGAAACCTGAGCAAACTTGTTCTTCTTTATCCAAAGCCAAATTCCAATTCTCGGGTATCTGAAATACCTTCCCGCGAGAAGATAGAGCGCAAAAATAGTGTGCTGGTGAGGAGAGTCCAGAGAGGCGGGAATTCATTCGTTTACGGTCCTTACTGGTGTGTTTTCAAGGGTGTCCATAACGTTTCTGGAAATCACTGAACTCCTCCCTCTAAAAGTGGAACTTACCAAAGACAAATTTGGGAAAATTCTTCGAAAATTGTGTAAATTCACAATAGGCTTTTTTTGGAAATCTGTTTCTGTTTTTTAGGCGACTCTGCCACCGCTCCAGCCTGGTAGATATCGTGGTCTGGTTGCGACTTGGGCTCAGATGAATGGGGAAGACGAAGGTGATTCTGATGATGAGGCAGATTATCATGATTTCGACCAACCGGCTCACCGTCATTGGCCATACTGCGAAATGAGAGAGTACTATGACATGTAGCCCACATACACCTCTCAAGTTGTTCGAATAGTGAAAACGGTATCCTTTTTTATCTACATTTCCAGTTTTTGAAAGAAAATCAATAAGTGTCACGTTTTCAAGTCAGAAAACTGACTCCTTACACTTTACTGTTGTTTGCATGTAGCCGGCACCACGGCTCTCCATAGTTTAATGCCACTGAAATAACAATCCATTCGAGACCATTCCTTGTAACTCCCATATCATCTGATCAAGTGACCTACTCAGCTGTTGTTTTATTGAGCTATTTTTATAATTTGCTGATTTTCCACCGGCTTATTCTCACTGTTTCGTCAAAATAGATAATATGCTCGTCAATGATACTTTGATAATGCCTGACTACGAGGATGAAAATGACAAGGCTAAAATGAGCTAAACTAGGCGGCTTGTAACTTGTAACCGCTTTTTACCTATAACTCCCTAGGTTTAGCCTATTTTAGCTTTGTAAGTTTCACAAGACTAACTGTATTTTTGCTCTGGTACATGTATACATACCTCTTCTCTTTCACATTTCCTTTTCTCGATTTATCCTGACCACCAGATAACCTAACTTGCTTATTGCATTTCTTATTTTGTTATTGTTGCCACATCATTCAGCCGGCTTGCCAGAGAAAGTGATAAAATAATGTCTAACTTGTTAAGAATTCTGAATACCTAAGTTTTTCCAATCACCTAAATTTAAATAATCTAATAATGGTAACTGGCAAACTGGTTTAGATCTTATCATATCTTTTGGTTATTGAAATGTATCATACTCGTGTTTTTTCTGTTGTTGTTTTGTTGTATATTGCAATTTTTTTGTTTGACTTGGAGTTTTATGGAATTTCCTCTGTATTTTTTGTTGCATCGTGTTTCGTTCAATGTACTCTATCCCATTATTACCCGAATAAAAATGTATATTCTTTATTTTTAGTTCTGCCCTGAATAGTTCGTTTATTCGGAATTTTTACTTCATCAATTTGCACGGAAGGCTTTTAGTCGACTGGCATAATTTTTACAATCATTGTCGGTTTTTATGTATTCATGAAGGGTTTCTAACAAACTTGGAAATGAGATGGATGTTTGGTTTGTTCTGAACTGGTAACCGATGTTCATTTTAGGTTACCAAGCAAGAAACGGGTTACATAAAGAACCACTCTCTTCCTACCAGTGAAAATCGGTCGTTATGGAGTCGCCACCGAACAGAGTACCCGGTTGGTTACGTTCATTCACAGCTGATATACTCGGTCTCATTTCTCTGTAGACACTTCAGTATACTATACTTGGTTTCCAGCGTAGTGGGTGAATAGGAAAGGGGACGAAGAAGTAGGCAACGGGGACGAGGGGTGGATTGATAATTAGAGAGAAATCTGATCAAATTTAATTTTCAGTTACTCCATTCTCCATAATACTTTCATTGTTATGTACCTATTCTATCGATCCATCTCTTTCCCTTTCTCTACGATTCCTAACCGTTTCTTTTGTCTCAGGCAGGGTTCATACTTTTTGCTGCCAACTCTGGCAGCAGCAGCAGCAACATGCAAAGTGTGATTATCGATCGTGCTGCCGACTGCAAAACTTGCTGCCGGCAGCAAGCAGCAACAATCTGCTGCCAACTCTGCGTTCATACTTTTTGCTGCCAACTCACGCGACAATTGTTGAAGTCGGCAGCAAATTGCTGCCGACTCGAGCAGCAATTGCAGTTTGGTCGCTAGCAAACTGCATGACATGTAGCCAACTCCTTTTGGTCCATGAAACATTGTTTTTACTCATTTTCGAACATTTTTTCTGTTTTTTTTTCACGGTAGAAAAGTTAGTTGATATTTTTAGCAGTTTACACCTGAATATTGGTTTTATTCTAACTTTTATTCAGCCCTCGTCCCCTTTCCTATCGACCAGTGTACTAAATAGAAGTGGTGAAAACTGGTTACAAAGCTCAAAGAAATGAAAATTGATTATTATAGCAAAGCATCAGTGGCTTTTTTATTTCTCAGGGAATATTCTCTCGGCTGACTGTGACGATTGCTTGATTCAGCATTTAGTTCGGGCTATTTTTTGAAATATCATGGTGGAATGAACGTCCCAACAATTCAGCACTCAAAACCCTTCCCTCTTCCTATCTGAAACATAGATTAACCGATTGTGGATTTTTCCCGGGTTGTGTTGCAAAGTGTGAGTGGGTGAGTTTTGGTATCATGTCCTTCGTGTGGGCACCAGGTAAAACTCATTCAAAAATAAAACTCATTACTGGAAAACTCATTGAGAATGGAAACTCATTAACCTATTTTCAGTCAGGAATTCAAAAATGCCAAAAAATTTGAAAGTTGGTTTTTGCCTTTCACTACGTACATGTACTTAATGAGATTTATTTTTGAATGAGATATACTTTAATGAGTTTTATTTCTGAATGAGTTTTCCTGGTTGCCCTTCGTGTGATGAGTGAATAATTTTCAGCCGGAGAAAGACCGCGGGTAGTTCGCTTCCAGCACGTGCCGGTCAACAATGTCAAGGATTTGTTCGTCTTGCAGTTCGATGAACATTTGTTTCTGTGAGTTTCCTGGTAGTTTCTGTCTTACTACTATACAATCCCAGTTCTATATACAGTTATTCTGGGATTCCCGGTTGTAGCCGTTTTTTCGTATGCCCCAAATCATTGATGTCGTGTTTGAAAAAATCAGCATGGAGAGAGAGGTCGCGTTAGGTTGGCGATATGATTAATTTGACTATAAAGTTACATAAAACATCAAATGTAGATTAGATTTGGGCAGTATCCATCCATACATTGATACATACTCTAGAATTCCTGACTGAAAAGCCGGAAGAAACGGGAAAAAGTTCATTTTGTGCTAAATTTTGGCAAATTATGAATCTTGAAGTTTTCAAAGGAAAAAATGGGTTTGTGAAAAAAACTGGCTGGTTTGTGGAGTGTGATTTCACAGAATGTGGAATATGTCCGTGTGTACATTTACATTTCTACAAACAAAAATGTTCTCTTAGTTCATTTTAAGGTTGCCAATTCTACAAGTACCGGATTTTATGTGACCTAACGTTTTTGGTAACCGTTTTTCGGGTAGGTAACCGAAAACCAGAATCCGGTTACTTCAACCCTAAATGGGTTACCGGTTACTTAAAAGGTTTGGTTGCCTAAAAATATGTTGGATAAAGAATTTACCTTTTCAGGTCTGTTCGAGAAGAGGCCCTGCGGCGCAACCCGAAGCCATATCTTATGTTTGATCTGTACAGAAAAACGAAAACCGCTCCGGTTTCTATCCTTCAATGTCGATTGTGCGAATGGAAACTTGAGTTCGAGATTTTCTTCTATTTGAAGGGAAAACTGATTTCACAGGTACTCTCAAAATTATTGCAAACTTCTGCCGAAACTATATATAACTTTGGCTACAATGACTGATTGGAACGTTCATCACATCATTCATTCATACTCATGGTTGAATTAGAAAGAAACCTGTGTTCCAATAGGAATAACGAAAAACACACTCACAGTTTACAGCGTGAACAGTGTATAAAGTATGTCGACAAACTTGTCTGAAGTTCGATCTGTAAACAGAAAAACATCAGTATTTATGGATGCTCTGGACAGGGTTATAACTACGAACACACGTGTCACACATTCGTCACCAGTACGGTTCGACTATTCGACGATAGTAGTCCGTTTGATTCGAACACGTGTAAATTAATGACTTTGCATGAAAGAATAGGCAAATTCTCTCTTTTTTCGGAGAGAAAGAAGCCCATTTTTCTTTTTCTTTTTCGCCGATTCGGGGAACTTTTCTGCGCTCTGCACACATTTCGTTGTTGCCAGCAGCCAGCCCTTCTCGGAGCAAACGTTATAAAGTCATTATTATTCCAGCTGGAATGCCGAATGGACAGTAGCTCCTATATTCAAGCCAAGCAACTATTGGCTCTAAGAAATCGTGTATCTAGAATCAAGTTTGTGGATATTGAGATCAAGTTTCGTCATATTGAAGGACTGGGGTTAGTTTTTCGAACATGATCAACTGAGAACGAATGCATACACTTTGAGTCGCGACCCCTCCAAACTTCTATTCTCACCTATATGCCCCTCTTTCACTCCTGATTTTGTGTGGAATTCCTCAGAATTTGTTCGTGACCTTCTATCCCGGAGATGGTTTGGCGGTGGTGTATGAACGGAAACTGGTCCCTAGTTAATAACTAGCGAGTTTCGAATCGAAGGTTTGGTAAATTGTTGAAATACACCTGTAAGACTATTCGAAAAAGAAAAGTCGGCACGATCTATGATGATACTTTCAGAATCAAACCGCTGCGTGACTACCAGATTGCCACTCCAGTCACCGATGTTGCTCTTGTAGTGGACGGACAGAAGTTCCATGTCAGCAAAGGGGTATGTTAGATGAAAAAAATGTTAAAAATGTTTAAAAAAAATCCACCACGTTTATGCAGTTTTCTTTATAGTTTCGGTCATTCCTACTGAGTTTTGGCAGCGTGCCAATGAATATTAAAGTCTATTTTTTTCCAGTTTGGAGTTTTGAAATTGCAAATCTCCATTAGCGGTTGTTCAGTTCCATTAGAACCCGTAATTGAAAAATTGTTTAGTATACGTATGTCTTCTCTAAGAAATGGTCATCCGAAAATTTTGGCACGATGCTAATGGGTCTCAGTGGGAATGAAACGAACTACTCAGAACAAGCGTCGTTGCAAAACAGTAAATTACTATTTATACAGCGTGGCTGTCATATAAATTGATTTTTCCCCTCGTCGTCTGACGTCTCTTCAGGGCACACTATATCTCTAGATTTGTTGCGAAACTGTTTCGACCAAACGCGAATTTGTAAATAACCGAGCGCGTTCGGAGTATACCGTCTAGAGACGGTTTTTAGTTTGTACTCACCTTATTGCCACAGTTAGGGGGGGGGGTGACCCCGACTTGGTGGTTTTCTCGAACCTCTGGCGTGACAATAAGCCACAACTTTAGATGAGTATTTCGTAGAAACAGCTAAGCAAGACATAATGGCTCATTTGAGTAAGATGGAATTTATCTTCAGAAAGTAATCCTGTGTTCTGCTTAAACTATGTGAAACTGTATGATTTTGCATCGAACATGGCATACTTCCTTGACTTGAATTTGGCTGAAAGAGAGTCCTCTTTTTATTTCAATGGCCGTTTACCCAAGATTTTTCTACTTTCTACAATACTAAACTGTCTTTAACCTCGCGTTATCACCACCAATTTTTTAGATTTTGGCGACCGAATCTCCGTTTTTCGAAGCAATGTTCTACGGGTCATTTGTGGAAAAAGATCAGTCAGAAGTTTCGATCGAAGAGGTTTCGGCTGAAACGATGACTGGCCTTCTGGACTTGGTGGATGGTCAATTCTACTGGCCTCCTAGCAAAGGTAACAATATTTTATTAATAGTAATTATTATGATAATTAAATAAAACGACAAGCCAAATTCATTCTGCGTTGTTCAATTATCTATCCAGTTATTATCGATGATGTATTCCTAGATTATTTAGTGGGCGCCCGTAGATAAAAAAACGCGGGCGTGTGTGAGCTTCATTGCGAGGTTTAGTAGTGCAACTTGGTTAGATGGTTAGATAACCGCGCGGTTAGGTGAATCAGAAAACCGGTTTATAGTCTTCAAGGTAACTGTTTTTCTCTCTTTTTTTATGGGCGGCACAACTTCGTTTCATGCTGTTTTTTCGTTTGCGTAGAAGGAACACTCGATAATTTTTGATAGAACATTTGTTCATTGCGATGTGGTTGGTTAATTAGGCATTAAGGTTGTGAATGCGCTGATTCCATTGAAGAACTGGAGTAATTTGAGTCGTAACATGTACAGTACGAGGGCAGTTAACCGAAAAGAGGAACTATTTTAGGTTGCCAGAACTTTTCATAGTAGGAAGTATTCTGAATATATACTTGCAGATGCCCTATTCGATTTGCTGAATGCGGCTGACAGATTTCTGCTCACGAGTGTGATAAAGAAAATCGAGGACTTCATTATCAACATTGATGACTATGGCCTTCTAGATCACCCTGATAGGATGGATTTACCGCTCAAATACAACATGAATGTTCTCAGAGTAAGCTGATCTTTTGCTTGAAATCTCGGACAAAACCTCCTTCAGGAACTGATCAGATATTAGTTGTAGTTTGATCTCGATAGTCACAAGTCGCAGGCCAATGTCATTTGTAACCAATGTCAAATGTAACCATGATGTAACCGCCGTCAAATGTAACCACCATTATTGAAATATAGCCTGGTCAAATGGAACCATGTGTCAAACTTCCGAGTGAAATTTAGAGAAACGTACACGAGTGAGCTTCGATGATTGTTTTAGACAGGTTTAGTCTTATCCATCTTGGGCGCAATTGACTTTCGGTGGTTACATTTGACGGCGGTTACATCATGGTTACATTTGACGGCGGTTACATCATGGTTACAATTGATATTGGCCCAAGTCGCGACCTTGACGCAACGAGATCGAACAACTTGACCGCGACGCGGAACACTACCACTGAAATATGATCGAATCATGCCAGTTCGAGTGGCTGGTCTGGGTTTAGCTGTTCGATTTACCAAAGTCCGATTCTTCGCAAAACAATTGAACACTCCTCTTACCCCCACCTCTTACTCTTACGGTAAGCGGTTCGTTGTCCGATTCAAACCATTTACTCGAGAATCGCCTTTTCCGAAATCCGGTTTTATGAATGCAGGTTCTCCACCATACACCGCCAAGGTTCTCTACTTCGCTTCAAGTTTTTTCTTGTTGCAACTCGCAAAATCTCCTAAAACAGCGACCATTAAGTACCGTTCGGGAAATTTCCGGTATATCAATGGGAAGTTATAAGCGATCTCCACCTTTTTCAAGAATCGCTCGTAAAGAACCATTGTCGGTATAGTTGGGGAAGCACCCGGTGCTTTACTGAATTAAGCCGGTTTAGTATTTGTATGGTCCGAATGACACTTTTTTCAGCAATAAGTGATTTCGCTATTTGGTCTTTCATCCTATGTAGGAATTATAGTTGTATTATTTGCTTTCAGATTGTCATGGGGCCGAGAAATGCTGAGGAGATGTTACAATCTTTCGTAGGCTCTGCCTCGCAGGAAATGAACCACGTATTCCGTCAATTGTTGGGTTCTGAACGTGACCGAAACTGGTCCTATGACGGAGAATAATAACCTTCAGGAATTGTGTTTTTTTGTCAGTGTTACATATCCTTCTGTATTATGCAACTTCAAAACTCTCATTTCATTCGATTTGTTAAATGTCCATGCCACCGTTTTTCTCTGTTTCCACCCTCACTATTTCTAACTACGTTCAACCGGTTTGCTACAAATCTAATGGAACACTATTACCTATGAAGAATGTAATCTAATTAACTTACCCATTTGCAATTATCTGAATGAAAAAATTCTTTATAACTTTCAAATAGCTCTCGATCTGATCATATTTGTCTTTTTTGATAGCGAAATGTATTATACTCTTTTCTTGTGGTTTTATTGTGTATGGCAAGTTTTTTCCTCTGACTCTGAGTTTTTGGAATTTCTTCGGTTTTGTTGCATCGTTTTTTTCAGTGTACTCTATCCCATTATCGCCCGAATAAAATGTATATTGTTCATTCATCGTGTTAAACTTGAACATTTCGTTTGTTCGGGAGTCATACTTTAATAATTTTCTTGTTTCAATGTTTTTCAGGTTATAATGTTGATGTCTTTCCTCCCAACAAACAAAAAGTATAGTATCTCTAAAAATGGAAGACTAAAAGAGTATATGTTTGGTTCTGGTAGGATGTGTCATGTGTCTGTAGTTTGATCTCAATGTCGCTGAGGCTTTTCGCTTTAATTACAGATCAGACTACACTTCTTCCAAATTATCCACCCCTTTTGAACTTTCGCTCCTATCTTACGCGTTGTCTTGCATTCTTTATTACTTTTACATTGTTGAGGTTAAATTCAGTTCGTGTTATATTCCAGATTACAACTCCAATTCAATCCTTTCTTCCTCAAGCTGTCATGGACGGGGAATTGAGCGGTAAACACGGTTGGTTGCAGTTGATCTTACATTTGAGTAGACGGCTTATGAGATCATCTGATCACTCTTCCAATATTATATCACTTATAGTGTTGCCCAGTTATAAATACGGTTTACTCCGTTCCATTTCGCAAAATAACCTACCTCTCTTAACGAAAGCAACGGGGTGGTCTTTTGGTTGCTACCAACCCGGCTGCTTGTGTAGTTCGTTGTTCGTTGCGGCTGTCAATCAACCAGATTAGTTTGGATGTCAGGAAATGGGCACATTTTTATATTCATATCCAGGGAACATTGACTTTTCACCCCCCACACTTTTCTGAGTTTGTACTACTTTTGGGGATTTGTAGTTTGATCCCCCCTCCCACCGGGGGTGATAATCACCTGTAATACAAAGTTTGAGGATGGGTAGTAAAAAGTAAACATTTCCGGTATTGAAGTTCAGTCCCCCCCCCCACCATTGAAGTTCTACCTCCCGCAGTCCCGCCGACCGGAGTGGGGGGTTAATAGTTATTGTCGAAGTGGAATTTTGACCCCCCCCCCTCTCCTAAGTTTTTCAGGTTTTAGCTTGGGCGGTGGGGACACTTCATTGTCTTTCCATATCCATAAAAACGCATTGATATAACACCAAACCCGTACAATCGTTACGATAAATTTAGTTAAAGCATATTCGATGATTGTTCGAGCGATCAGTGCATTATCTTTGATCTACGAGGTTCTTTGGAAAAGTGAATAATGTATATTCATAATTTCCAGCTGGAGAGAGACCGCGTGAAGTTCGTTTCAACAACCAAAAGATGTTCTATGATATTCGCTTGCCTTTCGATGAAAACTACTATCTCTAAGTTTTCGAAAGATGTTATTCTCTGTTTTCAACTTCGCTCGGCTTTTGCTTATTTTGGTTTCACAAGTGATTTCTGCACCGGCCAAGGTCAATGGTTCTAGGAATCTTTACTTATAGTGGGTGCCAAATTTATAAATTTCGGTCTCTCGCCGGAATCGAACCTGTGAGCAAAATGTTCGCAGCAGGGCGCCAACCACTGCGCTATTAGTGCACATAACTGGCAGGCTCTGAAATCGAGGACATATGTGCTTACACATCGGAAAGTGAGATATACAGTACCCTCCCGCCTTCCAGTTGGCGACGACTATAGCATTATTTTGTATTTCCAGTTTGCGTCCTGAAGCCCTTCACATTTTCAGGCTCGTAGAGTCAGCCATTTTCGCGGGGGTGGAGTTGTCCAGAGGAACCGTTGTTAAGCTGGTGTCTTGATCTGGAGAGCGAGGCCGCACATTGTATTGGAGGCTACAGTTCAGCATTCATTTCTATGTGAAAGGGACATTAATTCTACAGGTAAATTTGGGTAAGGTATCGGCCGATCATTACCTCTAAGCTAGGTATTTATACGGTTGGAAGTAGTAGGGTTGTTAATCATTTAAAAGTCTAGACTTTTGAGAAAAACTAGTTTTCGAGTTCGATTTTTCAGTCAAGTTCCGAACAATTTTCTAGTTCTCATCTAGTTTCGTATAGGAGAATGATATGTAATTGTTATGCATTGAAAGTGATCCATCGTTGTTTAATTTTTACCGTTTTCTAGGCATTTTTGGTAATTAGAGGCCAATTACACATGCATCCGGGTTGCATGCAACCAAAGTGCAACCAGGTTGCATGTGTAAACCGCCGTAATTAGAGGCTCTATCTGTAAGTGGGAGGGAGTAAGCTACCAGTTTACTAGCAGGAAAGGTTGCTCAGAATATTGAAAAATAACAATCTCTTGACTTCGCTAGTTGTCTTGTTTTGATCGTTTTTGTTTCAGCTCGATTGTGATTTGAGTAGTGAACCTGGTTCGGAAAATGTGATGGAGACCGTCTTCCATGAAAGTTTGCTTCACGAGCCGCTAGATATTGTGATCAAGTTTCGTCACATTCAAGGACTGGGGTTAGTTTTTTTTAGGACTTTTTGTTAAGTAAACCCCTGAAAAAGCGTGTTGTGTTTCTCTCAGTTTAATTTATATTTCCTTTTTCTAAACGGTTCTCGCTACGAAAACCAGTGTTGTCGCTGTTCCCTGTAAAATTGTCAGCCGAGATTACTCGAGTGCACAGTGTGATCAGTGCATATTTCTCTAAATTGTCACTGAAACGATTACCGCCAAAACCGTAATGAATTCTTGATATTTTTCAGAATCGAACCTCTCCGCGACTACCAGGTTTCTTCTGAAGATAGCGACGTGGCTCTCGTTGTTGAAGGAAAGAAGTTCTATGTTGTGAAGAAGGTTAGTTTTTTTATTAAATATCGTACAGTAGTCACACTGAGGTTCAAACGGGATAAATGTATTCATGGCTTTTGACTATAATATATATTTAATTAGAGTTTCATGCGAAAAATGGACGGGGTTCGTTTTTGCCACGACGGAAGGTGGGAAGTCAGAAGTGACATCCGCCATATCTAATCCAATTTGCGATAACCTTTTTCCAGTTTAGTTCACAGATAACAAAACCTCACGTGGTTTCAAACCATTCCATTCCATATCAGATGATATGAGATATGATCAGATTTCCAGGAATTGGCGGATAAATCGCCCTTTTTCGAGACTCTATTCTTTGGTCCTTTATGGAGAACAACCAGTCGGAAGTGTTGATTGAAGACGTTTCGACCGAAATGATGACTACTCTTCTAGATGTGGTGGATGGCCAGTTCTACTGGCCCCCCAGCAAAGGTAGAGCTTACTATTTACTATCACTGTCTCACTCAGAAGAATGGATTTGACCTAGATTTCAGTCTTGCCCACTTGAATTGGCAAATTTTTATGTACGGGAAGGAATTTGGGGGAGAGGTTCAATGGAATATACACATTTGTATCACCCCCCCCCCCTGGCCGAAAGTAGATTAAGGACCCTGACCCTGTTGTATAATCTTCCCAAGCGGCAAGCGCCCCCCACGAGGCTGATTTTAGCTCAGGGTATGTACGGTTTCACCCACCCCCCCTGGTTTTGTTTGTTTTGTGAGCAAATAGTTTATAGAGGATCTGGTTGTTGTTCTGGATGCTGCCGATAGATTTCTCCTTACTACTGTGACGAAGAACATTGAGAACTACCTCATCGACATCGCTTCCTATGGCTTTCTGACTGAAAGCAGCAAGAATGAGCTAGCTTGCAAGTATAACATGCAGTATCTGAAAGTGAGTGCCAACTTTTTGTATGCAATAAGACTGAGTGAAACTTTCATATCATTACTGGGAAGGTCGACGAAAGACTGAAATGTGGTATACCGAAATTACGGCGCCGCAGAGAGAGCCATCGAAGGTTAGCCTATGAAATCTCTATTGCCCAACCAATTTTTAGGCCCACTGCGTTAGATTGCAGTGTTAGCCTTCTTGGGGAGTTGAACTTTGACCCCACTGGATAATTTAGTCAGCTCAACTATCAAATATGCTTACTCACTTGACCTTGAGAATAGCGCTTCTGCTGCTGGCACCAGCACGCGAATTCTTGACGGAAGTTAACATGTTAACCTGCATCTAGCGCAGTCGAAAATCTTAAACTAATCCCAGCAAACGCATATATTATATCATTTTCTCTCTCTCTCTTCATGGTTTTTTTGCAGGAGGCCATGAAAGAGAAAGAATCTGTTGAATACGATTCGGAAGGCTCGTACGATTCCGACTACCCCGCTCCTTACTACAACCATCATTCCTGTTATGAGGTTGAGGAGAGGCCCTACTACCCCGACTACGATCTCGATGACTCGATTTGACCTCCACGATCCAAACGAGTAACTCCCAGCTCCTTTCTATGTTTTACTTATCTCACTTCGATCTATTGGCTGTAAATAACAACAACTACTATTCCCGCTATCACGGTCGTCTTGTTAACCTACAATTTCATAATAGGTTGCAACCGCATTTTATTTGCGATAAAGCACGTTTGGTTGTCGAAATAGTCAGCTAGTTGGGAGTGTTCGCCATGTTTTCACATTAGGTTTCAACTGAAATTTCTCAATGTAATATTATCCTAACACCTTATGACCTACTTGTTTTTAAATGTATAGTTCGTATATGTCTATGCGTGCACATTGCAAATTTTCATTAATATTGTTTTTTTTTCGTTCATTCCAACCACTTTCGTTCCAACCGCATTATTCACAACTACCCGCCTGTTTGCTAGAAAAGTAACGAATTGGCACTCTAGATTCTACTCATTTAGATTTCAAAATTGTTTCAAATTGTAATTTTAACTGGTTAACCGGTTTTGATAGAGATCACATTTTTTTCTGTTGCTGTTGAAATATATTATTTTGTTGTTTTTACGTTCTTTCAGTCTGATTAGAAATGTTCCGAAATATCCATTGTTACTGTTTCGCAACGTGGTTTGCGTATTCACCATTTTTACAGTTGTAGTTAGTTTCCCATCACTACTTTTCTCGAATAAAAATACATTCTCCAGTTTTATTTTGTAATTGGTATGATTCGTCTATGTCGAACTTTTACTTTCGTATTACTCACTTAATTTCGTATTTGGTTTCCATGTCATTCGTAATCCTAAAAAGGTCACTAAGAGAGATCTTGGAATGATACATGTTTCTGATTTGTTTTTAGTTTGATTCCAATGCCGCCTTTTCGCTTTGATCAAAGATCAAACTACACCAGTTATAATTTATCCGCCCCTTATAAACTTTGGCCAATTCTATATGCAACCGGGTTTTTTTGGTAACCTAACCGGTTTTTGTAAACCCTTTTTCAGGTCAACTCACAGGTAACCGGTAAGTAACCTAAAACAAAAATCCGGTTAGCTCAGCGTACGAACTAACGGTAAAAATCAAATTTTACATTGAAAAACAGGTAACCGCTTTTTCATTTTCGGCTACCGATCGGTTACTTACTGAGGTAAAAAAAAGGTTACCAAAACCGGTCAGATATAGAATTCACCATAAAATTTCCATCTATTGTTTTTCTTGATTTCTTCATAAAACTCAACACTTACCATTTGAGGTTCAATTCAGTTCGTGTTCCATTCCAGATTCCAACTCCAATTCGATCCTCTCCTCCTCAAGCTGTCATGGACGGGGAATTGAGCGGAGAAAACGGTTGGTTACAGTTGATCTTACATCGTAGTAGATGGTTTTTGAGATACTATGATCACTCTTCCAATATTTTAGCACTTATAGTGTTGTCTAG
This sequence comes from Litoditis marina, assembly GCA_964036275.1. Lineage (NCBI taxonomy): Eukaryota > Metazoa > Nematoda > Chromadorea > Rhabditida > Rhabditidae > Litoditis > Litoditis marina. The sequence continues at coordinate 9,087,634 of OZ038439.1, forward strand.
GGGAAAGTACGATTCACTCCGCTCTATTTCACAAAAATAACCTACCTTTCTAACCAAACATAACCTACCTTTCTTAACCAAAGCAACGGGGTGGTCTTTTGGTTGCTACCAACCCGGTTGCTTGTGTAGTTCGTTGCGGCTGTCATTCAACCAGATTAGTTTGGAAACCACCGAACCCGTGAGGAAACGGTACGGTTGATTTATCATAGAGTGAAGTCACTGCCAGCGATCAGCGCTCGCAGCGCACTGTGTAACACGTTGATTCTTCGTTCGACGTTGTTCTGAATGACCAAAAGTATACAACACAAGTCTTTGTTGGCGGAATGAATAGTCTATCAAATGTCAGTTTCAGCTGGAGAGAGACCGCGTGTAATTCGTTTCAAAAACCGAAGGTTAATCGATTACGATTGGTTCCATTTTCCTATCGACGAAAACCGCTATCTGTAAGTTTCGATTTAAAAAAAAATCATTTTTTTCGGTTTCCGCGTCACTTCTGCTCTTCTGCAAAAAAATAAGCTGAATGGTGGATTCTAAATACTAATATTTATAAATGATTGGAACATTTTTTTTACGTATTGACCCATTTTGTTGGTATTTTTTCGGTCCAGTTTCCCTTAATGTGTCTTGTTACACTTCTAGGTCGTTTTGGATGGAAAATCTCGCTTCAAGCCCTGCCTGGGTGGTTCAGTTGAGCAGAATAAGCAAAACGTATGGTGTAATGGTTGAAGACAAGGAAAGCTGCAATTGGAGGCTGGAGTTTGACATCTTCTTATATGTGCACGGACAATTGATTGTACAGGTGATGTCGTCACGATCACTAATTTCGAAGTCGATGCTTCACAAAAGCCATGCGATAGGCGATTGTTAATCGAATTACAATTATCGATTTTTTTGAGTTTTGAAGGAAGTTTCGAATTTCGGTCAATCGTGTCAGAGTTTAGTTTTCGTATTATCAAGCTCTGATTTGTTTTCTCGAACATCAGTCGTGCCAGATAATTATCGCACAATATATTCTTATTTTTTTTCGAAATTGATACGGTTTCGAAAGACGTTTTCGTCGGCCAACAGCAAAAGGAACTAGGGGGAACTCAGGGTAAAAGGAACTAAGATTATGGAAAAAGGAACTAAGTTTCAGAAATATCAAGTATCAAGACTAGCAAATGATTTAAATCTGTGATCAACTGTTATTTTGTATATATATATATAGTCAAAACAAACGTTCCATAGGACACAAAATAGTCGAACCCGATAAAATAGTGCCCTTTCCGGCTTTGCCTAATTTTTAACCTTAGTTCCTTTTGCTAATCACCATTTTCGGTCCGGATGAAATGCTTTCAAAACCCGAGAAACCCCGTAAATTAACAGGGAAGAACCTTGATTTTTCCCTGTGTGAGGATATTTCTCCGAATTGAGTTTTTTTCATTCTCTTTTCTTTCGGTCACTTTTATTTGCTTTAGGGTTGAAAAATTCAAAAATGAACACTTTCTGAAAGTGATGAAACTCCTTTTTAGAACTTTTACAATATAGAGAAAGGGCGTTTCACATTGAGATTACCTTCAATGAATTTTGATACAAAAGAATCATCTATGAGAACTTCCTTCAATTAATGTAGTGATTGTTGCGTTTTCATTCTTGCGCCCTGCAGGCGAGCTCGAATGAAATGCAATGGTTTACTTACGCGGAGAGGGTTAGCGAAAACTGGGTTCACTACACGTTTTTATTCTGAAATTGCAACGCAATAACTCTGAAAAATATTGTTCCTGACAAGTCAGGGTTTTTACCGAGCTCCCGATTTTTCAATGTACCTTAGTGTTAACAATAGTAGCCTTCACTGGCGACAACGTCACTATCCAACGAGTTTTGAAGTTAGGTCACCCAGATAAAACACCTACTAAATTTTCAATTAATTTTTGTAGACAACAAAGTCGCCTCTTATACTTTTTTGCTTAATCGATTTTATTTAAGCTGGATTGCAATTTGGCTAGTGGAGAAGATTCGCAAAATGTGAAGGAGATCTTCTCGCAAGTTGACAAACGTTCGCATGACAGGCGGGTAAACATGAAGATCAAATTCCGACGCATTGAAGGATTGGGGTTAGTTTTTCCCCCAGAACATTTCGATTGGGTGAGCTTCATAAAACAGCCTGTAGATCAAAGAGACACATATTGTGTTTCTCCTGGGATCCTTAAGTATCAAACAGTGTCTCTCTGACCTGCACGCTGTCTCGAGTCTCGACAAGTTGAACCAGTCTGCTGCAAGTTGCTTGTGCGTTGGCACGTTGGCTGGCAGGGATTTTTGCCTAAAATTTTTCTTTTCTCTGAATGCTGGCTTTATCTGAATCAGATTCCATGCAAAATGCAACAGTGAGATACAGAATTTCTTGATATAAAACTTGAAACTGCATGATTTTGCATTCAAATTAGGCGAACTTGCTTTTGCGAGAAAGTGTTTTGCGAGAATGGATTCCGTTTTCTGAATTATTCAGGCTATTTAGATTAATGGGGTATAGCGTTGGGTTGAATCGGTTTTTTCTTAGTGGTTCACTCGTTCACTCCGGCCCAAGCTCAGAATTCGAATTCGCAACCCTCCTGTTGAGCAACCGCATATTTCTCTCAGTTGTTTCAAAGCATATAATAAAATTTTGATCATCTTTCCAGTGTCGAACCTCTCCGCGACTACCATACTCCTTCTACAGATACCGATGTGGCTCTCGTTGTTGCCAAAAAGAAGTTCTATGTGGTGAAGAAGGTTAGTTGTTTATTCATTATCATACAAGATCTCTACTATGGCACAACGATAAACGGGAGATGAAGGTTCGATTGATTAAAGGGAGGTTTTTGATTATCATACGTACGACGACGCTAGCGAGATTATATGTGATCTTAAAACGTCAAATCCACCGTGACAATAAGTATAGTAGTATAAAAATTAAACTCCCCAGAAAGTTATAATTCAGTAATTCAACTTTTTCTGAGCTCACGAAGTGTTGAAATCCTTTAATTTTCAGGTATTAGCGGAGAAATCTCCTTTTTTCGAGACGCTTTTCAACGGTCCATTCAAGGAAAAAAGTCAATCTGAAGTGTTGATTGAAGATGTTTCGGAGGAAACGATGACTGCTCTTCTGGACGTGGTCGATGGTCAATTCTACTGTCCTCCAAGCAAAGGTAGTGTTTACTATTGCCTATGGTTATTAGTAGAGAAAATCATTTCCAGGGGATGACCACATATCTTCCCGAACTGCAGAAATTTGGCCTATTTCAGAATATGTTCCTTCCCCGCCCGGGGCATTCACGACTAATTTTTAGATACGTGACGGTTAGCGGTTAAAGGACGCCAGACACCAATATAGAGAGATCGAGTTCTGACCCGCGCGGAATCAAGCTGTCCCACGAACATTTTGTACAACCATCTAACTTCTCCTCATTCGCGTTATGTCTCGTCCCACAGCGCGCTATGCTAATCTATAATAATTATTATAAGCGCCATAATAATTATTATAAGCGCCATGCTAATTTCTAGCCTCGACATTAATCGCGCGCAGCGCGAAGCGCTGTGCGAGATTTGTCTTTGGTCCGGCCAATGCGCGCCTCCGTTTTTTTAGTTTTCTCATAAAAAGACTGAAATTTGCAAAACAGAACTTTTACAAACTGGGGAAGTTTCTACAGCATATTTGCAAAGTGTGCCCCAAATTTTATCGAAATCGGTTGAGTTTGAGCCAAGTTACGAAGTTTTCGCTTCATCAAGAGCGCCAACTTCCGTCGTGTGTGGGTGGGTGGATGGGTGGTGGGTGGGTGGGTTGTGACAAGGGAAAATTCCCAGTTTAAGGGTTTCTACTGAATCGATTTCGTTGAAAATTGTGGAAGACATGTGATACCTACTCAAACCCTGGCGGACCAAAAAAAATTAGGAAAAAATTGTTTTTGTCAAAGTTATAGATGTTTTCGCAGTGTGTAATCGTGATAAGGGAAAATTCCCATTTTAAGGGTTTCTACTGAATCGATTTTGTTGAAAATTGTGGAAGACATGTGATACCTACTCAAACCCTGGCGGACCAAAAAAAGTTGCAAAAAAAATTGTCAAAGTCATAGTTATAGACATTTTTCTAAAAGTGTCTGCGTCTCTCCATTCAGCACGCTCTCTCACTCTCTCTGTCCGGTCGATAACTCAAACTGTATTGTAACTTAGAGTATCAATTACCGATTTGCTTAAAAATTGAAATATGATGCCAACGTGCAATTTGTTTGAATATGAAGTATTGTATTTCTGACGTACTTCAGGATTCTGGAGACCAGATGACGTCATTTTTGAAAAGTGCAAAGTTGACGTCACATATATTTTCAAATGATGGTAATATCTTAGAAAGGGTCAACTAACAGTGAAACTCAATCTAGGAGTGACGTATTCTGGGATTCTGGAGACCAGATGACGTCATTTTTGAAAAGTGCAAAGTTGACGTCAGATATATTTTCAAATGGTGAAAATATCTTAAAAATGGTATATTAACGATAAAACTCTGTCCAAATATGACGTATTCTGGAATTCAGAAGGCCAGATGACGTCAACTTTTAAAAAAATTGACGTGAAATATATTTTCAAATGCTAAAAATATCTTAAAAATGGTATAGTAACGATGAAACTTTGTCTAAATATGACGTATTCTGGAATTCAGAAGGCCAGATGACGTCAACTTTTAAAAAAATTAACGTCACATATATTTTCAAGTGCTGAAAATATCTTAAAAATGGTATATTAACGATGAAACTTTGTCTAAATATGACGTATTCTGGGATTCGGAAGGGCAGACGACAAAAGTTTTTAGAACTGCAATGTTGACGTCATATTTTTTCGAATGATGGTAATTCTTGACAAGTGGTTCATTGAGAGAACAATTTTATCTGCACCGTACAGATCAAACTACATACCTACGGCATGTATACAAAAAGAGAAAAATTCATGAAAAAGTGGGGGCCCAACGACTGTGAGATTTGTCTTCTGCTGTGCGCCCCTTAGACAGCTACTCTAAAATGGAGCAGCTACTGCTACAAAAACCGAAAAATAATAATATACTCAAGTATAACTGTTCATCACAAACATACAAAAGTCGTAAAATATTTTTTCAAACCTGTAAACTAGAACCTACAAATCACAGATGTTAACTCAACGTAGTCAATTGTAAATTTTCTGGTGTTGCGGACAAAGGTTTGCAGTTTTTTGTCGTTACTTCAACTCCAGGTGCTACGCTTGTCATATTATTCAACAGTTGTTCTCTCTTCCGCAGCTGTGATTTGTAGAATCTAGTTTACAGGTTTGAAAAAATATTTTACGACTTTTGTATGTTTGTGATGAACAGTTATACTTGAGTATATTATTATTTTTCGGTTTTTGTAGCAGTAGCTGCTCCATTTTAGAGTAGCTGTCTAAGGGGCGCACAGCAGAAGACAAATCTCACAGTCGTTGGGCCCCCACTTTTTCATGAATGCATTATTTCACTTTAATAAACTGTAATTTGTTGTAAATCACTAAATGTTCTCCATTTTCATATAAAAGTTTTTCACCACACCTAAAGTTGATCAGAATCATGTAAAATTATTGGTGTCCTACCCACTGTAAAGGTAAAACCGGCGTTCTACTACAGTAGCGACACCGTACTACTGCCGTTTTACTGGTAGTGTTACTGCAGTATCACCAGCCGTAAAACGGTAGTAGTACGGTGTCACTATTGCAGTAAAACGCCAGTAAAGTTGTAGTTCAACTGCAGTTAAACAGCAGTAAAATTATTTCGAATTGTCGAAAATAAAACGCCTAAAAATTATTTTTTTCATAAAACAAAATTTAATTATCTTTTTATGGCACCTCTAGTATCTAGTACTCACGTACTAATTACTAAGTCCGCTTCAGAGGTGAAAAGTACCTCAAACTTGGGTAATTAAACCGAAAAACAGCCCGAAGCCGGCAGAGCAGTCTCGCAGACATCCGTATCTGGTATAGGTATCACGTGTGGTATTAGATATCTAGTTCATTTCTGAGGTTACTTGAGATACATCACCGATTTACTGGTAGTAATCGTGATTCAACGTTACCACAAGTTTACCACTGAATCGCGGGACGTTTACGACCATATCACCACAGTTTAACTGTTACTACCGTTCTACCAGTGTCTTAACTGTGGGCTAGAAGTTCCTATGTACCTTTATTAATTACGTGAGCTTTTTGTTTGTTTTCTGAGAAAATACGTATTACAGAAGATCTGGTTAAAGTTCTGGATGCATCTGATAGATTTCTTCTCACTTCTGTGACAGAAAAGATCGAGGACTATCTTATTAACATCGAAGAGTATGGCTTTCTAACTGAAGGGGACAAACAACAGCTAGCCGAAAAGTATGACATGGAGTCTCTTAAGGTAGGTTTTCACTTTTTCATATAAAAATTGCTGGGATTTTACATATTATTTCCTAAAAGGTTGATGAGTGCGTGAAATACCTGAGAAAAAAAACCAGATGAAGAAAGCGCCGCGCACCGAGCTAGCGATCTATGTGAACGGAAGCGAATAATTGAGTGAATGAATGAAAAATGAAGAATTATAATGGGGGCCCGACAAAAACTGATGCAAAGAGCAGCCCAAACACCAACGAGCGTTTCAGTTGTACGGACGTGTAATCAGTGCCCTGGCAGTTGAACGATTAGACTTGTTTCGCCCATCTTGAATGTATTTTAGTAGTTTAACCAGTATAATTGCTTGAAAGAATAAATCTTCGATTAAGACGTCCCAGTTTCGATTTTTGGTTTGCAAGTTAGTGGCCAATCTTTCTGAGTATTCAGTTTTCTTGCAAATTTATTTTTCTATCAGGCAACCGTGAGAAAGCCAACACATGATCCGATTTTCGACGGCAACGGGGACGAAATTGACCCGGACGATGAGAACTATTGGCGCACCATTCGTTTCCGCGGCCAACTCCCCAACTAACCCGGTTTCTAGATAACCTAACCTGAATTTTGGTAACCAATTTGTTGGTGAGCGTTCTTTACAATTTGGTTCATTTCCGAAGTGCCTTGGTCAGCTTGGTAAGCTAACCGCGCAGTTAGGTTAGTCAGTAACCCAGTTTGTTGTAGTATGCACCCGTTTTCGCGCTATTAATTGAGCTTTGAAAAATCCTGTTCTTTGTTCCGCTAGCAAGACTTTACTGATGAACGTGAAATAACTCTATAGCCGTTTTTGAATGTTTTGTGTACATGTTCTTAATTCTCAGCCAGGTAAATAATCCGTTCAGTTAATGGTTAGTTAGTCTTTTATCGAGCTAAATGTGAAACATTATACAATAGTTGTCTTTTTTTAATCTCATTTTTTGTAACGAATTTGTCATTTGTTAACAACATGTTTTTTCAATACGAACCTGAATATTTACCACCAGATCCAGCTGGTTTGCTAAAAGAATGAAATACAAGTAACGTTCTATGTGTTTAAAATCGTTAGCTTGATTATTCGAAGTATTTGAAAATATTATTTGAAATATGGTGTATTTCTAACTAGCAATTTCGGTATCAATCTGATCACGTGTTTTCTGCCTGTTGAAATATTATTTAACCTTTTTGTTGTTTTTTGTTTTGTTGTTGTTTTCTACGTTATCTCTGTCTGATTTGTAATGTTACGAAATACCTCGGTAATACCATTGTTGCGCATCTTGTTTTTACCCCGATGCAAGATGTATGTATTGGCTCATTACTCTTCTCGAATAATTATCCATTCTTCAGTTTTTCATGTTAAACTTCATTCTGATCACATATTACTTGGACCACGAAATGTGTTGAAATTGTTGCTCTTCTGTTGTTCCTACAAGTTATTATTTGTCTGGTCTGATTTGAATGTTTCGCAGTTTTTGTTTGTTGTTGATCTATCGTCTTTTCTCTACCCTTCTCGAATAAACATTCATTTTCAAGTTGTTCTTTCATTTGAAAATGTTTGTTCTATGCCAAAATTTGTTTTAATGTTATGATAGTTTTCGTATTATGTTCATTTGTATACATGCAAATGTATTATTTATACCACGAGAAAGGCATGATAATTTTGTTCTGCTCTGCCCTTTTTGTAGTTTGATCCCTCGGTGCAATCATGCGTTATCTGCAGACCTGACTACAACTCGTCCCTCTAGAGGCTGTCATGAGCACCGCGGTGAGCGAAGGAAGCGGTTGGTGACAGTTTAACTCAGTATAGATCTCGCTGTTACAAAGCAAGTGTATACGGTCCAAATTTAGGTCAAATGCAGATCATACATAGGTGGAACCGCACCAATTCGAGTAATTAATGCTGAAATTGGCTCACTGCGTACGTTTATCAGGGTTTGGTTCGTCTCAATATAGGTGTGAGTACACAAAGGGTTCGGTATCTCACCGAACCAACTGGTTCGGGAAGAATCGGTTCGGGAAGAAATTTGCTACTAATATGTAATTTCATTCTGTATTTCTTCCAGTTCTCTCCAACCGAAAAGTTTCTATTTCAATTCGACCCTCGCAGTTCCGCTTTCGATCAAAGTGTCGAGAAACACTGGAAACGGACCAATTATGCTGGACAACCAAGAAAACACTTCGTGGGAACTAGATTTCGTCATCTCATTCTACTTGGATGGAAGACTGATCTCAGATGTGGGTTTTTACATGATGTAGTTGAAGTGTAGAATCTTCCTCTCTGTTTGTAGTTTGATCCCGTTTCTTTTCGGTCGAAATTCGTGAGTTATGGCGTGTATTGATCAAACTACAACGCATCAAATAAACAGAATTAGGTTAAATAAAATATAGTTAATTAGAATAACGTTAGTGCATGTATGTTTGAACTGAAAATAATAATGTCAATTAGTAGTTAAGTTTAATGTTACATCATTTTGACCTCTGTTTTGTTTCCAGTCGGCCTGTGTTCTCAATGGAAAACAGTCGTTCTTCGACTTCTCCCCCAAGCTGCCAGAAAACAAGTTGGTGAACATTCAGCTGGAATTCAACCATATTCACGGATTCGGGTTAGTTATCGTTGTTTTTAGAGTAAAAGAAGAGGAATGTATAGTTAACGTTAGGGAATAGCAGAGTTTCTGTATTTTCAGGTGCAGAATGAGGTTTTAACACAAGGATCTCTTATGTATTTTACTAACAGTATCGCACCTAAGCTAACGCTTCATAGTTTCATGGATATAATAATAACGTGATGATAATCTTCCACGGAAACAATTTCCGCCGTGTGTTACATTGTTCATATAATCATACAGTTTACATTGTGGACGGACTGTCCGTAGAGGGGGTGGAGATAGGCATGGGTGAGCTTTGTTATACTGTTAGTCAATTGCCCAGTTACGTGAACGATGTTAAACACAGCAGAACTCAGAAACGTGCAATGACAAAGTGCACGCTATCTTATTAGAATGCTAACTTTACGTGACTATTCAATTGACTTCAATTCAATTGACAAGTATACCAGCTCGCGCGGTCCGCCATTAGCTGCAGAGATAGAAAAGGTAGTGGGCAACAAGGAAGTTTGATAAGATTTGCTTCTTCGCTTACTTCAGTGTATCCACCCATGTCTATACATTATTCAATCCTATGTAACTTTCTCCTATTTCTGTTTTTTCAGCGTTAAGCCCCTGCGAGATTACCATGTTTCCGATCCTAATTCGGATGTGGCCCTAGTGGTCGGCGGCAAGAAGTTCTACGTGGTCAAAGAGGTTCGTTCTTGATCAAATAGATAAATTTGCACAGAAAAAGCGTTTTTCATAACATCACCAGCACCACACTCCAGTAAATTGTGACAAATTTAAAGAAAGAAACACGGTACTGCGTGAAATCTTTCAAGCGCATGATTTGCATCAAAATTAGCGAAAATAAGTTCATTTTATGTTCTGGCTATTCGGACAACATTACTGTAGTATGAATATCACCCAAAACCTTGTAGTTTGACCTCATTGTTGTTCAGTTGCTAATCGTAATAGTTACTGTGTGCTGAACTCATTGTTTTTTAGTTTATATAAACTCTCTTTTTTAGATGTTTGGCCAGGAATCTTCTTTCTTCAAGCGATTGTTCAATGCCCCGTTTTACGAGACAAATCAGTTGGAAATTGCGATTAGCGACATTTCACCCGAGACAATGACGGCTATTTTGGATATGCTCGACGGGCAATTCTACTACCCACCAGATAAAGGTGGGGGAATTCTATATATAACTGCGTTTTCGGTAACCTAACCAGTTTTTGGTATTTACATCTGGCTGTCCGCGAAAGACCAGCATAAAGGTTTGTGAGTCAGTTGCTTTTTGAGTCCTGTGTATTGCTTGAAAAGAAAGAAAATGTTTGTATATATTAGATCTTGTAATTGCAAATATTACTTTTTCAGAGGCGACTTCTAATATTCTCGAGAAAGCACATAGTTTTTGCCTTTCTTCTATCGCGAGTTCAATTGAACACTATATCTTCACTATTCCTCTGTACGGGGCTTTGGAATCTTTGGATTATTGGGAAAAACTGCTATTGGCCGACAAATATGGAATGGATATTCTACTGGTGGGCACATGTTTTGAAATGCATACAAACCAGTTAGGTCTAACTATTCTACAAAAACGTGACGCGTTCTGATTTGGCATGAAAACGAGCCAATTAAGGAAAGAGGACGAGAGTTGGGGCGAAAAAACGGTTAAAAATCGTGAAAAGGAGGAAAATATGGATCTTTAAAAAGGTACAGAACAATGAAATTATTATGGAGTAACTGGAAACTAAATTTGACTAGATTTGTCTCTAGTTATCAATCCGGATGCCAAACTCATCAGAAAAAATGCCAAACTCATCAGAAGCCACGTGCGATGTAAATACGTAACTTCTCACGGTTTTCACGTGAAACTGGGGTTTACATCTAGTAAATTGGTCTAGTTCAGGATCTCCTTCTCGGCAAATATCACAAACGCCTTCGCCCTCTTTTGACGAAGCAGATTTTCGCGGAATTGTCCCGAGATGTGACTTTTGAGATTCTGAAAAGGGGACAAGATCCCCTCTCGAGTACGAGCTGGGATTCAGTGTTTCCTGCTTTGTTTTTTTTGGCTTCATTGATTTGGACTATTTTTTATACTTATGAGGTCATCTTCGCTTTGTGTTTAGTTTTGATTTTCGAATCGCTCAGTGCCTTCCTACGGTATGTTTTGAAACGGTAATTGCAATAACTTACCGATTTCGTTAGACCATCGTGCATTCACCTATATTCTTCAAATAAGATGGGTTTATTATTCTGCAAATTATTCTAATTTTATTCGCAAAAAAAACTCCGCCTATTCGTTTTTCGTTGATGTAGTACCATTTTGATTTCAAATAGTCCCATTGTTTCACTGCCCTTCATCAATTTAAAACGTTGCTGTTGCCTTCTGGTTCTCGCTAACGATAGCCAGCTTCAAACTAATGCAGTTGCTTTCCAAAATACCTTAGAAACGTTTAGCTGAGATCATCGAAACTCTATTATCAAGCTTATCTTTGTTTTATCTTGTTCAAAGGATCATTTCACGTGTTGTAGATTTTATTTTCAAAACCCAACTTTCCCTAACCATTGAAAAATCTGCCTGTTTCCAATTTGTTGTTGTTTTGAACGTTCTTCAATGTTGTACAAATGTATTGGACATAAACATGTTGTTATCTCTTGTGTAAAAATAAGACATCCGTGACGTATTCAGAAACTAGTAATAACGTTATAACGATGTGATACAGTACAATCACCGTTTCCATAAATTCTCCTTCGATCTTCTGTAAAATAAATTTTTTTGATCACTTTGCGACGCCAGAATATCCGAAAAAAAAAACACGAAATTGAATGGCTTTTATTTGTGTAATGTTGAAGCGATATAGTTCGTTTCATGACACTGAGACTTATTGACATCGTGCCAAGATTTTCGGATGACTTGCTTACATTAGAGGTAACATAAGCATTCCAAAAACTGTTTTTGTCTACGTGTTCTTGGGAAATTGAATTTGAATAGCTTCAAAATGGTGAAAAAAGCCTGGAATATTCATTGAGATACTTTCATCGGAAATCGTGCTTCCCGGAAAACTCCCTGAATTTTCGGGGAAATCACTTTTCGGGGAGCGAACGGGGAGAAATCGGGTAAGAAGTGAGGAACGAACCCCGAAAGCTTGAGGATTTTCGGGGAAAAGGTGGGGAAACGGCCTGAAAAAACCCTGAATTTGCGGGGAATTCACGTTTCGGGGAGTGATCGGGGGAAGTTCGGGGAGAAAGTGAGGAATAAACCCCAAAACCCAACGCGCGAGGTAACAGCCAGTATGTAAGCTTTTAGTTCACCTGCCCTGCCACAAGCGCCCATGGCGCAGTGGCAGCGTTGCCGCCTTGAAAGCCGACCCCCAAGGGTTCGATTCCCGGGAGAACCAAAATAAGTGAAAATTTCAGAGTATATTGATGGTACTGATTCAAATAGATAACACATAATAATTCAAATGTATATATTCATAAAACGGTAGATCACTAAGTTTTTGAGAGGTCCTATTCGTAATTCGTTCGGTGAATTTTCAGGGTTTTTTCCCCGTTCCTTCAGCCACTTTTCAGGCTTTTCCCCCTTTAATTCGGGGAACGATTCATGAATCGTTTGTCGGGGAATTTTCGGGGTTCGCTCCCCGAACGAACGGGGAGCGAACCCCGAAAATTCCCCGACAAATGTTCTCCTGTGTTGCTGAGGACGCTGCCAAAGTCTCAGTAGGAATGACCAGAACTATATAAGTGCGCTCCATTTGCAATACCGTAACCCATGATGGCACGCCGCGAACATTGAAAATTTGAAAAGTCCGCTTGTACGAAATAATTAAATGAACGAAGAAGGAAGCGTTTTTAAAGTTTTATTCATTATTCATTGTTGTTTATTCACTGTTTGTGATTTCGATACGTTTCTACGCTTTTGCAGTTCGTGTACCCTCTTTTGCCTAGAACATGTTACTCTTTGCTGTTCTTACACAATAACTACTTATAATTTAATCTTCCGGTTGCAAGAAGAATTTTGAAGTTTTATAGCGATTGTCTCGTTCATGATGCGTCATACTTCCGTTCATAAATCGTGGAACAGAATGTATTGTAATTCTTATTTGTAAATTTTGTTATTGTGTTATTGCAGCAGCTGAATCTGCGATAGTTGAATGCCATCTCATCGTTTGACGCTCGAAGAGAAGGAGAAGTTAATAAGGGAGGAGCGAAAGCGACGACTATTAGCTAGACAGAAACAGGCTGGTTTTCATGAAGTTCATTGGATAACATCGTGAATGACCTGGACTTGTAAAAATATAAAGCATGTCTTTTTTGTAGCCATTATTCTACTTTTTCGAGGGAGTTTTCGAACTGCGATTCAGAGAACATTAACATATCATACATTGGCTCATATTCAAGTCACTATGTCAGCTTTTTCACAACCAATGTCCAGTGAAATTCTCATTTTTTTTAGCATGGTTGATGGTTAGGAATATTAATAAAATTTTCCAAATTTCCACAGTTCTGATGTAAAATATCGAAATGTCACGTATTATTGCAAAATAGCTTCATTTCTGTACAACAATAATACCTTACGATCCAAAATATATACCTCATGCCTCAATATATACCTCCGTTTACCAAACTATGCTGACGTTGTTACAACTGCTCTTCTAAGTCATCTCCACGCACCACGTTTAACCAAATAACCACATTTGATTTCCAGGTTCGTGCTCAATGTGACGAATTTACTCGAGAATTGAATTCCGCGGTTATAGCCGAGGAAAGAGTGGTGGTTCGAGCGATAAGGTGGGTTCACTCAAACAGATAAGCAACAGTGAATATGCTGTTAAAGTATCAGTATTTTGGCTCAGCTTTGCTCGTGCGTAAGATATTTTCAATTTATTTCCAACTCGCTGTTGTAGTTGTAGACAATTAGATTAATTTTCATTTTCGCTTATTGTTTCAAGCCCTTCCATACATAATATGTATGGAATTATACTGTAAAATTGAAAGCATATTATGCTTTCAATTTTTCACGGAGAGTTAGGTTTGGTGAAATCTTTATCCTATCATATGCAAAAATTTCATCGTACTTAATTGTAACCGAAGTATAACTCGACACCGAGTTTGGCTCCATTGAAGTACTTCTTTTATAGTTTGCTAGTTTGAACTTCAACTCCTCAAGTTTAAACTTCAATATGGCTCAAAACCAGTAAAACATTTAGCACCTCATTTGGTAGTTTGGTCACTCACTCTCATAAAACACCCGATTTCCACCATTTATTTTCCCCACCTTTTCAGGAGTGAAGTTGAAAATGAGGTCTCGTGTCGAATGGAGGAACTGATTGAGAATGGCGGATCCGTGCCGCGCCGTCGTTCCGGAAGAATCGCGGTGGCGGAAAAAATGACCCATGTCAGCAAGAATTCGACGAATATTTCAAGGAGGTCAATTGGAAAATCGAAGTCGAAACACAGTACAAAGCACGCAGAGAACCAGGTGTGCGGTACACTTTTAGTGTTTTGTTTATGGTTCAGTTCCAGTTATGTTTAGATGTTTGATGTTTTCAGTAAAATATAACATATAAACAAACAACTATTTTAAAAGCGGTCTGAAATAGAAAATGATCATTGTAAAGCATGACCTGATTGGACCTACCTAAACCTGTTTTTTTTTTCGTGCGTAACTCTGTCAATGGTCATCTGATCATAATCTGAATTTTCAGTCCAGTAAGGTTGTGAGGTGGGAATATCACAAAAATAAGCCCCTTCCGTTCTGTAAAGTCATAAATTCCATAATTTCGCGTGAAAAGTAGGATGATGCTTCCGATTTAGCGATAAGGGAGCTCGTTTTTTCTAAATTCTCCTGGCTGTTTGGAGAACTTGGCTAGAATCTCACAAGAAGCTGTTATTTCAAAGATATGCGACATGTATGATGATCACCACCTCGCAAGGGAGCGAAGTGAATAAAGAAATTTGAAAATAAATATAGAATTACTAGAGTGTGTTTCAGTCCCGCCCAAAACATCGAGCGATGACGAGAAAGGACGCGGAGTTGGCGGTTCGAAGGGGTGCCGCCGCCGAACACCGATTGCGAAATGTAACTTTTATCATTTATCAAATTTTTATCTTCTTCTCGCTCGCCTCTAAGTGTTTTCACTTCACCGAATGCGGCGACTATGTTTTCTAGATGAGTCTTCTGAAATTGGGATGGTTACGCTGATTAACATTACAAAGAAAAGTAGAAAAATGGCCTACCTGTTCGTCTAAGATGAGAGAATGTTCTCTTGTGGAGTAGCTTACTGGTGTGTGAGTGCATCAGGTTAGTTTGAGAAATGCGTGAGCGTGCTGTTATTGGAAATATCAAATAGAATGGTGAAATGGATTCTGTAGCATGTGGAAGAGTGGAGGAAGATTCCAAAAGGAAGGTTCTAACTTGTTACTCAGTCTCAGTACTCTTGTCGCAAAGTTATAAAATGGGTGTACGGTTTTTGGTTTGTATGATTCGTGGTGTTCTCGAGCGTATGAGTGATTATGATTGGGTTACTTATCAACTAATCATTTTCAGTGCCAACAAAGTGAGAAACAACGTCGCGAAGAAGCCGTGAGGAGAATGAAAATGGCCAAGGAGCGAGCTAATCTGGTCATGAGACACGTGAGTCCAAAGATCAAACTACAATTTGTGTTAATTTGAACGGTGAAAAGAGTTTTACTTGGCCAAATATAGCCTAAAGTGCAGAAACGAGTCTGTTTCATGCCGAACGCTCGAAAAGTTAGGATATTTTGTGATGAAATGATGTGATTTGACGTAATTCAATCGGAAAACTGGTTCGTTCCTGATTTTGAAGCATTTGTTTGACAATATGTGTAGAAAAAAAAAGGCCAACTCAAGCAGCGTTTTGGTTGGGAACATTACATAACATATAGCTTTACATATAAAAGCTGAGTATATTGTAGTTGTTCGTGTAAGCCATCCGTGTGAGTTGTGTTTGGTATCAATTATTTTATTTATCAGTTTTCGTTCTCGAGGTTCACTTTCACTCGCTCAAACTGCATTATAATGGCAATTAGTTGCATGCATGAATATTGTTCCGGTCATTCCTACTGAGACTTGGCAGCGTGCCAACCATACACTGCCAAGGCCTCTCATAAAAGGGGGAGTCGCGAAGGAATCCTTGTAAAAAGTAGGGGTCGTGAGCTGTTAACTGACAAACTTCCTAAAAAATCAGCAATAAACTTACGGAAAATAGTCGATTGTCGCCGTTTTGGGGGGTCGCGACAAGAGAAAATACGGAGGGGTCGCAAGAATTCTGAGGGAATAAGAGGCCCTTGGCGGTGTATGGTGCCAACGAATATTCCAGGCTATTTTTGTCAGTGCGTATTAAACGGACTATATCGAAAGTCGAGGTCTACATGATAAATTGTGATGCATTATTAAACTCCGTTTTGTTTGAAAAAGCACACATAAACCATTCTGTTTTCTGCGAAATGTTTGCACATTCGCTCTTGTTTGACCCAAAATGGTGTAACTAGAGGTATTTTAGTGCAAAACAGTTTTAGGAGAATAATGGAAACTTGCTGGTGGGTGGAAACAACCTTGATATTCTATTGCAGGGTGCTCTGGTGGTCGAGAACAACGTCTGAACATCTTCATCTCTTTCATCAGCAACAATTTCCTAGATTCAATTGTGGTTTAGGTCTACTTATCTCATTAATCAATTTTATAGTATTTTTTAGTTGTATCTAGCACCTGACTTTCAAACACACACACTAGTCATGTGTGACTACTGACTACTCATTTGATTGCGTACATCTTCCTAATTTTTCATGAATATAGGCAACTTCCCCCGATATCGACAAAAACTAGGACAACGTTACTGGTGTATCGTTTCAATTCATTTCAATTATGTCTTTGTCGAATTTCTCGCGTAATATCAGATTTCAACCCAAATAAGTTTACCAAATGTCATGTGTAGTGTAACCGCTAGATTACTAACAACCATAATGACCTATTCCTAGAACCTGTCAGGTTTTTTTTCGTGTTCTCTCTGAATTTAGGAAAACCTAAGAGTATTTTCGTTTTCTTAGGGTTATAGGTTAGAGGGCCACGAATTAGGTAGTCAAAAATATTATACTACTGTGTTTACATATTTCTTCTGTGCGTTTGTGGTTTACTTATTTCTTTTAGTAGTATAGTCATAATCATTTCTAGATGGATTCCTACAGTTTTATACATTTGAATTAGTTCTTTCAAACATTTTTGATACATTCAAAATGGTTAGAAATCTCAACGTCATACTGTAGGACTGCACATAGAGATTACGAGAACTATATACGTAGTTCCCATTGGTTCCTATGATTACATGACTGACAGATAATACATCATTTCTCGCACACTTTCTTGTCGATATTTCGAAAACGGGAAATTCTTCATGTAACCCTGAAGTTTGCATGTAAAAAAGGTAGTTTTTCACACTTCTATGTGGTTTAAAACAAATTTATATCACGAAATTATAGGTTATTTGCGTGAAATGACTTGAAAACTGACTTGATTCCATTGACTCTCGAATTTACTTGCATGATAATTGTGTTTTTCAGTATAAATGTTTTTTGAGTTGTAAATGTCGTTTACTCGATAAAAAATTGATTCTCAGGGGACATATTTTATGGAATGTCATCATTTGCAAACTAGGGGGATATCTTGTGGAATGTTCCGACTGTTGTTTGTTTCTACCGGGAATTAGATTCTATCCATCCCTCTCTTCATCTTGCTCCCTTTTTCCTTCTCTTCCCCTCTCTCTATTCCGAAACATCACTCTCCCCCCCCTCTCCACCTCTAGCTCCCTCTTTATCTCCTCTCTCTTCCCCTCCCCTCTCTCTTTCTCTCTCTCTCTTTCCTGCTTTCCCTCTCTCTCTCCATTTCTCTCCCTCCCTCTTTCTCCCCCCCCCCTCTTTCTCCCCCGCCCCTCTTTCTCCCCCCCCCCCCTCACTCTCTCTCTCCCCCTCTCCCCCTCCCTCTCTTCTCTCTCCCTCTCCCTCTCTCTTCCCATACATCACTCTTTCCCCCCCCCCTCCCTCTTCCCCCCCCCCTCACTCTCTTCTTCCTCTCTCTCTCTCTCTCTCTCTCTCTCTCTCTCTCTCTCTCTCTCTCTCTCTCCCCCTCTCCCCCCTCCCTCTCTTCTCTCCCCTCCCTCTCTCTCCCCATACATCACTCTTTTCTTTCACTCTCGGGAATGAGCGCAGTACATAATAGCGTATATCAGTTCCCAACTCGATTGTTCCAAACCGAGTTATATCCGAAACTCGCCCATTTTTAGACTTTAGGCGGAAGTTTTTCTTTTGTTGATTTTTATAGTCTATTTCATTTATTTCATACTACAGTACACATTCGAGCTTCCCAAGACTTTTCTGAAAAAAAACTCCACTCAGGCAAAAACTACGTCAGAACTACTTTTGTAAGCTAAACATCAGAATTCATAGCAAAACTTGAACTTTTTGATAATACTCACATAGTTTAAATAGGAGGTTTGGATGCCTACTATTATAGTTCGTTTCACCAATCAATGTCCTTCTACAGTAATCTGTAACAACACAATAGCAATGTTTTAAGTCATTCTAAAAACATCAGACTACCTAAAGAGAACCTGGAAGTTTGCGCAGATTACTGTAGAGGGTTATAAGTGCGTGAAACAGACTATATACGAGTCTCAGTAAGAACAAAAAAGGCTATGCTTATCCTGTAGTCTGTTGCACTTTTTCATAACCATTTACAATATGCTTTAACCAATGAAAAAGTTTTCGATATTCGAAACTACCCTTTCTTCGTTTGTGTGTATGTGTAATTATGAGATACATATTAAATTGGTATGATAAACTATTTAGCCGCGACTATTTAGCTTTTGAGATATGCCTGCACGCAACCATCTCGAGCCAGATTTGCTAATGTGCGTTCGAAGAGTTTTTCTTCCCCGAATTTTAACCAGATAAAGTTTTGGACTCCAGTTTTGAGAGAAGTGGTTTTATAGAGTGATTCTGCGCTAAAAATATAATATCTCTTAATAGTACACGTGATTAAACGTGTCGATACCTCTTTTTCTAGTTCTTGTTTTGAATCAGCTTTTTTTGTAATATATTGAATAAAAGTCCCTACAAAAAGTGAGAATGTGGTTTTTACGCCTTGTTCTCACTTAATCCAAACTTAAACCTTCTAATCGTTCAGCCCAAGGCTATTTGGGGCAGTTTTCAACTATGACCCAATATCTGTAATTCTGAGTACGTATGCTAGAAGATCCCGGCACTTTCATCCCATCCTGCGTCTCTCGCCCTGCCTCACTATTTCTCGTCTCCTACATCCCGGCGGGATGTAAGAGCAGAGAAATAGCGTATGTTTGAGGAGACGCAGGATGGGATGAAGGTGCAGGGATCGTCTAGCATACAGACTCTGCTGTGTCGTGTCTGCAAGTAGCAAAAGCTAAACTATGTGTGAATTAAGTTAATAAATTTATCAATACATTTTATTCGGAGAGCTAATCACTTCACTGAAAGTGTACTGGCTTTAGGTATAGTTCCACTCATTCCCACTGATACCTCAACAACGTGTCAACAACCTTTCCAGGCGGTTTTTCACAATGTTCCAAAACACTAACCAAAGCTCTGAGCGGCAGTTAACCTTTGTTACAGTACGTGAGATGAAATTATTTTCATTATACTTGTTATTTCTATGGAATATATTCAATCGAAGTTTCAATGGCACGATGCCAAAGTCGACGTGGGAATGAAACTAACTGTTCGGCAACCCTTTTTGGGGAAAACTGCTCGGCAGCCCTTTTTGGGGAAAACTGCTCGGCAGCCCCCCGAGGAGTCATGATTGACCATCTAATAGTCGCCTGATTCATTGCGATCGTTCACTTGGGACAAATGACCCATGTTACATACGCCCACTTGTGCAGCATGGAATAGATCGACTTTTAATGTGGGCGCCAGGCAATAAACTGCTGGGATACGGTGGTTGTGAGTTGCGCTGTGTGAAATCTATTTGAATAACATAAGTGTAAACTTACACGGGAACTTTACTTTTAACTAAGGTACGATGGTTATGAATTGTGCTGTGTTGATATATGTATTTCGAAAAAGACACGGGGACTAGACTTTTATTTTTAATGTGGGCGCCATGTAGAAAGTAGCAAGGATACGGTGGTTGTGAATTGCGCTGTGTCGAGTTCTATTTTAAAAACACAAACACATGTAATACTCACACAGGAAACCGACTTTTAATGTGGGCGCCAAGCGGAAAACAGCTGGGGTACGGTGGTTGCGAGTTGCGCTGTGTCGAAATACACGCTGAGACGCACCAAGTTAACGGAAGCTGTGCTTTTGAGTTTGTTTTCGTTCAAGCATTAACACCTTTTTTGTTGAAGAACCTAAAAATAAATTTGTGATGACTCCATGAGGTTTGCTGTCTGCCGTTCATGTGACTTTTCAATGAAATTCAATTGTCTGAATAGAAATAATATGCATAAATCGACCTCAAACAATGATAAAGTTCGAAAAGTTTCCAAGACATAGGTCTCAAAGTTCAATATCTATAACCGTTTTCTATGGAAGTACACATCGGAAATGGGATGAAATGATAGGAAATTGTACCGTAGAAGTGCGTTTTTCCGTTTCCGATTAGAAATTATGACGGCGTTTCAACGTCATTCGAGTGTTCTCTGGTTCTGCTGTGTTTGTAGTTTTATCCCGCTGCTTTTTAGTCGCGTTCTCTCAATATTTCTGTGCAGGAAGATGAAACTGCAACGCAGTCATGGTCACCGGCTATGGTCATCTCTCTTGGGTACCTAACCTCTGTTAAAAACCGAGTTGTCTACCAAGCTTCGCCGAAAACCCAAGTTGTAAATCAAGGATAATACTTTTTACCGAGAACTTTCACAACTTGATATTATCAACTAGTAGCCCATTTGGTGGTGCGAACCTTGATAAACAAGGTTTTTAACTTCAGAGAACTAAGCTCTTTGATGGAAATTGTGCTTATGATAATATTCTTATTATGGTCCTCTCTGGATTGGAGATCTTTCATTCTCTGGACTAGTTACTCTAGAACATGCAGATGTTGATATAGATTTAAATATTGTTGAAGATATTTCTCAGTAGATGTCAGGGCTATTCTCTAAATACTCAAATGCGCGAGAAATCTTGCCGAGCTTGACTTTTTGGGGAAGAGAAATAGAGAAAATCTGCAAAACTGTGTTGTTCATCTCGAGTTATTAGTTCCTCAATTGTTTGCCATCTCCAACTCTTTTTAATCCTTGTTTGTAAACTAATACAAATTAGTTGCCAGGTTACCAGGTTTAGACGGCTGAATCAACAACTTCTTAGGATAACTCCTCGTATAGTCGAAATCACACCAATCTCTATTTTGCGATCTACAAAAGTGGTTAGAGAACAATACGAGCAATTATGATTGAAAAAGACATAGATATCTTTCCATCGCGAGCAGATTGAAATCAGTTTCGCTCTATTTTCAATGAGCCTTGCTTTCACGTTCTCTCATATGAATTTTGCCGAATTTTCATACAGGATGAATAGAATTTCCTGCTTCATAACAATTTTATACGCTACTAAAAATGAATAGTTTACATTTTCAACCTTGTTTTCAATTCCGAGATTCCAACAATTGTTTGGTTTCCGCTAAGTTGTGCCGTTATTCTAGTTTCTTTTCGAATCATCTGTTTCTTTCGAACTCCTTCGAATTTGCGTGATATTTTATGGAACAAGCGTGAACATTGTCATGATAAGGTGTGCTCAGTAGACCATTAGATTCGAAGTAAAAAGTCACACAAATACATTTTGTTTACATTTGTCTCTCGACACAAATATGATTGTTTACATTCGTGTGACACACTTAGTTTTGTTTACATAAATATAAGTTTATGTGTAAATTAATAACTATGTGGGTTTTCACATCATGAATAACTTTAGTCAAATCAGGCCAAAACGTTGTCGTATTGCGCTCTGCTGTGTTTGTAATTTGACCTCCCGGGTTTGACGTGTAATTCAAGAGTTATGATGTGTTGGCAGGTCAAACTACAATTCAATTACTCCAGGTTTCCTCCCATCGCGATAAAACTCGGAATAAATTTACGATTCAATTATTTTCGATGTGGTCTCATGCTACTTTTCTACTTGTTGAACATACTTGATTGTTCAAACTTACAATTATTTAACTTTAACAACTATTCAAACTAGTCAAAAATAATGTTGTTCAAACCAAACCTGTTCTCCTCATAATCTTCAATTTGTTCTTTCCAATGATTGCACACTTGTAAACTTAGTAGGTTTTAGATACTATTTAAAAACACTAATTAAGTAAATTCAAATATTTGCTTAAAACTGAACCTGGTTCCCATAATCTTCAATGTGCGCTTCTCAACTACTCCGCTCCCAGGGGAGATTTTCTCAGATTAGAGCTTCCCACACACACACACAATCTTCTCATTCAACCATCGTAGCACTTCAATCAGTTTTTTGCTCTGCCGCGAGCGGATTTCTTAAACTTTCATCTAAATTTAGGTTACTTTTTGGTGATCTAATTGTAGTTTTTGAAGTTTCAATGCATTTGTGGTTATTTGCTAAACACTTCTTAAACTAGAGGTTTTCCCACGTTACGGGCGAAGAAAACTTTAAAAATTGAAATTTCAAATGTTCACCATCCATATATTTTTTGAAAGTTATTTCAAAATAAGGCTTTGTAGGTATCTCAAGCGTTGGCGGTGGGTATTTCTAACACGTGACGAATGGGACAGGAAATGCGCTGTTTTCAAAAGTGTGTTTAAAGTTTGACCCTATTGCTTTGCATCCCTATTCCCTAAATTATGGCGTGTATCGAGTTCAAAATACAAATCATCTTTGGTCGTCCCCATATAGTCGTCGTCCACGTAAAGGCGAGAGGGTACTGTACATCGCACTTTCCGCTGTGTATGCACACATCTCTTCGATTCCAAAGCTTGCCGGTTATGTGCTCAAATTGCGCAGTGGTTGACGCCCAGCTACGAAACTTTTGCGCACAGGTTCTATCCCGACCAGAGACAGAATATTATAAATTTGGCACTCACTATAGAAGATAACCTCTTAATTTAAATTTATTTCTAGTCAATTTTGTTGTACTAATATAATAAAACGCTGCAGTTCTATTTCCAAAGTCTACTATATTGCCAAAGACTTTGTTGGCAAAGATACTTGTTTGCTTACACAAGTTGTCCATTTCTTCATTTCAAAAATCTGTCCCCACTTTTCAATATAACGTAGTTGAACTCATATTTCACACCACTGAAATTAGTTTCTACTACCATTCTTTCTTCAAACACTATTTACATCGAAATAGTTTGCAAAAACTATGTAAAAGAAAATCCTTTCTGCAGAATGGTATTGCCATTCAAGAGATTGGATCTTGGTTCTCCTGATTCGATTAGAGTGATATTTCCCAGTAGTCATTGACGTGTTCCATACTAATCCGAATATTGCTCCCCCGGGAGGGAAACCATAGGTTTTATGTAGGAAAAGTAATGAAAACACAGGCAGACGACATGAAAAGTGCAACTTCCGTCCTGGTGACGTACTTATGCTAGAAGTGAATTGAATAGTCACGTAAAGTTAGCATTCGAATGAGACATCGTGCACTTTGTCATTGCACGTTTCTGAGTTCTGCTGTGTTTAACTTGTTTCACGTGACTGTGCAAGTGACTAACAGTATA
Source organism: Litoditis marina (assembly GCA_964036275.1). Taxonomy (NCBI): domain Eukaryota; kingdom Metazoa; phylum Nematoda; class Chromadorea; order Rhabditida; family Rhabditidae; genus Litoditis; species Litoditis marina. Next base: position 9,111,360 of record OZ038439.1, read on the forward strand.
TTAAATGATAGAGTCACCTCTTTTCTTCCGTTCATTACAGTCGCTTCAAAAAGAGATAAGTGAAGTTGCAGTAAAGTTTTAGAAAACCGCAAATGTTAACTTCTCAACATGATATGACCTAGTGATTCATGGGTTTGATGTAGAAAAGTAATGAAAACATACGACGTGAAAAGTGCAACTTGCTTCCAACTTGCTTCCATGTCCTCATTAAAACAGTCACGTACTTTACCTTTGTTCTATAGTGGTTTCTCGAGAAATTTAGGGTGCAAGAACGTTTCAACATTAGTTCATTCCTAAGCATGCACTGCATTAGCTGGTGAGCACCTCACAGAAATACCTCCGCGTTTCACGAGCTATCTCGTATGATCTCTGACCAGCGAGACAGTACGTTAAAGGCGGGGTTATAGCTCGTGAGTGTCTCCGCCAGCTGATGCAGATCGGTACCGCGTCGGTAACATACTGGTCTATACGAAGTATGTTGCCCTCGAGCGCTGGGATGTAGTTTGATCTCGTTGCTTTTCCGTCGGCAGCCTTGATCTAGATCAAACTACAACAATGTTTAGCAGCTATTTGCCGTCAGAGATGGAAACCGGCCGCGTGAAAAAACGGAACTTAAGTATTGATTCGTCTAAGCTGAAAGAATAGTTGTAAAATCGATCGATAACTATGAATTACACGCCGTTGTGCAGTGTAAAACTTGTTGACCCTTTTTTCTGGTGAGAAATATAAATATATTTGGATGGGATAGAAATAAGTAACAAGATTCGTAAAACAAATTCGTTTTTGGGATAGTATTACCTTAGTGATTTCTGATGCAACGTTGCTTTCTGCTCTACTATTCTGTCCTATGCATATTCTACTTGTTTTATACCCTATTACCCTTTTTTACATAAATGTATTCGTGACATTTGTATAATATATCCATTAGTTGATGACTTCCTTTGCACATCCTTTTTTCTGATACATTATCACAGATTATGGATGCAACTCGGCAGGGATTAGTTTCTCATGCCTAGGCAACTAGGGCTGAAGAGCAGAATTTTCCAATTTCCAGAGAAACTCTGTTACTTACAGCAGAAGTTTCCTGTTTTTAGAGAAACTGTGTCATTTTCAAAGTACGGTATGTGTTGCCGTAAAAGATAGTCACTTTATTGAGGTCTAATAATATACATTTCTATAAACTTTACTGTTTTTTTTTCTAAAATTGGCTTTATATCTCGTTACAGTACCTGATTACCAAACTGAATTAACCGAACTTTATTAAAGTTAATTAGTGTCTTCCTATAAGACAATACTGTTCTGTCTTTTATGGATTGACTAACAGACCATATTTTTCTCTTCACTTTCGAACTCATTTCCTTTTTTCTAACCACTTCATTCATATCATATTTCATATCATACGCTTCAACGTGCGATTAGGTTACCTTCAATAATTAGTTTGGTCTCAGAAATATCAGATGACGACTTACTGAACAGCATTTGCCGTTTCATTAGACAAAATACTCTTATATTGCTCATCAAGTACTTTTTAATACGCAATATATTATCTACCATTTGAGAATAGTTTTAAAAGTTACATTCAGATTATACGCACCTGTTATAATACTTCCGGCTTGATTTAGTTGTTCGAGATTCTACTAGTGTAAAGTTGACCACGTGAAACGTCACGTGAAAAACTCAGCAGTCGCTAAGAATACCTATTGTACCATTGACCTTCTCACTCAACTGACGTCAAGTACACGTTTCCCGGACTTTTGTCCCAGTCATTCACCAACATTGCACTTTGTAAACTTTATTTAAACTGCGAATTGGTCGACTACAACTCATTCCACTGGTTTGCTCTCTTTTTCTCTCTGCCGTTCATTTAAATTTGTTGTATTTACAAAACTATTTGATTCTGCTGACAGAAATTATGTAAAAACATTTTCTTTTCACAGATTTCTCAATGTCATCAGCCGTATTTTTCGCCTCCGTTCACGAGGAGAATTTTCATCAGATGCCCACGGTTGGTTCACCTTTCAGAAATATGGAACTTACAAAACTCCTACCCATCTACCCCAAAGAAAACACTTGGCAACATGATAAAACTAGGTCTAGGTACTATAGGAACGTGAAGAACAAAGGCTTCATGTGCCCATCTCAGTTTCAGGCCGGTTTATTTTGTCCCATCCAGCTGGTTTGTAGTTTGATTCTGTTGTTTTCGGCCGAAATGTTTACATTTTAGCTGTGTCGAAAGCAAACAACAATTTAAACTTGGTAGCTCACTAAGTTCTACAATTCAGAAACCGCACGAGCTCCGCCTAACGTTGATGAACATCTTCGCCGCCTGTATCCTAGCCCTCCTGCTCACAATTCTATTGGTCGTACTCCTCATTGCGTACATTCGGTCAAAACACGTGCTCAAAAAGGTCGGTTTTGTAAATATATGGGAAAAATGGCGGTTTCGTGATTGAATAATCGACTATTCACATATTTGTCTAATGTTTTTGTCTTTTCGTACTTATAATCGCGTACATTCGATCGAAGCACGTGCTGAAAAAGGGTAGTGGCTAGAATATTTTTGTAGTCCTTAGAGAATGGTGACATTTTCCGTTCAAAATAACACTATCTATGTAGCGTTCGCCCATTGAATGACAACCAATAGTCACAATTCTATTAAAGTAGTACTTCTCAGTGCGTATTTCCGATCGAAATATGTACTCAAAAAGGTGGGAGTAATGTTTTTGTAGTCCTGAGAGGATAGTGACGAATTGGATTAAAATAACTATTTTCGTCATTACCTGAATAATTTTTGACATTTCGTACTTCTAATTGCCTACAACAGCCCAAACACGTGTTCAAACAGGTGGGAGCAATATTTATCTAGTCCCGAGGGGATAGTGACAAATTTATATCAAAAGAACAGCCTATTTTCATCTTTACGTGACCATGTTTGACATTTCGATGTTGAAAGAGTCATCTTGTGAACTATACTGAACTCAAACGGGGTACTCACGTGGGACGTGGAAAACCCAAAAAGTCTGCTTTCGAACTATTCCACATTCCAATCTTGGTTTCAGTACAAATTGAGTGGGCGACGATTCAGCTAAACCACTTCGGGCTTATGTCTCGTATTAAAAACTGTATGAGTTTTTTTTCTTTCAAATTTGACCAATCAGATTTTATCCATACATAGTATTTATTGTGAAGTTAAAAACTATCAGTTGAAGTTCTTAATTGAGTTATAGATAGTAACTTAACGCATTTTAGCTGAATCGTCGCCCACTCACAAATTCACGTGAGTAACAGTAGAGTCATATGTGCGACTTAATACGCACACACTACACTCAAATATGTTTGTTTGACGCGAAACTAGAACAGTTTCACGTTTTGGCTCAAAATACAACAACATATCTGAAGAAAACTCGGTTTACCATTTCTGCAAAAATTAGATAGTGTACGCTGATTGTGAGCCATGTTTGTTGGAGGCGGGGCGTAATTTCATTCAAACCATTTTACAGGACCGAATAATAACGGAGAGTGTGACGGTAGAATCCTGCCTGGAAACGACGTCGATCAATAACAATCAATGGACGGATCGATACAGTTCAATCAATCAATAGATCACATATCAGGGAGAACGGGTTGTTTGTACTTTGTAGTTTGTATGTTAAACTGAAATTTGAACTTATTTGAGAGCAATAGTCCTCATTGTTTGCACGTAGAGAATAGAACCTTGTCAATGACATTTCCAGGCGGTTTTTCAATTTTTTCCCAGATTTCGCTAAAAAAAGAGTCTTTACTGAACATTTCTCAAGGAATCCTTTATTTCTCGAGAAACCACTCATCTAAAATTTCATTGACTCGCTTCCGTAATATAAAAACGCATGGTATTGAGCGTTTTCCAAAAGATCTCAGAGACTTTCATAGACCACTTTTTACTTTGTTAACGAATTTTCGACAAAAGTGGTTATGATAGTCGTGGTTTGTGGACCAATTACCAATTTTAATCAATAATACGATATATTTCAATGTTTATTCGTGCATATAACATGTGTTATTTGTTCACAACGGGTTACTATGTACACGTATTTTCCGGTTTAAAAACATCAATAAAGCTTGATTAAATCTAGATGTGCTTATGTTGTTTAATAAAATTTCTTGTATGAATACACATTTTTTGTAATTTAGGAAACTCAGAAAGACATCACGTAGACGTGGTTTGAACTTAAAACATATCGCAGTTGAAAGTAATTCAGTTCTAAATATCAATCTAAAATTCGGAAAATGGTGGGTGCTTAGTATAAAATATATTCGCAAAGGAATGTTGATGAAGCGAAAAAGTCATTGTATAATGTGTATATAAATTGTATATTAAGTTTCCTCGTTGTATCTCTGAAAATATGGTGCATGATACAATTTGCAGTAAATAGTGATTTAGTCTGGCGACGTTACAACCCCTCCCATCTCACGAGAAGTTCATATGAGTTTCTCATGAGATACCTCATGAGCTACTCGTGAACTCTCAATGTTGTATCATATCAATGAATAGAATCTCATGAGAATGTCAAGCAAATAGTTCATGAGGTATCTCATGAGACATTTGACGGATTGCTATAGTTCCCACCATTCCTACTGAGACTCCTACAGTAACCTTACAAACTTTTCGAAGACTGTTGTGAAGCTGAAAATGTAGTTCATGGAAGATGCTCTCGTATATTTACTCTACCTGAGAAGGAGAATGAGGTACAAAAATCCTCAACTTCTCCGATCAATAGCGAGTGAGCAAAACAGCTTGGAAATTTCGAAATACTACTGTAGGAGTCTCAGTAGGAATGGAAAAGACTATACGCCGCCTGGTGAGATTGAGGGAAAATTGTACATTGGGCTGCCACAAATTATCCTCAGATAATGTAAATAAGATACAAAGCAGAAAAAGGTATAAAACAAGACTTTGAAAGACATTCAGAATAGATAGAAATTATTTGAACCACGGTCTTGGCGGGAAGAAAGACTTGCTGTCTATTCGATGTACGCTGGCGGAGCTGAAAACAACAGATTGTAGTTTATAGTCTGGTCCGTATGTACTGGTGACCCTATACAGTATGATATTGACACTTTCTTGAACAACATCTTGGAACATAATTGGAACAGCTCAAGAAAAACTACCGGAACTAAATTTCCTTAGGTGTTTGCATTAGTCCCCGCCAAACTAAGCGTACTTGTAACATTCCGAAATCGTATATACTAGAAGTGAATTGAATAGTCACGTAAAGTTAGCATTCTAAAGAGGCATCAGGCACTTTGTTATTGCACATTTCTGAGTTCTGCTGTGTTTAACATGTTTCACGTGACTGTGCAATTGACTAACAGTATATTTCAGATTTTCATCAATCTTCAAAACGAAGGGAGACCAAACTAGATTTGTACAACAGTCGAACTATTTCGGTCGGCGGTTCCATGAACAACCGTCCTATCTTTTCTAAGAAACGTGCTGTGTGTGTTTTATTAGTTCATAGGGTTTCGTAAGGTGAAGCACTACATAGTGTACACTGTACCAAGGAAGAATAGAAGCAAAAAAATGCGATTACGCATTAGAACCGATGTATTTCTGAAAGTTTTGAGATATCAGGTTGAACCTGTGAGACAAATCGTGAAATGTTTTCCGCACTAATAATATGGAAATTGCAAAAGTGAGATTTGATATTAAGTATACAACTGAGTACGGCCTCAAATTCCTATGTGTCAAAGTCTTAGCTCAAAGATGAAAGTTTCGTGACTATTCGTTTTGGTGTAAGTTGCAGTCATTATTGAACATACCGTTGCTTGAGATCTTCATAGAACGGCAAGACGTAGTCGACCAGGAACTCCTCCGCGACATCCGAGAAGTACAACTCGTTCAGGGCTGATCTGGAATGAACTTACTTTCGTTCAACAAAGTGGCTGATAAAGCCAACTATTCAAGGTTTTCATGTTTTAGTTTTAGTTTGGTCCCAACATTCATATTCAAAATCGACAAAAACTCAACTGAATGAAGCAACCCTGTGTTTCCACACTATTGGAAGAAGTTACTGCATTTCTATATCGGTGACTTTTACAGTGTACCTCACTTCTGCTGTGTTGTTTGTTGTTAACATACCTGAGCGTGGGAATAATCCTGTCCAGTTTAGTGATGGCCCTATCGTAAACTCCTCCGATCACATCAATAGTGTAGGTGTTGGAGGCGGACACGAGCATCTGAGATGGTTGCAGCCAGCCGGCTTCTCTGAAAATACGAAGAAACTATATATAGGAATTGTCAAACCGTTGTGGTTACCGTACCATCGATTTCGTATGGGACGGGGTGTCGCGAGCAGCCAGTTCGTCTGCGTATCATTGATCTACACACTCTCTCAACTGCTGGCAGATAATCAACGACCGCTCGCCCCGCATCGCTCAATCAATTGAACCCTCTGCTGTCTTTATGGGGAAAATGGCGACTATACTGTTGGTCAATTGCACAGTCACGTGTATCATGTTAAACACAGCAGAACTCAGACACGTGTAATGACCAAGGGTACGATGCCTCATTAGAATGCTAACTCTACGTGACGATTTAATCTACTTCTAGTACACGTAGAATGGAACAGAATGTTTATTTGCGATTTAACACGTGTATTTCCACTGATTGATTCATCTACATGCAAGCATGTGATATACAAGACGAGAAATGCAATTATCGACTGTATGATACGAAAAAATTCAAACTCAGAAAAAAGGGTCAGAAATTGACCAACTACATTATTTGTGGCACTCCAAAGAGATAGATAAAAAAAAATAAGATGTGTAGACGTAAGACGTACTTCTAAATACAAAGGACACAAATCTAATCGATAAAACTTAGGCTTGAATTTTACCAAAGCAAGTCTAGTGGTAGTTCACAAATGCTGAGTACGTATGCTAGAACATCCCGGAACTTTTATCGCAACCTGCGTCTCTTTGAAAAATATGCTCTTTTTTCAATTTCAATTAGGCTGATCGCTGTTAAAACTTTCCAATACAATTTACACCCCCTACAGAAACTCACTGCACTGTGCTACTATCGATGGGTGAAACGAACTGGATTTATCTGCATGTTTTTCCGTCGTTATACAAGTGTCGCGAAATAGTGCGCAAAACGAGAGACGCAGGATGGAATGAAGGTGGCGGGATGTTCTAGCATTTGAACTTCAACTTTGATTCAATGAAGAAGCTGAACAAACCCTACTCACCTATTGTGGACCCAGGTAGAGTTCTCGTGAAACTGTTTCACTTGCATGAAACTCCGAATGGCATTTCGTACTTTGTAGCCTGAACATCATTGTAAAAGGGTTGGTTAAAGCAGGACGATAATGTGGACCAATCTCGTGTCAACGGTCCTTTAAACTGCAATTGAAAAATGTATTGCAGTTTAAAGGACTGAACAGTTGCGATTGGACCACATAATCGTCATTCTTTAAAAAGAAAAAGTGTGTAACCATAGTATTCTTGTTTACTATAGTTCGGCGTTATCCAAAAGAGTTTTTCATGTAATAAAAGGTTAGGTCAAGTAATTAATTTTCGGAAAAATATTTCGTCGGGTTTTTGATAATGTAGGTCATTTATATCTTTTTGAATTCGGCAATTTAAACGTGCACTTATTTTGAAACTTCTTACTGGTGGAGGTTATAGTAATTCTGTAATTTTACTAGTAACCCACCTGGAAACCTGCATTCGTCCCTGCCCTCCATCATTGTATCCAAATTTGTTCCCTTCGGACACTTCAGTATTTCTGCCATTTTTACAACATCACGTTCTGGAAACCAATTGAAAACCTTTTTCCATAATTGGGTTGCTCGGTGAAAGTATTTGAGTATAGGTATCCATTTCCTAATTACAACTTCTTTTGGTTCGTCAAATCTAGAAAACAGCCATACCGTAATTTTTCACATTGACGAAGATCATTAATGTAGCCCAGCCAACTATAAACTGCGAATTATGAAAAAAGATGAAACCGAATCAGAATAATTTATTAACTCACCCAGAATCAAATACGACTGAATAACTTTTATATTGACAGCTAGTGACGTCATGGAAACAGGAAATAATTCGCAAAGAGAGGCGAAATGGTCGTATCTGAAAAACTTCTAAGAAAGAACCAAACTAACAAACACAGTTTGTAGTTCGCTCCTGAAGTACTTTTTTTCTTAAACTAAAAAGCACCGAGATCAAACTACAAATACATTCGTCTGGAACTTAACGACAAAATCTGCTTGTGTTCCTCTGGGGCGGTTACTGTTCTATTCTATTCTATATACTGTAGCAATTGGCTGAATGAATTTAGAGCGGCATCAAACTACAAAAGTTAAAAAGCAAAATTATTTATATCAATCAACTTTATGGCTAAAGCAGGACGATTATGTGGACCAATCCTGTGTCAACGGTCCTTTAAACTGCAACTGAAAAATGTGTTGCAGTTTAAAAGACTGAAGCGTTGCGATTAGACCACATAATCGTCTTTCTTCACTGTTACCTCTGCCATCCGGTTAAAATGACTCCGTGAAAGTCGGGGAACATTTCCGAGTACTTGAAGGCCTGCATGAACCTGCAACACAACGTGTAGGGTAGAAGAAGATGAAACGTGTTTTGATCTACGCTTGAAGTAAGAAAATAATGAGACATTTCACATACTAAATGCTTAGTATAGTTGCCATTTGCCCGACGTGGACACCATACTCCGAACGTTGACTGGGATGCGCGTCGCGGCCCGCGTAGCGGTCAGCCAGTTTTTTGGAATTTTGCCACGCAATTCTAGCTGGGTGCGCTAAATTTTCTCCGTTTTCTTCGAGAAAACACGTTATATTTATATTTTTCATATTTCTTCGTTGCTCATAATGACAACGAAAGTTAGTTTGAGTTAGACGTGGTTGTTTGGAAAAGTTTTGGATTAGTTTTATATCGAAAACTTCGAAAACGTTTTTGTTTTGTTTATGAAAATGTGTGAAAAGTTCATTGTATACAGTTTCTAAGGAGTCTAACTATGGAATTACAGGTCTTTTTGCTCGCTAATAAGGCGAAGGTCAATGTTAACTTGAACAAGTGAAATCTTTCAAAAAAAGAGTGGCAGACTTTTGCAACAGTACAGCTGACGCCCCCTTGCTTAGGTTGACATTCTACTGTACTGTCCACGTCGGTTTGACGGCGACTATAGAAGGTAGAATGACAGTGCATTGCGTCTATATACTGTCGGTCAATTGCACAGTCACGTGAAACATGTTAAACACAGCAGAACTCAGAAACGGGCGATTACAAAGTGCATTTTTCCTATTAGAATGCTAACTTTACAAAGTGCATTTTTCCTATTAGAATGCTAACTTTACGTGACAATTCATTCTACTTCTAGTATAGACTGAGCTCCCTTTTTGAATATTTCGCCTTCACTTGTTTTACGTTTTTGATCTTAGTTCGATCTTTTTGGGTTACTCTCTTTTAATAATTCGAACAGCACGTTAACAAATATATTAAGTTTCAAGATTTCTTAAAACCAACCATTGTTGATTGTTCTGAATGTAGGGTTTCACTTTGTTCCAGTAAGCATTTCCACCGTCGGCACCTGAAGCAATAAATGTAACGGAAAAATGCGGATAGGCTGCAACAAAACCATCAAATTATCATGTTTCTCGAATAGTTGTTACAGATTCAACAAGATAGTGCCTACTGCCTAGATAAAAAAAACCTAGAGATGTTATAGTTCGCACATTTCCCAACTGGACTTGGGCAGCTTGCCAATGAAATTGCAAGGCAGTTTTTGGGAAAAATGTACACTCGCCCCCACCCAACATACTATTACCCCCCACCTAATTGAAATCCCAGAAAAGTCGCGCGAAGGGGGGGGGGGGGTAATTGGTAAATGGGTTGGGGGGACATTGTACATCTTCGACAATGAACAATCACCCCCCACAATACAAAATGGGGGGTGATAGTACATACCCGGAACTGATGAACAATCACCCCCCACTCAACCCAAGCCTGCAGTAAATAAGCATGGTGTATAAAAAGGTGGGGGGCGATTGTAGTACGGGCCCTTTTCAACCTATTTTCGACCAGGGTGGGGGGCAAATGTAAACTACTCCCCAGTTTTCGAACATGTTGAAATGTTATAATTCGTATTCAAGGAAACTTTCTGCAAAACATATGTTTCAGTTGGGAAATGTGAGCACTATACAGAAACTGATGAATCGAAAAGGAGCCATTCGGTGATGTTTCCCCATCCTTCTGTGTTTGTAGTTTGATCCCGTTCCGAAATCGAACTACAAGAATGCTTTGGTCATTCCCGATACCTTTGAATGCACTGCCACCCCAGACACTTGAGAAGGATTGAGAGAGATTGCGCCACATATCCAGAGGGAGATCCTGAATAATCAATAAAACATCATCTTTAAAACAGTTAATATTTATTGAAAAGCATCACAAATACTCATAAAACCCTGAAAACGAGTCGAAATTATGTTCCAGTCGAAGTCTACCTGTTATAACTGCACGTTTTATACACGCAGATGTGTGAATGCTGAATAGTAGTTTTCTTGAAGAATTCAGATGAAAAGTTCAGGTAAGTTCATTAAAATCATGGAAAAACATGAACCTTATCGAGATCCTTGGTGTACTTCCATACCACGGGTGTCACCAGGCTATCCAGATGGAACTCTTTAATGACAGCCGATGGGGTCGATTTGAGTTCGTCGTACCACATTAGAACCTGAAATGGCGGTTATTTGAATGGTTAGTAATGATGAGTACGGTGTGTTAGACTCACTAACAGCCCCTCCCCCCACAGTAGGATGTTGAAACGTCCCAGTGCAGATTTTCGACATCTGGCAGTTTTCAAAATGCTTATAAACTCTGGCGCGCGAGTAATCTCAAAATGTTTCGTGAGTTAGTCTGAGTTAGTCTCATGAGGTATCACGTGAGTACAATTTACGGACAACATCACAGACCTAATGACTAACTATATATGATTGCGGAAGAAGCTCACGAACTGTGTCGCGAGCTCCCGGAATAATTCCCCCGTGATATCTCGACTTTTTGGGCAGACCACTATGCCGTCTGAGTACGTATGCTAGAACATCCCGACACCTTCATCCCATCCTGCGTCTCTCGCTCTGCCTCACTATTTCTCGTCTTACGTGCCCTGGAATCTCATTCCCCACAAGCGTTTTGACAGCTTTGCAACGGCATTTTATGTATTGCGGTCCTTGAATTGACAGATTGTCTCTCACGGACCTCGGTGCCCGGGTACTGTCCGGTGATGTTCTGCGCCACGAGTCGAATGTGGTCCAGTTCCAACTTCCTTGTGTCATTTCCGTACTTCTTGGCAAGTTTTACTCTGTCCGCCTCACAAACTCCGATCTGAAACACCTCAGAAAACAGTGCTGGTTCTTCTCAGACCATTCTCCGCCAATCGGCTAGTTTTGTAGCGGAACTGGGGAGAGAGTGTTCAGGCGGCGTAGGGCGTAGCAATCCCGGGAAAATCTCATGAGACACCTCATGAGCTATTCCAATGAGCTTCTCATGAGATTCTATTGATTGCTATGCTACAACATTGAGAGTTCACGAGTAGCTCATGAGGTATCTCATGAGAAACTTATATGACCTTCTCATAAGGTCGGACGGTTTGCTACGCGGCCAGGTCAGTGAGCCCGCAGAGAGGCTAAGACACTCTGCAGCCTCATTGATCTACATGCTCTCGATTTTGTAGCTCACCGATCGCGGAAGATCGGGGAATTCGTACAGGTTCGATCAAATGTCTCAGTACTGCTCTCGTACGTGACTCACCTCAAACACTTCATCGGCCCCGATGTGGAAAAATTCCATGGAATACTTGTTGTGAAGAGAAAGAACCTGATATACGAATAAGTTATTGTATTAATTGCCCGTCTATGTCACCTTCAACTGCTCAGTACTCTCCGTTGAAAAAAGTCTCTGGAACGGCATTGTTACTTTTTCTTTTTTTAAATTTTCTTTTCTTTTTCAAATCCTTTTTTTCAATTTTCAAGTTCAGAAGCTCTGATCGGAACTGTGAGTAACACATATATTTGAGACGCATAGTGATTGAGTGAAAATTCAATTTGATCAATGTGAAAAACAAAAACTTTTAAATAATGTTAAAATGATGACAACTGATAGAACTCAAACCTGGTTAACAATTTCCAAAATCAGTTGCTGCGCTCGTTCGTCCCCAATACATGCTACCTGTGAAATTGATGGAAATGACAGAATCTTTTTATCGCACGTATAAACCATTTTGTAAGGCACTGATCTAGAGAAAGGTTCCAAAAATTTGTTAACAACACTGCGACGTTGAATTTCGTGGGACTGCAGTTTATGTTTCCCTACTTGCAAATCGGAAAATACCGGAAACCGTATTTCAATCGGAAAATGTATTTTCTTAGCTAGTTGTTGAGCGCTCAAAGTAACGGTAGAATCCAACTCATTCTAGTACCTGCGGGTATCTCGGATCCTCCCTGAATTGAGCGAATTGTTTCGTCTTCAGAACCCATTCCAAATGACCAAGGGTTTGGATCAGAGGGATCACCTTCAGACTCAAGGAATTCGCACTGAAACACTTAGTTTCGTTTTCGTTTCTGTATTTACTGTTCATGATTTTCTACTCTGTGTAGGTTCATAGCCATTTTTATCATGGATGACGTTTTGTCTTTCCATGTAACTGTTCTTGAATACTCGCGGTATGGGCGTATGGGAGCCTCAATTTCTCGGCTTTTTTCAGTTATCAAACCAAAAAATTGATGAACACAAAAGACGTGGAATTGTGTAGATTTTTTCACTCACTGTTCGAGAATTTGCACCACGTCCCGTACAGAATAGGCGTTCCCGTTGCGAATGCAGGCCAATTCTCCAGAGAAGGGAAACATGTCCTGAAAACATAGTGACTTATTCAAACGAGAAATGTGTAGTTCACTAAAACCGTTGAAAAGATGTGCTCAGGTCTCAAGATGTACTCAAAGTCGTTTAAAACGCAGATAGATCCGAATCAAATGAATTTTGATTACTGTTGCTAGCACTAACTAGCATCCGGAGCAGCTTAGAAGTAAAGATATTTTATCTGAAGAATTGAGATTCTATTGCATACTTTCATCTTTTTTTAATTCGTTAACGTACCTCCCATTCAATAATCACACCCGTTGCTCCCAGATGGCTAACTGTGGTCAATAAATCGATGAAATACGCAGGACGTGGAGGTGCGCCTGAAAAATATTCTGCTGTGTTCTAATCAGCAGGGACAAAAATTGTGTTATCCGAAAATCAAACCACACACATCAGCAATATCGAGAAACACCACCCTAATGTTTCTCAAGTTATTTTCATTACTTTCCGGAAAATGACAACACGAACCTTTCAAATCAAAATGAATGATGGTCTCTTTATTTGGAGAGGCCGCCACCGAACCCTGAAACTTGTTGATTAGCTTCGCTCTCTATTTCGACCTTGTGATAATTTCCTGAATATTCCATTGACAAACTGGTTTAAAGCAGGACGATTATGTAGACCCATCTCGTGTCAACGGTCCTTTAAACTGCAATTGAAAAATGTATTGCAGTTTGAAGGACTGAACCGTTGCGATTGGACCACATAATCGTCCTACTTTAACACCTAAGAATATAGCGGATTCAAGCGGATCATCGGCGTGAAATCACCAGAAATACCTGCACTCCAAAGTGGCACGCTTTTTCTTGTGTAGCTCATATTTTATTTGCTCACGTGATTGTTTTGGTTTCTGTTAATCAATTTGTAACCAATCAGTTGATCTTTGTCCGTATATCTCATGACTGTCTGGCGGCAGAGTTTCGTTAGAAACATAATTATCATAAGAGATCAGGTGAGATACGCGATGTGAGATCTTGTTTTATATCATGCAGTCACGTGGAACAACATCGCGGGAAAAAAAACAATTCGAAAAAGCCTTGTTATTTGAAAAAAACTGGTTCGGAAGACTACACGAGCATTTAAAGATAATAATTTCTCCCATTTGTCCTCGGCATAGCCCTCTGTCCTCAGGCGGCGTAGTAATCCCTCCAATCTCACGAGACGTTCATATGAGTTTCTCATGAGATACCTCATGAGCTACACATGAACTCTCAATGTTGTAGCATAGAAAATAATAGAATCTCATGAGAACCTCATAAGAATAGCTCATGAGGTATCTCACGTGATTTTTGAGGGATTGCTACGCCGCCAGGAGAAGCTCACTTGATCTCATGAGGAGTTTAGGAGAATCTCCGGCACTTCCCACGAACTCTCCATGCTGTAGCCTAGCGATCGATAGAATCTCATGAGAAGTTCGTGAGATATTTTTCATGATGTGATGTCATGAGGTTTCCGAGAGATCGCCACCCCGACAGCCTTCCGTTGCGCCGTAGCGAGGTGTCCTACGTGGTACAGTCGACACCATTCCTAATGAGACTCCTACAGTACATATTCAACTTTTACAACAACTGTTTCCTGATGCAAAATTAATCTCTGTCGGAAACATTTTGGTACACTCTTTGCAATATGGTAACAGAATCATTTATCAGAATCGTTGACCTTTCCGACAACATTTAAAGAATTTGAACGTATTGAAAGTTTTGTATTCCAACTGTAGGAGTCTCAGGGTGAATGAACAAGACTATATATGCAACCAGGCAACATGAGAAGAACATTAGGCCAGGTTCTCATGGCAGGTTGACTATCGGAGAATTATTATTTGACAAGTTTTCACTAACCGTGGTGCACAACAATATCGTGAGCAGGGAAAAATGAGCCCATCTCATCGTAGAAGGACGGGAAGCTGGAATTTTATAAAGTCAAAAGCTTACGTAGAACGTGAATGTTGAAAACTGTGCGAGCTCTGCATAACTATCAAAATTGCACTTTTGTAGTTTACTTGTTTCCGACGTAACGTTAAAGGTTAGCGTTAGAGCGTTGAACGAAAGAGGAGAAGAGCGTGATCAGACTAAGAGTTCCACACTATATAAATTGAATATGAAGTTTAGGAAGAACTGGTAGCATGAAAGCGATAAGACCATTAGGTTGTTGAAGTTAAGTAACTGACCTATACGATATCACATAAACGAACGAAATCAGAATTTGGTCTAACTAAGGAAACCATAGTTGTACACATTATGATATTTGTAATACCCAAAACAAAGATAACAGAGAAGCAGTGTGTGTTAGTGTTTAATCCCTTCTTATAACTGGAAAAGTCGCGTGTGAAGCTTTGATGAATTATGCAAATACTCGTCTCGGTTGATAACAAATTGCAAGACGGAATTGTACGATTTTCTCGGGCTGCAAATGAAATGAAAAAGTTAACCAATTCGACAAGTAACCGGGTTTTTCGGTTACCTGACCTTTTCTAGTATAGTGAGTGCCATTTATGAATTTCTGTCCCTCGCCGGAATCGAACCCGCAAGCAAAATATTCGTAGCAGAACGCTAACTACTGGGCTATCAGAGCACATAACCGGCAAGCTTTGGAATCGGAGACATTTGTGTTTACACAGCGGAAAGTGAGATATACAGTATACTCGCGCCTGTCCGTTGGCAACGACTATAACCTGAAACCGGAGACCTGTGACCGTTCAAACTAACTGTAAAAATCAAATTACCAGTTGAGTGGATAACCGGTTTATTTGATTTCAGGTTTGCAAAGGGTTACTCATTCAGGTAACCCGGAGAGAGGCTAACCAAAATGGTGGGTTACCAAAAGAAAAAACCGGTTAGATGAAAACAATTGCTATGAAATTTCGTTAGTCAGAACCAGATACTTTGTAAGTCTGCAAGCCATGTGTAACGTGAAAAAGAGCATATTGTAGTAGTATATTATTCTGGCTATTGATGTCTAATCACTAGAATTACACTGAAAACCGCTAAAAAGTCGTACAAAAATGTATTAACGAAAAAGTAAATACATTATCATAAGAAGAGCAGGAATCATTCCGAACTCCAAACGCTGTAGAAACATTCACTGATTTGGTCAAAAACGATCAAAAGGATGTTCAAAAAAGTTCTTGAAGGAAAATTATAAAAGGATAGGTTCGAAATTTTTTTTAAAGTGGACAACTATTCAGGAAGTAACTTTCCATCGAATTTGAGTATCTCAAAAGTTGCTGACCTTCCTTTATGTTCAGTTTTGGCTAGGCTAACAGCGGGGGGGTCGCAATGTTTTAGGTTATACTCGGTTTCATGCGCTCGTGGACCGCTACAGTATGCATTTGTCACCTATGGGGAGTGACCAAATCTTAGTTGTAGTTTGAACTCTATGTACGTCATAGTTCCCGTATTCCGACCGAAACAGAATGGGTTCAAACTACAAACATAACGAGACAGGACAACATACAAAGTATATGCTCGCTTTAGAAAGAGCTTACACCAATCGTATAGCTGTTTTCAATTTTGGGAGCAATGGCTGGAATTTACAGATTGAAACCGTTGAAGGCCTGGCAGACATATTTGTAGACAACTGCTATTATTCATGATACACGTCAAACAAGCACAGCAAAACATAAAACACCGTAGTACATTCAAAAAGTGCGGCAATAAAAAACAGACTATTTGGGCCCGGCAAAATGAACAAAAAGTGTCTTTAGCATCAGATACTGCGAAAAATAATATAGAAATATGTATAATACAATAATACTGACCATCAGGACTCGTGCAGTGATTCACGTGAAAAACAGTAATGTGAGTGGCAAACAGGTTGGGGTTTTGTCTCGGGTTGTAGATTTGTTCTAACGACTAACGACAGCTGGTGCTTTTTTGATGAAAATGTGTTGTTAACTAGCATAGTGCATAGACCTTAGTTTGAGTAACATCGTAGTCTATAGAAGTGAGCAGAACAACTTGTGCATGCATGCAAGTGCTAAAGGTTCAAATAGTGAGAACTTTAACGAAACCGGTATACTTGAGTGAAATTTTGAATGGCTCTTTTTTGGTACCATCACATGATAGTTGTTTCCGGAATATTGGAGAAGTTGAGAGTTGAAGGCAAAACTTGGGGGAAGTTAAAAAGACCACGAGAAATGAGCGCATGAAAAAGAGGGCGCACAGGGAATTAAAAGATGAAAGAATACAAGAGAGAGAGAGGGGGGGGAGAGAGAGGGGGAAGAGGGAGAGCGAGAGAGAAACAAAGGAGAGAGAGAGAGAGAGAGAGAGAGAGAGAGAGAAAGAGATAGAGAGAAAGATAGAGAGAAAAGAGAGATAAAGAGAGAGTGGTTTTTACTATTTAGATTGTATTATTAACAGTATTATTAACAGTATTAACTCTATCACAAAGTATAATAGCTGTCTATGTGTGTATAGCATTTGCAACAAACCTTGTACATAACACTGAATGATTGATTGTGTGTCTCGTCTTATAAAGCATTCCGCAATATCTATTGAATTCAACAGCAAAAAACCGCCCTTTTTCATGCAACACGTTGAACAAACACAGCAAAAACTTAAACCACCGTAGTCCATTCAAAAAGAGCGGCAATAAAAAGTATACAATTGGGGGACCGGAAGCGTAGATCAAATAGATGCTTTCAACATCAAATAAAGGCAGTGCAAAATCTTCGTTTTAGTTTGATCTCGATACGCGTAATTCAGAAATGTTGAGAGAAAAGCAACCGAATCAAACTACAAACACAGAGAGATAGCACAACATACACCGCATGAGCCTACTTTGAAAAGCGAACCCTATACTCTTAACAATGTGAACAAAAAAGCTGATCTGAAAAACTGTTGTAACCGAACTGTTTTTTTGACCTGCATTTTGTCCTTTACGACTTGAAACAGCGAAGTTTCACTGTTTTACAATCGTTTGGACGCGTGTTTCGAACATGAAATACGCAAAAGTACAGGACAAGCGTTTACTCAAGTTTTGGCTGTCTTTAGTATTTGTGACAAGTTGTAACAGGTATCATAGTAACAAAAACTATTAAACATAGAAACATCAGGATTTTCCTTTTTTACTTTAGTATGTTTTCAGTACTTTTTAAAGTTGATACAATTAAAAATATAATAAAAACCGAAACAGTGAAATTTCATGTTCTATTTGTAAAATAAGTTTTTTATATTAGTTTTGAGAAGTCATTTACTAAGAATGTTGAGTTACCAATTTTTCGCGAACCCGGATTGAGATCGGGCGCACATGCGCCGCCGAGGATTATCGTCCTGAACGTAGCGTCCGTGTTGTAATGGTCAGCATGGATGCCTTCCAAGCATTCGACGGGGGTTCGATTCCCCCCGGACGCATATATTTTGTTTTTGTTCGAAGAAAGAGTTTTCTCTCCAGGAAAACTAACCAATCTTTGAAAAGGTTTACTGGGTTACTTTCGAATTATCGATGCGTTCCAGGTCAGTTAAGCTGTTCAAACAATTCACCAGAAGAATGAAAAGCGAAATAACTAACTTTTCTTCCCTCTTTTGATTGTTTATAAACTATATTCATCGCGCGCAGCGCGAAGCGCTGCGCAGATTAGTTTTTGATCACAACATTGCGGACTTTCAAAAGTGGTTTTATGCCATTTTCTCAAAAACTCCTGAACGGATTTTTGAGATTTTGATGGAAAGAGATAGAGGAGGAAAGGCTTTATCATTGAGCTATTCGATATTTAATGTGCGACCAGTCATCTACAGTTATGCTGAATATCGTCTCGCAAAAATGTCTTCCGACGGCGGCCGCGTGGCGTGGCGCGGCGTGGCGGCCGCAAAACCGACGAATTTAACCGATTCGTCTGAACATTGGAATATAGTTAGAAACAGCAGAGTTATGTGTAAATCTGAAATCTTGGACCAATCGGTTGAAAATGAGCCATTTTATCGCCTTGGAAACATTGAATTCAGCTGCTTTCACAATCACTTCTAGATGTGCGGAGTGTGCGAAGTGAGCTGTTGTTTTGTTTTTTGGTAGTTGGAGTAGATTAAAGTATATTGAATAAGCAATTAGGTTAATCTGTAGAGATCCTGACTCCATAAAAAGGTTAATCGAACAAAAACAAAAATGATGGTGTTCGTGAAAGGATTCGAACCCTCGGCCTACTGGACTGTAGTGCGCTGCTCTGCCGACTGAGCCAAATAGCCACGAAGAGTGAAGAAATGGACGGCGCCACACGTGCGCTGCCCGAAATCAAGGATTGATCACGGTTTCTGAGAGAAGGCTTACTAACCAAACTCGTAACGCAGTTTTTGTTTTTAAAGCATCAACCCAGCGTGTGTGAATAGATTAAAATATATTGGAAAAGCAATTGTGTTAATCCGTAGAGATCCTGACTACCTAAAACGGTTAATCGAACAAAAACAAAAATGCTGTCCGTGAAAGGATTCGAACCCTCGGCCTACTGAACTGTAGTGCGCTGCTCTGCCGACTGAGCCAAATCGTCACGAAAGAAGAAAAAATGGACGGCGCCACACGTGCGCTGCCCGAAATCAAGGATTGATCACGGTTTCTGAGAGAATGCTTACTAACCAGAGTTCTAACGCAGTTTATGTTCTGCAAATCAACTTAGTATTCATTGTTACGTTGAAAAAAGTTTAATAATAATTGATTAGATGCTCATTATTTCCTATCTATTGATTCATTATTTCCTTCGGAAATATAGAAAATGAGGACAATTTGTATAAAAAAACGATGTAAAGTGAGAGACGATTAGCTTTTGAGATTGAACTGCATGGAATATAGAAAAGGAGGACAATAACTCAAGAGGGAAATAAAAAATCTAATCTCGCAATTTTCATGATCATCCTGACAGACTGATTCAAAAAATATATGCTAAATCTTTTAGAAAAGTCCGCTTACACTAAAAACGTATCTGAAACAAAAATTAGCTATACTGTCAGTCTATCGCACAGTCACGTGAAACATGTTAAACACAGCAGAACTCGGAAACGTGAAACGACAAAGTGCACACTTAGGCTATTAGAATGCTAACTTTACATGAATATTCAAGAAACTTATAGTGTACTCTGTTCTGTTATTATTTTTGAATCAATGGTGATAATCATATTAGGACGTTTCATCTAATTGTTTGCTGCAAGTTTTTTTTCACTGAAAAAAACAAAATGTTTTTGACCCATGAAAATTGCGAGATCACATTTTTCATTTCCCTCTTGAGTTATTGTCCTCCTTTTCTATATTCCACGCAGTTCAATCTCAAAAGCTAATCGTCTCTCACTTTAAATCGTTTTTTTATACAAATAAACCTAACGTTTGCAACAATATCTTAAAATTGCCGGTTTTCTGAACTACAGTATCTCATCACGTTTTGTGGGATGACCTATGAAACACATATTCCTCTAAAACAAAAGAAAAGTGGTAGTGAGTTGTAGGTTGTTGATTGTTTGAACAACATGGCAGTGGTCAACTTTACAGCTGTAATTTGTTTGTCGAAAACAACTCGTGTTTTTGAAGAAAACCATCTTGAAGAGTATAATTGGATTACACTGCACACAATGTACGAAGATCGTTGGTGAAAAATGTATAGAGCTCACTCTTTCGAAAGCAAGCCTCTACCGTGCACATTGTTCTATTTCTGTGTTTGTAGTTTGATCCCGTTTTTTTCGGTTAAAATTCATCAGTTCTGGCGTGTATCAAGTTCAAACTACAACATAAATATGGTCACGTGAAACCTTCACGAATAAACACTAAAACAATATGTTGGGAAAGTTGTATCTTTTCACTAAAATAAGAATATCATGTTCGACCATAGATCAGTTTTCTACTTGTTTTTGACATATTTTGTTACTAGTGAGAGAAACCCAACAAGAAGCTTGTATTTTCTAACCTTCTGATGTGACCATCAGAGCGATAATACCCTTTTAATACTTTTTTTTATTTCTGACATCGAAAACTTTGTTCACTACAGTACCCCTAGTTAGTTAGCTGAAAAGTTATTTGAATGTTATTACTTTTGTGGTCCTGTAGCGGAGCAAATAAGGCGGGAGTGCGCGAAATTCAAAAAATTGGCGCGCCAGAGTTTACCCGGCGTTGTTTTTTTTACTTTATTACTTGTGTCTGTTCTAATATCTGACGCTACGCTTGATTCGCTCGAAATACCTTAGTTTTTCATTGTTTTTCAATAAATGATTTTGTTATATTTGTATATTTCCTTTTATAATCGTTTCAAACGTCCTGTTTCAGATGAGTATTTCGTGGCACGGCGTTTAACACAATACATTCAGTTTCTGTGAAGTCACAGGCAACCAAGCGATCGCCGCAACGCGTCGAATGGAGCGCGATTTCAATGCGCTGCAAAATTTTAATTTACGTGATTTCGATCGACGATCATTATTCTATATAATTCTTCTCTCTCTGAAACAAGAATAATTTTACGCTTTCATATATACCATAAGAGTTATACAAGATACATAGCTTTCCCTTATTATAGACCTTTTCTTTATGCACCAAATCCGCACCAGCGCTTAGCACGCAAAACACGTCAGCGATGGGCGCTTTCCCGCAAAAATTCGCGTTTGAAAATTTCGAAACCCGGCCGACGCACATAAGGCAACCCATTCCGAAAATTTAGCCGAGTTTAAACGCCGTGGTGGGTTCTCCTTCTCATTCTTGCGGTTTTTGCCAATCAAGCTTCCAGCAGAACCGATGGTTAGTTTTTATTTAAATTTTGAACTATGTCTCAAAAGCTGTATTTGCGGTTCTTTCAGTGGAGCGTTCAGTCTTTTTTGTTTTCTAAACGAGAGATCTCACTTTGCTCAAAAGTTTAACCCAATGCGCGGTCTATTTTTGACTTTTGAGATCTTCTGGCGCTCTAAACCTGCATTGATCCCCAGTTCATATGAGCTTTATCAAGACATTGTATGAGAAAGATCTGAACCGGATAGTGATCTAATCTGAAATTAGCGTGCTGCTATTCAACCTCTGTGTTCATCGGTTAAACTTTTGAAAATTATAGAAATAGGGGAACATGGGCCTATTCCTGGAAAACAGTCTTATTTGATACGACGATAGGAGAAATAGTCTTTCATAAGAAGTTTGTCTTTTTCAGTTGATGTGGACACCATCCTCGATGCGATCGGCACCCCGGCCTGTGTGAGGAAATGTATCGATCCGTTCATGGACAGTCTGAGTGTTCTCTGGAATATGAAGGATGTCGTGCAGAACAAGGGAAAGGTCTGCGGGTGGGTTACTTCATTATTCATCCCCTATAACCGTATGAGACTTGGCCACTTAGAAGCCGTTATGCCAACTTCTCACGTAAGATATCATGATTTGTGGTTGAAAAGACTGAATTTGTCCAAGTTTCATTTTTAAGAAGGCATAATTTGAAATTTCCATGCCTTAGAGCTGATATCCGTACCTTTTGTCGGGCTCCACGCTATTCTGATGGGAACAGTCTATGTTTGATCGATCTCACTCTGTATAACCTTAGTGTAGGTGTGTAGGGATATGAGGTTCGCAAGTCACGGACAGGGTTAACTCAGATGAAATCTTCGCGCCTTCGCGGTGCTTATACGCTGGAAGATTGAGCTAATAAATTTAAAACGCTTCATTTGGGATTGGGAACATTTTCATATTTTTTGATGTAACCTTTCTAAATTTGAAAAATATGGTTTTCCAGTGCCCACAAGGAAGCAGTCTCATGTCTGTCCAAGGATTCTTCGTGTGACACTAGGAAAATTTTCGACAAGGCGACGAGCAGCTTCTCGCATAGATGCGAACGACAGGCCAAGATTTTCGCCCGCGTTGAGTCCTGCACAAAGGGAAAGACCGATACTATCATGCAGAGTGAGTTATTTTCTGACGTTTTTGTTCAATAGTGATGAAGTCCTTCAAGGAACATTTCTTGTTATTTCTTTACTGATTCTGAGAAACCGAGTGAGTTTTTGGTGACCGAGTTAGAAACCATGCAGAGTGAGTTTTTTCGTCATAAGCCGGATAAGTTCTACTGAATCTTAAATCGCGTAATTTGTTGTCTATATCTGTAGCATACATTTACATTGAGCAGTCCGGGGTTTTTAGATCGGGCGTGCTCCCTTTTCGGAGCTGCTGATGTCGCTCACTTTTTTGTCCCGATTCCGGACTATTTCACGTATGATTCGCACTCGAACGAGAAAAATGGGAAAATAAGGAACTTTTCCGAAATTTTTTATTTTGCACGATCTTATATCCCATTTCGTGCATGACTGCATGGGATTTCATAGTTCACAACTTACGCTGTATGGCTGTTGAGATTGATTCGTTTCCAGAGTGTGATTCCCAGTGCCACTGTCGTTCCAATCTGACCGCCTTCTCGCAACATTCTTCCATCAAAACAGCCGCCAAAACCGGCGGAAATGTGCTGATGATCAGCGAACACCTCGGACCACTTTGCAGGTTGGAACATAACTCCAGTTCACCGAATAGCAAGACAAAGATCCTCTTGGGTTCCTTTTTCGCCCATAACATAACATAGTTTTTATTATTATACTAACCGGTATATGTAACCGCTAAACGTGTGCTCATGTGCAAATGTTCACACCGTTTACCATGTTGTGCTTAATGTTAACAGTCATAGTTTGAACTATTAACCCCACCATAAAATAATTTTTGAGCTACAGTTTTCGTAACGTGATTCATAAAAAATAATCGCGCGCAGCGCGAAGCGCTGCGTGTGAGTTGTGTTTGGTTTGGCCATTGCGCACCCATTTTTGGCTTTCAAACCACAAAAGTCTTCAAATAAAACATTTTTTCGAAATTTAAAAACAGAGAGAGCTAGATATCTATTAAATACATGTTGTGTGAAAAAATTAGGGAAATCGGTAAAGGTTGAAAAAAGTTATGCTGTCGTGTCGTTATGAAAATTTCCGTTGTCCCTCGTCGCTCGTCGCTCGTCGCTCGTCCAATGTCCGCATAGAAAATTATTTTTTTTAACTACTGGACCAATTCGGCTGAAATTTGGCACACATGTGTAAACCCCAAAGTCAGCGCGGCCCAAGAAGTTTGGTGGTGTCACGTTTCGTTTGGCGCTTGGCGCGGGCGCCAATAGGCGCCAGTAGCAGGAAAATATGTGTTCCCATGGATGAAATGCTCCGAAATTTTGCACAGAGGTTAGATCAGTGAATATCAGCCTTCTCTGGAGATTTGGTGCCATGGTTTATATTTGGCGCCAAACGCTGGCGCCCAGTGGCGCCAAATTAGAACAACGCCAGGCAAGTAGGGTAACGAGCGAAATGTTCCACAGATGTCCGAACTATGAACATAGTTGACGAATACGGCTTGAATACCAACATTTCTTCGACATTCTGCGCCAATACGGTACTTTATCCGCCAAATGGCGCCAAAATTGAAAATAGGGTTTCTGAACCAAAAAACAGTCGGAACTTGTGCTAATTGGTCGAGGCCATTCATTCCAAGTTTTTTGTTACTAATTAGAGTAATTTTATATTTGGCGCCAAACGCTGGTGCCCACTGGCGCCAAGTTAGAACAACGCCAGGCAAGTAGGGTAACGAGCGAAATGTTCCACAGATGTTCGAACTATGAACATAGTTAACGAATACGGCTTGGATACCAACATTTCTTCGACATTCTGCGCCAAAACGGTACTTTATCCGCCAATTGGCGCCAAAATTGAAAATAGGGTTTCTGAACCAAAAAAACAGTCAGAAATTGTGCTAATTGGTCGAGGCCATTCATTCCAAGTTATTTGTTACTAATTAGAGTAACATGTTCTATATCTGGCGCCAATGGCTGGCGCCCGTTCGCGCCAATGGAGAAAATATTTTCTTACTGTAATGAGACAGATTTTTCACAATACTCAGATTTCAATTAACGAAGCGGAAAAAAACTGTTTTTTGAATTTTTCAGGATCACATCGTTTGAAAACCTGGAACTTTCAGATATCAGGATGTTTGATAGTCACCACTATTCAAAAATCGTTTTTCTAAGTCAACTCTAGAAGTGGTTGTACTAGTACAACTAGCAAAAAGAGAACAATTTGTAAAAAGTGGGGGACCAGGAAGTGTGTGAGTTCTGTTCGGTTTCACCGTTTTCTGCAAAAAGTGAACAATACGATGTTGTGAATGAGTGTGCAACAAAAAAAGAACAATACATTTGTTTGCACAACGATTCACAAGAAACAGAATATACAAAGTATAACTTGAACGTAAAGTGCATAGTGTTTTCCTCTAGGAACGTTGTGAACCGTTGTGCAAACAAATGTATTGTTCTTTTTTTGTTGCACACTCATTCACAACATCGTATTGTTCACTTTTTGCAGAAAACGGTGAAACCGAACAGAACTCACACACTTCCTGGTCCCCCACTTTTTACAAATCCTATTTCAGCTCCCTCTCGTGTGCCCTCCCCTGTCTTGCAAAGGAATTGAATGCAGTATGTCCCCGGAGTGGAACCATGACCGTGGTAAGTACATTTTACGTATTTTAACTCTTTTGGTTACTTTAGGTGTAAACCGGCTCCTCTTTTCTTCTCCCGCCAAACTGGGTTTTGTCGTTGGTATGATTAGTAAAAGGAGTTTGGTTCGTTAAAAACTTGTTTACAAACTGCTGGAGAAAAGCTTGAAACGTGTGTGTTCGAAACTCAACAAACTGTTGAAAATAGTTGCGTTACTTATTGTGTCAACGAATTTCACACCCCAGTTGGTTGTGACTATCCAACAAAAGGAGCCCGTTTCGCATTGTAGATTCGTGATAATCCACGACTTTTTTTTCATCGAAAGTAGGGAAATGTTTCCAATTCTTCCAACAAAAAAAGATTCTGTTTTGTTTTTACTTTAGGTTAAGTCTTGTAAATTTCCAGGACATGATCGTCAAGTCGTTGGAGGATTCGTCTAATACCGTACTCGGAGGTCGCTCTCGTGCTGTTCGCAACTTCAGAAGAAAACTGGACAAAAGATGTCTCTTTGCCGTTACTCCCGCCATATTTTCGAAGCTGCGCAAGGGAGATTTCAGTGACATTGGACATTAAACTACTGTTTTACATACATAATCAAGTACAATCATAATCAGCTGTAGTTATGTTTCCACTAACTTATATACTTGGTTTTATTCAATCCTGTTTCCTATCAATGTTGTTTTCTGCTCAGGGACAATCCTTCACTCGCCAAGTTTAACTTCATGTTTGTAGGTATGTATTTATTATGTATCCAATACATGTAACTACTCTGTACATGCCAGTTGGTATCTATTAGCCTTATCACCTCATTTGTGTACAAATAATCTCTTATCTCAGGACGCTCTTATCTCATTATGTTACGGTTGTATATGTTGCCAAATAAAGCTGATGGTTGATCATCTATGAACTTTTGAATTTTTCACCCTGAATTCAAAATGTGCCAAACATGGACTGCCCATTTGTGATCAATCAGAACCGGAGATTATGCATAAAAACGTTGCGTGAAACAAGCGTCAATATTCATAATTCCGTAGAGTTCAGTGAATTTCCAGTTCAAAATAAGTACAATCCATGGTTTTAAAAAAGTTCACCGACTTTTTGGTCTTCAAAAGCTAGATGGTTCATTCGGCAGTAGATCTGTTATGGTTTACTTTGAGTCAACTCGTAAAGAATGTCTTTTCTTCTTCAGTAAACAGCATGGTGTTTCGCAAATCGAAACTGGTACTCTCAGGAATGCGAAATAAACCATAACTTATTCGTATCTTCTACTATCGTAACTTCATTGTCCAGTAATGAATCTTCTGTTTACGTGCTCGGAGCTGGATATTAGGATGAAAGGACAATATTGCAGCATTAATTTTACAAAATAATGTATTAAAAGGAAGCTGGCTGACACCAATTTAGCGGTAATATCAAAGGACTAATCGCAATCATCCTAATAGTCCCGCCTAGAAGAACTTTCGCGCGCGCGGGAATCGTCAATATTCAAATCTAGCGGGCGAGGTCAGAGAATGCGCGAGCCCTTATCATTAATCATTCGCTCTGTCCATATTTGTCGTGTTTGCTTGTTTGATGTTGTGGTTTTTGACAAAATTATAGTGAATGTACAAGGAATAGTCACGTAAAACGTTATGTAGAACGTTTCTCACTTTAGTTGTTCATACATCGGAAATCGTGCTTCCCGGAAAACCCCCTGAATTTTCGGGGAAATCACTTTTCGGGGAGCGAACGGGGAAAAATCGGGTAAGGAGTGAGGAACGAACCCCGAAAGCTTGAGGATTTTCGGGGAAAAGGTGCAGAAATGGCCTGAAAAAACCCTGAATTTGCGGGGAATTCACGTTTCGGGGAGTGATCGGGGGAAGTTCGGGGAGAAAGTGAGGGATAAACCCCAAAACCCAACGCGCGAGGTAACAGCCAGTATGTAAGCTTTTAGTTCACCTGCCCTGTCACAAGCGCCCATGGCGCAGTGGCAGCGTTGCCGCCTGGAACGCCGACCCCCAAGGGTTCGATTCCCGGGAGAACCAAAATAAGTGAAAATTTCAGAGTATATTGATGGTACTGATTCAAATAGATAACACATAATAATTCAAATGTATATATTCATAAAACGGTAGATCATTAAGTTTTTGAGAGGTCCTATTCGTAATTCGTTCGGTGAATTTTCAGGGTTTTTTCCCCGTTCCTTCAGCCATTTTTCAGGCTTTTCCCCCCATTCCTTCGGGGAACGATTCATGAATCGTTCCCCGAACGAACGGGGAGCGAACCCCGAAAATTCCCCGAAAAATATTCTCCTGTGTTGTTTCATTCTGTTTTAGATTATGTTTAAATGAATACTGAAACTATAATAAAACGTCTTTGTTCTTACAGCCATGAAGGTTCTCTTCCTCTGTCTCGTCCTGGGCTTCGCTGCGGCTGAAATCTCGAGTACCAACGGCCAGGATAAATGGCACAATCATACCGGTTGGTGTTATCGTCTACTTTTTTCAGATAGCTCTATCTCTAGTTTTCGTATACCCTTTGATCTAACTATTCTATAAAGTACCTCTCTATATTCTCTTGGGCCATTTCCTAGTCGAGTCGTGGTTTGAATGGTTTTTCATCATCATTGACGAAAGATGGTCCAAAGGCAAACAAATTCCTCTTTTCTCCCGGTCAGGTTTAATTAAGGCTGACTGTTTCCCAAATCATGAACATACCACTACCAAAACTATTCCCCATCCAAGTGTGTGTAAGGGTAGAAGTAAACTTGTTTGAACGATTTTTCAGTTTGAACATCCTAAGTAGTGTTCGAACGTTCGCAGCAGGTTTATTTTTGTTTCTTGATTACTCAGTTTATGTATTTTTCAGTGAGTGTTGACACTATCCTCCGTGCCCTGGGTGCCCCTTCGTGCATGAGAACCTGTATTGATCCGTTCATGGAAAGTCTGACCGCACTCTGGGACATGGATCAAATTGTGGAACACACTGAAAAGATTTGCAGGTAACCGAGTATTTGTAGCTTGTAACTTGTTATCCATGTTCATCGTTTAAGCATGGTTGTAGTTGGTCTAATTAATATAGTTGGGCCGTTCGGCGGTACGAAATGGGCTTCAATTCACAAAACGCTTCAATTCAAGCCGTGTTTGATTTATATACGTGAAAACTGTTTCGCATCCGAAAGTGGCTAATTTTTCCGATGTTAGCAAAACAAAGGGGCTCGCTAGTGGCTTTTATGACCGTTTGAACAACTTTATTAGAGAATTGGAGTATGGTATAGTTGACCTATATTTATAATATAATAATATTTGATCATCAATTGATTTCTTTTCAGTGCCCATGCGGAGGCTGCTGCCTGTATGAAGAAGGACGTGTTGTGCGACAGCCAGAACATCTTCGCCACTGCCTCTTCAAGGTAATGGTAAATCATATGTCTAACCGATTTGATATACCCCTTTTCAGGTGAGCGGGTGACAATTAAGCTTAAACACATTGAGCGGCTGTCTCCTATTGAAAAATGTATGAATAGATTTTCTCCAAGTTTGCACAACCACAGTTTATTTAAATAAGCTATTCATTGTGACACTTTGAACTTCTTAGTGCTGTTCTAACTTGAGATATAGGTTGTAGCTTAATGCGTTTAAGCTTAATCTTCAGCGTCACCCACTCTTCAGGTTGCTTGAGTAGAGTTTGTAACAGACCATATCTAACCGGGGTTTCGGGTACCCTTGACAGTTTTAGGTGAATCAGGTTTTTTGGGTAACCGAACAGGATTTTTGAGTAACCTAACGAGTTTTTTTAATAAAATGACCGGTTTTTGGTAGCCCTTTCAAGGTTTTGCATATAGGTAACCGATTGGTATCCTAAAATGAAAAACTGGCTATCTCTCAATCTAACGCAACATTTAGTCTCAACCGTCAGTTTTAACGTTAACTGGACTTTTTAGGTACCTTGTTAATCCCTGGTTACCTGTCAGGAAATCAGAAAATGGAGTACGTTAGGTCATCATGTTACCAATAACCGGTTGGTTAGATGAATAATTGGCCTCTTTTCCAGCATCAGTCATCGTTGCCAGAAACAGTCGAAGATGTTCGATCGCCTGGAGAAATGCATGCAGGGAAAGACTGACAACATAATGCAAAGTGGGTTATTGGCTTTGATTAGGCAGATCAGTTTTTTTGCGACGTCCGACGTTAAAATAGCGTGAGTAACGTATAGTAATAGACGATTCTTACAACTAGCACATATGCTCATGCTGTCAGGTAAAGCGAAACTTTTATGATTATTCAAACTTGTTAGGAGGGCTCGTTGATATTTGACGTTTACTTTTCCTTTGCTTTTGATAGTTAGTTTTCTTCGTTTGTGAACGAACCGCAACAAAAACAAAAAAAAAACAAGTTGTTGTTCTTTGATCTTTGTGAATAAACAACAAAATGTGAAGTTTCTAATTTATTCTCCTCGCAGGATGCGATTCCTCATGTGGTCTTCGCTCGAATGTGACCGCCTTCTCTCAGCATCCCTCCATCCAAATGGCTGCTAAATTGGGTGGAAATGTGTTCATTGTCAGCGACCATCTCGGAGACCTGTGCGGGTGCGAACTTCAAACTAATTATGTTCTAGTAACATTCATACTCCATCCACTATTTTCAAAATAGCCAGAAAATACAAAAATTCCCTTCTTTCTCGCGTGAATCAGTAAAATTGTTCAGCTAAAATAAGATATATTGAAAAACGGACCTCTTCTTGTGTGATGCTCGCATTTTATTAGGGTGTGGTAGAAATAAGACTTGCTCGCATTTTATTAGGGTGTGGTAGAAATAAGACTTCCGTTCAAAGTTACTTGTGTGACAATTCTATGTCTTCAAAGTTCACCCTGAAAGTGGGAGACATCTGACTTGAACTGTTTGTGGTATTTTATTTGGTAATGAACCGCACATTCGCGGATTGACCAGGACTTCTACGCATTTATAAGGGCTTTGTTTCTAGAAAGTTATAGGGACAAATTTTATTTTACCTACTCGCGGTTGGCGTGAACTGCCTGTAACACCATTGCGTAACGATCATAGATGCGATTCCCTGGTCTCAGCAGTCGCATGTCCCAGGTACATGAACGGGACGTCCCATGTCCCGGTACTGTCCCGGGACGGTACCAAGAATTACGGTAGAAATGGAGCAGATTTGCATAAATGATGACAAAAATTCTCCTCGATCGTGACTTTTTTACGCAAATATGCTCCATTTCTACCGTAATTTTTGGTACCGTCCCGGGACAGTACCGGGACATGCAGTCGCCTGAGGTTATCTGACCGGGGTATCCTTAACTCTTTCCTTTAACTGGGCTGGGGGACCCATAACTTTTCCGATATTTCTTGGTATTCCATAGAGGGGCCTATAACTTCTCGCTGTTTCTGTGGTGGGGATGTAACTGTTCAAACCCTCAAACTGACATTATCCCACCTATGGTAACGATCTGAAGTGATGTCTTAAACATTTACGTCTCTAATTGCGTTATTCTAGGCTTGTTAGAAATAAAACTCGAAAAACTCGAAATTTTCAACTCGATTAACAACCTACGTCATTCCCATCTTTTCAGTTCGCTCTCCTGCATCATTCCATGTGTGACTCGTGAACTGAATGCCGTGTGTCCGCTTAGTGGATGGCTCACTCTGGTTGGTTGAGTTTGTTCATAATTAGTAAGATTAGGAATTAGAGTTACATGCAATAGGAATTAAGACTCTGAATTGTTATTGAATGGATGTAAGCATCTTACTCAGATCTTTTTTTATTGTTTAACCACGAACCAGAATCTTTCATGGTCAATTCAACATTTTGAGTACTTTGAATCAAAACCTTTAAAAGAATATTCGAACCCTGATGATGTTTCACTTGAACCCTTTGCAGGATGTTATTCTGCAGCCCCTCGAAGCTATTTCTAACTTGGTCGACGGTTTGGCCCCCAGTCTGAAGGATGTTATCATGAAGAAACTCGACAAACGATGCCATTTTGCCATCGACACAGTTCGTTTGATTCAGCTGAGAAAGGGACAGTTCTATGCTCAATACCAATAGATGTACAGTAGTTTAGCGTTAGAGCAGGTTTAGGGTTATTGATCTTTTTCGTGCTCTATTCCAATAGTTTGTACAGTAGTAAAAGAGTTGCATTGGAGAAGTTTCAAAGATATTGATTGATTGTTTGTTGATCTCACTTGGTATGATAACAGATCTCTTCTAATCGTGTTTTACCGGTAATACTTTGCTCACTGTTTCATGTTCATATTAGTCGGGTTGTACGGCGGTTTGTTTTATTTGAATGAAATGTTTTATCCTTATTGTATTTCAATTCTTTTGAACAGCTTTTATATTATCAAAAGGTCAGATGGGTTGGAGAAGTTTGAAAAAGAGACGATTACAACGTTGTTGCGTATATTCTTGTTACCTCGAAATTTGGAACTCAAACGATTCTATATTAGAAAACTAGATTATTCTCAGTGCGAACATTCTGGATTTTGATTCACTCGCAATTTCATATTCGAATGTTTTGGTTCGCTGATAGTTTTGAATTAAAAACTGAATTAACGAATTGTAAATCATTTGAGTTTTATACGTTTTTAAACTGAAAAATACTTTTGTACAAATCTCAATGTTTCTGCATTGTGGGTCAGCGCCCATACTTTCGCGAGATACTGGCCTCCAAATGTGCACTGATGTCCGAGTGGTTAAGGAGTTTGACTCGAAATCAAATGGGCTCTGAATGTCTAACTGAAATGTTTTGTTTTGCTGTTAGTGTTTCATTCAAAAACGATATTCAGAAATGTAGAACATTTGTGTTTGAGTTTTAGACGTTTTTGGAATGGAAAATAGTTTTTGTACAAATCTCAATGTTTCTGCATTGTGGGTCAGCGCCCATACTTTCGCGAGATACTGGCCTCCAAATGTGCACTGATGTCCGAGTGGTTAAGGAGTTTGACTCGAAATCAAATGGGCTCTGAATGTCTAACTGAAATGTTTTGTTTTGCTGTTAGTGTTTCATTCAAAAACGATATTCAGAAATGTAGAACATTTGTGTTTGAGTTTTAGACGTTTTTGGAATGGAAAATAGTTTTTGTACAAATCTCAATGTTTCTGCATTGTGGGTCAGCGCCCATACTTTCGCGAGATACTGGCCTCCAAATGTGCACTGATGTCCGAGTGGTTAAGGAGTTTGACTCGAAATCAAATGGGCTCTGAATGTCTAACTGAAATGTTTTGTTTTGCTGTTAGTGTTTCATTCAAAAACGATATTCAGAAATGTAGAACATTTGTGTTTGAGTTTTAGACGTTTTTGGAATGGAAAATAGTTTTTGTACAAATCTCAATGTTTCTGCATTGTGGGTCAGCGACCATACCTTCGCGAGATACTGGCCTCCAAATGTGCACTGATGTCCGAGTGGTTAAGGAGTTTGACTCGAAATCAAATGGGCTCTGAATGTCTAACTGAAATGTTTTGTTTTGCTGTTAGTGTTTCATTCAAAAACGATATTCAGAAATGTAGAACATTTGTGTTTGAGTTTTAGACGTTTTTGGAATGGAAAATAGTTTTTGTACAAATCTCAATGTTTCTGCATTGTGGGTCAGCGCCCATACTTTCGCGAGATACTGGCCTCCAAATGTGCACTGATGTCCGAGTGGTTAAGGAGTTTGACTCGAAATCAAATGGGCTCTGAATGTCTAACTGAAATGTTTTGTTTTGCTGTTAGTGTTTCATTCAAAAACGATATTCAGAAATGTAGAACATTTGTGTTTGAGTTTTAGACGTTTTTGGAATGGAAAATAGTTTTTGTACAAATCTCAATGTTTCTGCATTGTGGGTCAGCGCCCATACTTTCGCGAGATACTGGCCTCCAAATGTGCACTGATGTCCGAGTGGTTAAGGAGTTTGACTCGAAATCAAATGGGCTCTGAATGTCTAACTGAAATGTTTTGTTTTGCTGTTAGTGTTTCATTCAAAAACGATATTCAGAAATGTAGAACATTTGTGTTTGAGTTTTAGACGTTTTTGGAATGGAAAATAGTTTTTGTACAAATCTCAATGTTTCTGCATTGTGGGTCAGCGACCATACCTTCGCGAGATACTGGCCTCCAAATGTGCACTGATGTCCGAGTGGTTAAGGAGTTTGACTCGAAATCAAATGGGCTCTGCCCGCGTAGGTTCGAATCCTGCTCAGTGCGAATATTTTGGCTTATTCTAAATGTGTAACTGAAATGTTTTGTTTTGCTGTTAGGGTTTCATTCAAGAACGATATTCAGAAATGTAGAACATTTGTGTTTGAGTTTTAGACGTTTTTGGAATGGAAAATAGTTTTTGTACAAATCTCAGTGTTTCTGCATTGTGGGTCAGCGACCATACTTTCGCGAGATACTGGCCTCCAAATGTGCACTGATGTCCGAGTGGTTAAGGAGTTTGACTCGAAATCAAATGGGCTCTCCCCGCGTAGGTTCGAATCCTGCTCAGTGCGAATATTTTGGCTTATTCGAAATGTCTAACTGAAATGCTTTGTTTTGATGTAAGTGTTTCATTCAAAAACGAGATTCAGAAATGTAGAACATTTGTGTTTGAGTTCTAGACGTTTTTGAGATGGAAAATAGTTTTTGTACAAATCTCAATGTTTCTGCATTGTGGGTCAGCGACCATACCTTCGCGAGATACTGGCCTCAAAATGTGCACTGATGTCCGAGTGGTTAAGGAGTTTGACTCGAAATCAAATGGGCTCTGCCCGCGTAGGTTCGAATCCTGCTCAGTGCGAATATTTTGGCTTATTCGAAATGACTAACTGAAATGCTTTGTTTTGATGTTAGTGTTTCATTCAAAAACGAGATTCAGAAATGTAGAACAATTCTGTTTGAGTTCTAGACGTTTTTGAAATGGAAAATAGTTTTTGTACAAATCTCAATGTTTCTGCATTGTGGGTCAGCGACCATACCTTCGCGAGATACTGGCCTTAAAAGGTGCACTGATGTCCGAGTGGTTAAGGAGTTTGACTCGAAATCAAATGGGCTCTGCCCGCGTAGGTTCGAATCCTGCTCAGTGCGAATATTTTGGCTTATTCTAAATGTGTAACTGAAATGTTTTGTTTTGCTGTTAGGGTTTCATTCAAAAACGATATTCAGAAATGTAGAACATTTGTGTTTGAGTTTTAGACGTTTTTGGAATGGAAAATAGTTTTTGTACAAATCTCAGTGTTTCTGCATTGTGGGTCAGCGACCATACCTTCGCGAGATACTGGCCTCCAAATGTGCACTGATGTCCGAGTGGTTAAGGAGTTTGACTCGAAATCAAATGGGCTCTGCCCGCGTACGTTCGAATCCTGCTCAGTGCGAATATTTTGGCTTATTCTAAATGTCTAACTGAAATGTTTTTTTCTATGTTAATTTTGCATTGAAAAACGAGATGTAAAAATGTAGACCATTTGTGTACGAGTTTCATACGTTTTTAAACTGAAAAATACTTTTGTACAAATCTCAATGTTTCTGCATTGTGGGTCAGCGACCATACCTTCGCGAGATACTGGCCTCCAAATGTGCACTGATGTCCGAGTGGTTAAGGAGTTTGACTCGAAATCAAATGGGCTCTGCCCGCGTAGGTTCGAATCCTGCTCAGTGCGAATATTTTGGCTTATTCTAAATGTGTAACTGAAATGTTTTGTTTTGCTGGTAGGGTTTCATTCAAGAACGATATTCAGAAATGTAGAACATTTGTGTTTGAGTTTTAGACGTTTTTGGAATGGAAAATAGTTTTTGTACAAATCTCAGTGTTTCTGCATTGTGGGTCAGCGACCATACCTTCGCGAGATACTGGCCTCCAAATGTGCACTGATGTTCGAGTGGTTAAGGAGTTTGACTCGAAATCAAATGGGCTCTGCCCGCGTAGGTTCGAATCCTGCTCAGTGCGAATATTTTGGTTTATTCTAAATGTGTAACTGAAATGTTTTGTTTTGCTGATAGGGTTTCATTCAAGAACGATATTCAGAAATGTAAAACATTTGTGTTTGAGTTTTAGACGTTTTTGGAATGGAAAATAGTTTTTGTACAAATCTCAATGTTTCTGCATTGTGGGTCAGCGCCCATACTTTCGCGAGATACTGGCCTCCAAATGTGCACTGATGTCCGAGTGGTTAAGGAGTTTGACTCGAAATCAAATGGGCTCTGCCCGCGTAGGTTCGAATCCTGCTCAGTGCGAATATTTTGGCTTATTCCAAATGTCTTACTGAAATGTTTTGTTTTGCTGTTAGTGTTTCATTCAAAAACGATATTCAGAAATGTAGAACATTTGTGTTTGAGTTTTAGACGTTTTTGGAATGGAAAATAGTTTTTGTACAAATCTCAATGTTTCTGCATTGTGGGTCAGCGACCATACCTTCGCGAGATACTGACCTCCAAATGTGCACTGATGTCCGAGTGGTTAAGGAGTTTGACTCGAAATCAAATGGGCTCTGCCCGCGTAGGTTCGAATCCTGCTCAGTGCGAATATTTTGGCTTATTCTAAATGTCTAACTGAAATGTTTTTTTCGATGTTAATTTTGCATTGAAAAACGAGATGTAAAAATGTAGACCATTTGTGTACGAGTTTCATACGTTTTTAAACTGAAAAATACTTTTGTACAAATCTCAATGTTTCTGCATTGTGGGTCAGCGACCATACCTTCGTGAGTTACTGGCCTCCAAATGTGCACTGATGTCCGAGTGGTTAAGGAGTTTGACTCGAAATCAAATGGGCTCTGCCCGCGTAGGTTCGAATCCTGCTCAGTGCGAATATTTTGGCTTATTCGAAATGTCTAACTGAAATGCTTTGTTTTGATGTAAGTGTTTCATTCAAAAACGAGATTCAGAAATGTAGAACATTTGTGTTTGAGTTCTAGACGTTTTTGAGATGGAAAATAGTTTTTGTACAAATCTCAATGTTTCTGCATTGTGGGTCAGCGACCATACCTTCGCGAGATACTGGCCTCAAAATGTGCACTGATGTCCGAGTGGTTAAGGAGTTTGACTCGAAATCAAATGGGCTCTGCCCGCTTAGGTTCGAATCCTGCTCAGTGCGAATATTTTGGCTTATTCGAAATGACTAACTGAAATGCTTTGTTTTGATGTTAGTGTTTCATTCAAAAACGAGATTCAGAAATGTAGAACAATTCTGTTTGAGTTCTAGACGTTTTTGAAATGGAAAATAGTTTTTGTACAAATCTCAATGTTTCTGCATTGTGGGTCAGCGACCATACCTTCGCGAGATACTGGCCTCAAAATGTGCACTGATGTCCGAGTGGTTAAGGAGTTTGACTCGAAATCAAATGGGCTCTGCCCGCTTAGGTTCGAATCCTGCTCAGTGCGAATATTTTGGCTTATTCGAAATGACTAACTGAAATGCTTTGTTTTGATGTTAGTGTTTCATTCAAAAACGAGATTCAGAAATGTAGAACAATTCTGTTTGAGTTCTAGACGTTTTTGAAATGGAAAATAGTTTTTGTACAAATCTCAATGTTTCTGCATTGTGGGTCAGCGACCATACCTTCGCGAGATACTGGCCTCCAAATGTGCACTGATGTCCGAGTGGTTAAGGAGTTTGACTCGAAATCAAATGGGCTCTGCCCGCGTACGTTCGAATCCTGCTCAGTGCGAATATTTTGGCTTATTCTAAATGTCTAACTGAAATGTTTTTTTCTATGTTAATTTTGCATTGAAAAACGAGATGTAAAAATGTAGACCATTTGTGTACGAGTTTCATACGTTTTTAAACTGAAAAATACTTTTGTACAAATCTCAATGTTTCTGCATTGTGGGTCAGCGACCATACCTTCGCGAGATACTGGCCTCCAAATGTGCACTGATGTCCGAGTGGTTAAGGAGTTTGACTCGAAATCAAATGGGCTCTGCCCGCGTAGGTTCGAATCCTGCTCAGTGCGAATATTTTGGCTTATTCTAAATGTGTAACTGAAATGTTTTGTTTTGCTGGTAGGGTTTCATTCAAGAACGATATTCAGAAATGTAGAACATTTGTGTTTGAGTTTTAGACGTTTTTGGAATGGAAAATAGTTTTTGTACAAATCTCAGTGTTTCTGCATTGTGGGTCAGCGACCATACCTTCGCGAGATACTGGCCTCCAAATGTGCACTGATGTTCGAGTGGTTAAGGAGTTTGACTCGAAATCAAATGGGCTCTGCCCGCGTAGGTTCGAATCCTGCTCAGTGCGAATATTTTGGTTTATTCTAAATGTGTAACTGAAATGTTTTGTTTTGCTGATAGGGTTTCATTCAAGAACGATATTCAGAAATGTAAAACATTTGTGTTTGAGTTTTAGACGTTTTTGGAATGGAAAATAGTTTTTGTACAAATCTCAATGTTTCTGCATTGTGGGTCAGCGCCCATACTTTCGCGAGATACTGGCCTCCAAATGTGCACTGATGTCCGAGTGGTTAAGGAGTTTGACTCGAAATCAAATGGGCTCTGCCCGCGTAGGTTCGAATCCTGCTCAGTGCGAATATTTTGGCTTATTCCAAATGTCTTACTGAAATGTTTTGTTTTGCTGTTAGTGTTTCATTCAAAAACGATATTCAGAAATGTAGAACATTTGTGTTTGAGTTTTAGACGTTTTTGGAATGGAAAATAGTTTTTGTACAAATCTCAATGTTTCTGCATTGTGGGTCAGCGACCATACCTTCGCGAGATACTGGCCTCCAAATGTGCACTGATGTCCGAGTGGTTAAGGAGTTTGACTCGAAATCAAATGGGCTCTGCCCGCGTAGGTTCGAATCCTGCTCAGTGCGAATATTTTGGCTTATTCTAAATGTCTAGCTGAAATGTTTTTTTCGATGTTAATTTTGCATTGAAAAACGAGATGTAAAAATGTAGACCATTTGTGTACGAGTTTCATACGTTTTTAAACTGAAAAATACTTTTGTACAAATCTCAATGTTTCTGCATTGTGGGTCAGCGACCATACCTTCGCGAGATACTGGCCTCCAAATGTGCACTGATGTCCGAGTGGTTAAGGAGTTTGACTCGAAATCAAATGGGCTCTGCCCGCGTAGGTTCGAATCCTGCTCAGTGCGAATATTTTGGTTTATTCTAAATGTGTAACTGAAATGTTTTGTTTTGCTGTTAGGGTTTCATTCAAGAACGATATTCAGAAATGTAAAACATTTGTGTTTGAGTTTTAGACGTTTTTGGAATGGAAAATAGTTTTTGTACAAATCTCAATGTTTCTGCATTGTGGGTCAGCGCCCATACTTTCGCGAGATACTGGCCTCCAAATGTGCACTGATGTCCGAGTGGTTAAGGAGTTTGACTCGAAATCAAATGGGCTCTGCCCGCGTAGGTTCGAATCCTGCTCAGTGCGAATATTTTGGCTTATTCCAAATGTCTTACTGAAATGTTTTGTTTTGCTGTTAGTGTTTCATTCAAAAACGATATTCAGAAATGTAGAACATTTGTGTTTGAGTTTTAGACGTTTTTGGAATGGAAAATAGTTTTTGTACAAATCTCAATGTTTCTGCATTGTGGGTCAGCGACCATACCTTCGCGAGATACTGACCTCCAAATGTGCACTGATGTCCGAGTGGTTAAGGAGTTTGACTCGAAATCAAATGGGCTCTGCCCGCGTAGGTTCGAATCCTGCTCAGTGCGAATATTTTGGCTTATTCTAAATGTCTAACTGAAATGTTTTTTTCGATGTTAATTTTGCATTGAAAAACGAGATGTAAAAATGTAGACCATTTGTGTACGAGTTTCATACGTTTTTAAACTGAAAAATACTTTTGTACAAATCTCAATGTTTCTGCATTGTGGGTCAGCGACCATACCTTCGTGAGATACTGGCCTCCAAATGTGCACTGATGTCCGAGTGGTTAAGGAGTTTGACTCGAAATCAAATGGGCTCTGCCCGCGTAGGTTCGAATCCTGCTCAGTGCGAATATTTTGGCTTATTCTAAATGTGTAACTGAAATGTTTTGTTTTGCTGTTAGGGTTTCATTCAAGAACGATATTCAGAAATGTAGAACATTTGTGTTTGAGTTTTAGACCATTTTGGAATGGAAAATAGTTTTTGTACAAATCTCAATGTTTCTGCATTGTGGGTCAGCGCCCATACTTTCGCGAGATACTGGCCTCCAAATGTGCACTGATGTCCGAGTGGTTAAGGAGTTTGACTCGAAATCAAATGGGCTCTGCCCGCGTAGGTTCGAATCCTGCTCAGTGCGAATATTTTGGCTTATTCCAAATGTCTTACTGAAATGTTTTGTTTTGCTGTTAGTGTTTCATTCAAAAACGATATTCAGAAATGTAGAACATTTGTGTTTGAGTTTTAGACGTTTTTGGAATGGAAAATAGTTTTTGTACAAATCTCAATGTTTCTGCATTGTGGGTCAGCGACCATACCTTCGCGAGATACTGACCTCCAAATGTGCACTGATGTCCGAGTGGTTAAGGAGTTTGACTCGAAATCAAATGGGCTCTGCCCGCGTAGGTTCGAATCCTGCTCAGTGCGAATATTTTGGCTTATTCTAAATGTCTAACTGAAATGTTTTTTTCGATGTTAATTTTGCATTGAAAAACGAGATGTAAAAATGTAGACCATTTGTGTACGAGTTTCATACGTTTTTAAACTGAAAAATACTTTTGTACAAATCTCAATGTTTCTGCATTGTGGGTCAGCGACCATACCTTCGTGAGATACTGGCCTCCAAATGTGCACTGATGTCCGAGTGGTTAAGGAGTTTGACTCGAAATCAAATGGGCTCTGCCCGCGTAGGTTTGAATCCTGCTCAGTGCGAATATTTTGGCTTATTCTAAATGTGTAACTGAAATGTTTTGTTTTGCTGTTAGGGTTTCATTCAAGAACGATATTCAGAAATGTAGAACATTTGTGTTTGAGTTTTAGACCATTTTGGAATGGAAAATAGTTTTTGTACAAATCTCAATGTTTCTGCATTGTGGGTCAGCGCCCATACTTTCGCGAGATACTGGCCTCCAAATGTGCACTGATGTCCGAGTGGTTAAGGAGTTTGACTCGAAATCAAATGGGCTCTGAATGTCTAACTGAAATGTTTTGTTTTGCTGTTAGTGTTTCATTCAAAAACGATATTCAGAAATGTAGAACATTTGTGTTTGAGTTTTAGACGTTTTTGGAATGGAAAATAGTTTTTGTACAAATCTCAATGTTTCTGCCTTGTGGGTCAGCGACCATACCTTCGCGAGATACTGGCCTCCAAATGTGCACTGATGTCCGAGTGGTTAAGGAGTTTGACTCGAAATCAAATGGGCTCTGCCCGCGTAGGTTCGAATCCTGCTCAGTGCGAATATTTTGGCTTATTCTAAATGTCTAACTGAAATGTTTTTTTCGATGTTAATTTTGCATTGAAAAACGAGATGTAAAAATGTAGACCATTTGTGTACGAGTTTCATACGTTTTTAAACTGAAAAATACTTTTGTACAAATCTCAATGTTTCTGCATTGTGGGTCAGCGACCATACCTTCGCGAGATACTGGCCTCCAAATGTGCACTGATGTCCGAGTGGTTAAGGAGTTTGACTCGAAATCAAATGGGCTCTGCCCGCGTAGGTTCGAATCCTGCTCAGTGCGAATATTTTGGCTTATTCTAAATGTGTAACTGAAATGTTTTGTTTTGCTGTTAGTGTTTCATTCAAAAACGATATTCAGAAATGTAGAACATTTGTGTTTGAGTTTTAGACGTTTTTGGAATGGAAAATAGTTTTTGTACAAATCTCAATGTTTCTGCATTGTGGGTCAGCGACCATACCTTCGCGAGATACTGGCCTCAGAATGTGCACTGATGTCCGAGTGATTAAGGAGTTTGACTCGAAATCAAATGGGCTCTGCCCGCGTAGGTTCGAATCCTGCTCAGTGCGAATATTTTGGCTTATTCTAAATGTGTAACTGAAATGTTTTGTTTTGCTGTTAGTGTTTCATTCAAAAACGATATTCAGAAATGTAGAACATTTGTGTTTGAGTTTTAGACGTTTTTGGAATGAAAAATAGTTTTTGTACAAATCTCAATGTTTCTGCATTGTGGGTCAGCGACCATACCTTCGTGAGATACTGGCCTCCAAATGTGCACTGATGTCCGAGTGGTTAAGGAGTTTGACTCGAAATCAAATGGGCTCTGCCCGCGTAGGTTCGAATCCTGCTCAGTGCGAATATTTTGGCTTATTCTAAATGTGTAACTGAAATGTTTTGTTTTGCTGTTAGGGTTTCATTCAAGAACGATATTCAGAAATGTAGAACATTTGTGTTTGAGTTTTAGACGTTTTTGGCATGGAAAATAGTTTTTGTACAAATCTCAATGTTTCTGCATTGTGGGTCAGCGACCATACCTTCGCGAGATACTAATGTGCACTGATGTCCGAGTGGTTAAGGAGTTTGACTCGAAATCAAATGGGCTCTGCCCGCGTAGGTTCGAATCCTGCTCAGTGCGAATATTTTGGCTTATTCTAAATGTGTAACTGAAATGTTTTGTTTTGCTGTTAGGGTTTCATTCAAGAACGATATTCAGAAATGTAGAACATTTGTGTTTGAGTTTTAGACGTTTTTGGCATGGAAAATAGTTTTTGTACAAATCTCAATGTTTCTGCATTGTGGGTCAGCGACCATACCTTCGCGAGATACTAATGTGCACTGATGTCCGAGTGGTTAAGGAGTTTGACTCGAAATCAAATGGGCTCTGCCTGCGTAGGTTCGAATCCTGCTCAGTGCGATTATTTTGGCTTATTCTAAATGTCTAACTGAAATGTTTTTTTCGATGTTAATTTTGCATTGAAAAACGAGATGTAAAAATGTAGACCATTTGTGTACGAGTTTCATACGTTTTTAAACTGAAAAATACTTTTGTACAAATCTCAATGTTTCTGCATTGTGGGTCAGCGACCATACCTTCGTGAGATACTGGCCTCCAAATGTGCACTGATGTCCGAGTGGTTAAGGAGTTTGACTCGAAATCAAATGGGCTCTGCCCGCGTAGGTTCGAATCCTGCTCAGTGCGAATATTTTGGCTTATTCTAAATGTGTAACTGAAATGTTTTGTTTTGCTGTTAGGGTTTCATTCAAGAACGATATTCAGAAATGTAGAACATTTGTGTTTGAGTTTTAGACCATTTTGGAATGGAAAATAGTTTTTGTACAAATCTCAATGTTTCTGCATTGTGGGTCAGCGCCCATACTTTCGCGAGATACTGGCCTCCAAATGTGCACTGATGTCCGAGTGGTTAAGGAGTTTGACTCGAAATCAAATGGGCTCTGCCCGCGTAGGTTCGAATCCTGCTCAGTGCGAATATTTTGGCTTATTCTAAATGTGTAACTGAAATGTTTTGTTTTGCTGTTAGGGTTTCATTCAAGAACGATATTCAGAAATGTAGAACATTTGTGTTTGAGTTTTAGACGTTTTTGGCATGGAAAATAGTTTTTGTACAAATCTCAATGTTTCTGCATTGTGGGTCAGCGACCATACCTTCGCGAGATACTAATGTGCACTGATGTCCGAGTGGTTAAGGAGTTTGACTCGAAATCAAATGGGCTCTGCCCGCGTAGGTTCGAATCCTGCTCAGTGCGAATATTTTGGCTTATTCTAAATGTGTAACTGAAATGTTTTGTTTTGCTGTTAGGGTTTCATTCAAGAACGATATTCAGAAATGTAGAACATTTGTGTTTGAGTTTTAGACGTTTTTGGCATGGAAAATAGTTTTTGTACAAATCTCAATGTTTCTGCATTGTGGGTCAGCGACCATACCTTCGCGAGATACTAATGTGCACTGATGTCCGAGTGGTTAAGGAGTTTGACTCGAAATCAAATGGGCTCTGCCTGCGTAGGTTCGAATCCTGCTCAGTGCGAATATTTTGGCTTATTCTAAATGTCTAACTGAAATGTTTTTTTCGATGTTAATTTTGCATTGAAAAACGAGATGTAAAAATGTAGACCATTTGTGTACGAGTTTCATACGTTTTTAAACTGAAAAATACTTTTGTACAAATCTCAATGTTTCTGCATTGTGGGTCAGCGACCATACCTTCGTGAGATACTGGCCTCCAAATGTGCACTGATGTCCGAGTGGTTAAGGAGTTTGACTCGAAATCAAATGGGCTCTGCCCGCGTAGGTTCGAATCCTGCTCAGTGCGAATATTTTGGCTTATTCTAAATGTGTAACTGAAATGTTTTGTTTTGCTGTTAGGGTTTCATTCAAGAACGATATTCAGAAATGTAGAACATTTGTGTTTGAGTTTTAGACCATTTTGGAATGGAAAATAGTTTTTGTACAAATCTCAATGTTTCTGCATTGTGGGTCAGCGCCCATACTTTCGCGAGATACTGGCCTCCAAATGTGCACTGATGTCCGAGTGGTTAAGGAGTTTGACTCGAAATCAAATGGGCTCTGAATGTCTAACTGAAATGTTTTGTTTTGCTGTTAGTGTTTCATTCAAAAACGATATTCAGAAATGTAGAACATTTGTGTTTGAGTTTTAGACGTTTTTGGAATGGAAAATAGTTTTTGTACAAATCTCAATGTTTCTGCATTGTGGGTCAGCGACCATACCTTCGCGAGATACTGGCCTCCAAATGTGCACTGATGTCCGAGTGGTTAAGGAGTTTGACTCGAAATCAAATGGGCTCTGCCCGCGTAGGTTCGAATCCTGCTCAGTGCGAATATTTTGGCTTATTCTAAATGTCTAGCTGAAATGTTTTTTTCGATGTTAATTTTGCATTGAAAAACGAGATGTAAAAATGTAGACCATTTGTGTACGAGTTTCATACGTTTTTAAACTGAAAAATACTTTTGTACAAATCTCAATGTTTCTGCATTGTGGGTCAGCGACCATACCTTCGCGAGATACTGGCCTCCAAATGTGCACTGATGTCCGAGTGGTTAAGGAGTTTGACTCGAAATCAAATGGGCTCTGCCCGCGTAGGTTCGAATCCTGCTCAGTGCGAATATTTTGGCTTATTCTAAATGTGTAACTGAAATGTTTTGTTTTGCTGTTAGTGTTTCATTCAAAAACGATATTCAGAAATGTAGAACATTTGTGTTTGAGTTTTAGACGTTTTTGGAATGGAAAATAGTTTTTGTACAAATCTCAATGTTTCTGCATTGTGGGTCAGCGACCATACCTTCGCGAGATACTGGC
Source organism: Litoditis marina (assembly GCA_964036275.1). Classification (NCBI taxonomy): domain Eukaryota; kingdom Metazoa; phylum Nematoda; class Chromadorea; order Rhabditida; family Rhabditidae; genus Litoditis; species Litoditis marina. The sequence goes on from OZ038439.1 coordinate 9,155,858, forward strand.
CTCCAAATGTGCACTGATGTCCGAGTGGTTAAGGAGTTTGACTCGAAATCAAATGGGCTCTGCCCGCGTAGGTTCGAATCCTGCTCAGTGCGAATATTTTGGCTTATTCTAAATGTCTAACTGAAATGTTTTTTTCGATGTTAATTTTGCATTGAAAAACGAGATGTAAAAATGTAGACCATTTGTGTACGAGTTTCATACGTTTTTAAACTGAAAAATACTTTTGTACAAATCTCAATGTTTCTGCATTGTGGGTCAGCGACCATACCTTCGTGAGATACTGGCCTCCAAATGTGCACTGATGTCCGAGTGGTTAAGGAGTTTGACTCGAAATCAAATGGGCTCTGCCCGCGTAGGTTCGAATCCTGCTCAGTGCGAATATTTTGGCTTATTCTAAATGTGTAACTGAAATGTTTTGTTTTGCTGTTAGGGTTTCATTCAAGAACGATATTCAGAAATGTAGAACATTTGTGTTTGAGTTTTAGACGTTTTTGGCATGGAAAATAGTTTTTGTACAAATCTCAATGTTTCTGCATTGTGGGTCAGCGACCATACCTTCGCGAGATACTAATGTGCACTGATGTCCGAGTGGTTAAGGAGTTTGACTCGAAATCAAATGGGCTCTGCCCGCGTAGGTTCGAATCCTGCTCAGTGCGAATATTTTGGCTTATTCGAAATGACTAACTAAAATGTTTTGATGTGCTGTTAGTGTTTCATTCAAGAACGAAATTCAGAAATGTAGAACATTTGTGTTTGAGTTCTAGACGTTTTTGAAATGGAAAATAGTTTTTGTACAGATCTCAATGTTTCTGCATTGTGGGTCAGCGACCATACCTTCGCGACATACTGGCCTCCAAATGTGCACTGATGTCCGAGTGGTTAAGGAGTTTGACTCGAAATCAAATGGGCTCTGCCCGCGTAGGTTCGAATCCTGCTCAGTGCGAAGTCTCGTTTTTGAATGAAACACTAACAGCACATCAAAACATTTCAGTTAGTCATTTCGAATAAGCCAAAATATTCGCACTGAGCAGGCATCGAACCTACGCGGGCAGAGCCCATTTGATTTCGAGTCAAACTCCTTAACCACTCGGACATCAGTGCACATTCCGAGGCCAGTATCTCGCGAAGGTATGGTCGCTGAACCACAATGCAGAAACACTGAGATTTGTACGAAAACTATTTTCCATTTCAAAAACGTCTAGAACTCAAACACAAATGTTCTACATTTCTGAATCTCGTTTTTGAATGAAACACTAACAGCACATCAACACATTTCAGTTAGACATTTCGAATAAGCCAAAATATGCGCACTGAGCAGGATTCGAACCTACGCGGGCAGAGCCCATTTGATTTCGAGTCAAACTCCTTAACCACTCGGACATCAGTGCACCTTTTAAAGCCAGTATCTCGCGAAGGTATGGTCGCTGACCCACAATGCAGAAACATTGAGATTTGTACAAATAATAATAATAATAATAATTTATTCATCAACTCGTTATTTGACAGACAATTTCAATGGCAAATTAGTATCACGTGTGTTGATTTTAAAAGAAAAACATGTACAGAACAAAATTATACAAACCAAAACTATCCATGATACAGCAGTGGGGGGTTGGCGGGCTTCTCAATGGGCAGGGCAGCTGGAGGACTGGACTGGCACTGGACTGGCGACATCGGGCGACAGACGACAGACGAGAGAGAGAAGTGAAATTGGCATCTGACTTCAAACAGCAGCCTTTCGTGAACTCAAAAAGGAAACTATGCGCAAAGAAGATTCGCGCAATAAAACCTGGACTATGACAAAAACTGCATTGCTTTTCGTCGAAAAGAGGCAGAGTTTATGCTGAGGAATGACTTCGCTGGCAACTGGTTCCAGATGTATTCGTGATTTGTGCGTGGAATTAAGACAAAGAATGAGTGATTTCGAGACTGGTTGGTACGGTGAGATCGGGTGAAGAATTGGGCAAAATCTAAATCAACTTCACTAATTGCCATTTTATACATGTATGCGAGACCAGCGGATGTCCTTCTTTGCTGCAACGTGGTTGTCTCCAGTGCTGTCAACCGCTCTTCGTATGATATTTCTGTCAACCCAACTCTGTTGAATATTCTCTTTGTGAAAGTTCTCTGCACCGATTCTAATTCTTTGATTGAAGTTAGAAGAATGGGATCCCATACTTCACACGAATATTCTATAATTGGTCTCACATATGTACAAAACAGCTTGAACAATAGTGCTGGATTCCTTGTAGCGAATGATTTCAGAATGTAGTTTGATTTCGCACGACACCGGCTGACTATAGAGGAAATGTGTTTCGAAAACGAGAGTCTATGGTCGTACAAAACCCCCAGATCTTTGAATTCATTGACTTGCTCCAACTTTTTCCCATCAAAGTAAAAATCATAGGCAGGATGACGATTTCCAAAGCACATGATTTTGGTTTTATCAATATTTATATTCATTTCCCAGGTGTTGGACCATTTTGAGATTGCATCAATGCCATCTTGGAGTGATTTCGGTGAATTAATGGAGTAAATTTTGCTATCATCTGCGTACATTTGGCAATGTACTCCAGGAGGCAGATTATCAGTGATGTCATTGATGTACAAAATGAATAAAATTGGACCAAGAACTGTCCCTTGTGCAACACCAGACGAGCAAGAGAAACAATTGGACAGTTTTCCGTTGACCACAACAGATTGAGTGCGATTGCAAATAAGGTTTCCCAGAAACTTGAGAAGGCAGCCGGAGATGCCATAGGATTGTAGTTTGCTCAGCAATAGTTTATGCGAGATTGAATCGAAAGCACGGGAGAAATCAATGAAACACGAAGATACAAAACTGCCAGAGTCAATTTCTTTTTGCCATAATGGGATAGTTGATAATAGGGCAGATGTTGTACTTTTGCGTGCAAGAAAACCATGCTGGGCGGAGGAAATGAGATCATTTTGAAGCAAGTATTTGAGCAGAGGCTTACAGACAGTTCTTTCCATTACTTTGGAAATTCCAGAAGTTAATGAAATAGGACGATAGTTTGATGGGTTCGAGCGAGTGCCTTTCTTGAATATTGGTCTGACGATTGCGGTTTTCCAGAGATCTGGCACTTCGCCAGTTAACATGATTCTTCGGAATAAGTACGTGAGAGGACACGTGAGTGCCACTGCGCACTTTTTCAAGAAGTAATAGGGGATGGTTTCGGGAGAAGTAGAAACTCGCAAAGGCAGTTTCAGTAAGGCTCGATAAGTTGATTCGCTATTGATGTCAATGTAGTTTAGAACAGTTGAAGTTCGGTGAGAAAACGATTGGGAATGATCGGAGGGTGTTTTGTATACAGATTCAAAATACTTAGCAAACTCGTTTGATTTCTCTTGGTCAGATACAATGACATTCCCATCATCACTCTTGATTGCCCCGATTCCACCAGATGATTTCAAACAATTATTACAATATTTGTAGAGACGTTTTGTATTTTTTGAAGCAGAAATTTTTTCTTCTTCAATGAGGCGAAGTCTGTCCAATCTACGTTTCAAATATTGTGAGGCTTTGCAGTATTTGGCAATACATCTGTGACGAATACTGAATAATCTCTTCACCTTTTCCTGGAGATGAATGATAGAACGAGGCAACTTTTGAGTGGCTTGTTTGCCAATCATTTTAGGAATGAATTCGGAAATGAGGTCGTGGCAGTAATCGGTGAAATATTGGTGGCATTGGTTTACAGTTGATTGTGAGTCGAATACAGCTGGCCAATTGATATTCAATAGATCAGCGCAGATTTGATCATAGTTCCCTTTGGCAAAGTTGAGATAGGTTGTTGGCGTCGAAATAGGTGATGAGATCAGGAGCAAATCAAAACGAATAGAGCTATGATCAGAGGTTGAAAACGGTGGTAGAACACAGACATTCGAAATCGAAGATTGTTCAGATGTGAGGACAATGTCTAAGATATTATCACAATGAGTCGGAGAAGAAACGTGCTGGTGTAAACTGTGAGATAGGCAGAAGCTGAGAAACGCACGAGAACAGGGGGATGTACGGAGAGGAAAAATTGAGGAGGCCGACCAATTTATACCCGGGAAATTGAAGTCCCCAACCAAAATCACTGGACATGTTACAGTACTATAAATGTCGGATAAGAACGAAATCAATGAATTGAGTGCGATAAGTGAGGCGGACGGACTACGGTAGGCTGTCACAACAAGACAGTTTGGACCATAGAACTGAACACCCACAATTTGTATATATGGAGTAAAATTACGAGAAAATGCAAATGAGTGGGAAACATTACTATTGACAAGCATTGACACACCACCACCCATAATATCGCTTTCGCGATCACATCGAAAAACACAGTAATTATTGTTATAAGAGAGAGGAGCATCGGACAGAATATCACTTTTGAGCCATGTTTCAGAAATACAAACTACAAGAGGAGATTCGGATAAGAGATCATACAGACAAGAGAGCTTATTTACAATTGAACGAGAATTGATGACATAACAAAATGAGCGACCAGATGAGAATGAGCGACCAGATGAGCTCGCTGACCCACAATGCAGAAACATTGAGATGTGTACAAAAACTATTTTCCATTTCAAAAACGTCTAGAACTCAAACACAAATGTTCTACATTTCTGAATCTCGTTTTTGAATGAAACACTAACAGCACAACAAAAAATTTCAGTTAGTCATTTTGAATGTGCCAAAATATTCGCACTGAGCAGGATTCGAACCTACGCGGGCAGAGCCCATTTGATTTCGAGTCAAACTCCTTAACCACTCGGAAATCAGTGCACATTTGGAGGCCAGTATGTCGCGAAGGTATGGTCGCTGACCAACAATGCAGAAACATTGAGATCTGTACAAAAACTATTTTCCATTTCAAAAACGTCTAGAACTCAAACACAAATGTTCTACATTTCTGAATCTCGTTTTTGAATGAAACACTAACAGCACATCAAAACATTTCAGTTAGTCATTTCGAATAAGCCAAAATATTCGCACTGAGCAGGATTCGAACCTACGCGGGCAGAGCCCATTTGATTTCGAGTCAAACTCCTTAACCACTCGGACATCAGTGCACCTTTTAAGGCCAGTATCTCGCGAAGGTATGGTCGCTGACCCACAAAGCAGAAACATTGAGATTTGTACAAAAACTATTTTCCATTTCAAAAACGTCTAGAACTCAAACACAATTGTTTTACATTTCTGAATCTCGTTTTTGAATGAAACACTAACAGCACAACAAAGCATTTCAGTTAGTCATTTCGAATAAGCCAAAATATTCGCACTGAGCAGGATTCGAACCTACGCAGGCAGAGCCCATTTGATTTCGAGTCAAACTCCTTAACCACTCGGACATCAGTGCACATTTTGAGGCCAGTATCTCGCGAAGGTATGGTCGCTGACCCACAATGCAGAAACATTGAGATTTGTACAAAAACTATTTTCCATCTCAAAAACGTCTAGAACTCAAACACAAATGTTCTACATTTCTGAATCTCGTTTTTGAATGAAACACTAACAGCACAACAAAACATTTCAGTTAGTCATTTTGAATGTGCCAAAATATTCGCACTGAGCAGGATTCGAACCTACGCGGGCAGAGCCCATTTGATTTCGAGTCAAACTCCTTAACCACTCGGACATCAGTGCACATTTGGAGGCCAGTATGTCGCGAAGGTATGGTCGCTGACCCACAATGCAGAAACATTGAGATCTGTACAAAAACTATTTTCCATTTCAAAAACGTCTAGAACTCAAACACAATTGTTCTACATTTCTGAATCTCGTTTTTGAATGAAACACTAACAGCACATCAAAACATTTCAGTTAGTCATTTCGAATAAGCCAAAATATTCGCACTGAGCAGGATTCGAACCTACGCGGGCAGAGCCCATTTGATTTCGAGTCAAACTCCTTAACCACTCGGACATCAGTGCACCTTTTAAGGCCAGTATCTCGCGAAGGTATGGTCGCTGACCCACAATGCAGAAACATTGAGATTTGTACAAAAACTATTTTCCATTTCAAAAACGTCTAGAACTCAAACAGAATTGTTCTACATTTCTGAATCTCGTTTTTGAATGAAACACTAACATCAAAACAAAGCATTTCAGTTAGTCATTTCGAATAAGCCAAAATATTCGCACTGAGCAGGATTCGAACCTACGCGGGCAGAGCCCATTTGATTTCGAGTCAAACTCCTTAACCACTCGGACATCAGTGCACATTTTGAGGCCAGTATCTCGCGAAGGTATGGTCGCTGACCCACAATGCAGAAACATTGAGATTTGTACAAAAACTATTTTCCATCTCAAAAACGTCTAGAACTCAAACACAAATGTTCTACATTTCTGAATCTCGTTTTTGAATGAAACACTTACATCAAAACAAAGCATTTCAGTTAGACATTTCGAATAAGCCAAAATATTCGCACTGAGCAGGATTCGAACCTACGCGGGCAGAGCCCATTTGATTTCGAGTCAAACTCCTTAACCACTCGGACATCAGTGCACATTTTGAGGCCAGTATCTCGCGAAGGTATGGTCGCTGACCCACAATGCAGAAACATTGAGATGTGTACAAAAACTATTTTCCATTTCAAAAACGTCTAGGACTCAAACACAAATGTTCTACATTTCTGAATCTCGTTTTTGAATGAAACACTAACAGCACAACAAAACATTTCAGTAAGACATTTGGAAAAAGGCAAAATATTCGCACTGAGCAGGATTCGAACCTACGCGGGCAGAGCCCATTTGATTTCGAGTCAAACTCCTTAACCACTCGGACATCAGTGCACATTCCGAGGCCAGTATCTCACGAAGATATGATCGCTGACCCACAATGCAGAAACATTGAGATTTGTACAAAAACTATTTTCCATTTAAAAAACGTCTAGAACTCAAACACAAATGTTCTACATTTCTGAATCTCGTTTTTGAATGAAACACTAACATCACATCAGAACATTTCAGTTAGTCATTTCGAATAAGCCAAAATATTCGCACTGAGCAGGATTCGAACCTACGCGGGCAGAGCCCATTTGATTTCGAGTCAAACTCCTTAACCACTCGGACATCAGTGCACCTTTTAAGGCCAGTATCTCGCGAAGGTATAGTCGCTGACCCACAATGCAGAAACATTGAGATTTGTACAAAAACTATTTTCCATTTCAAAAACGTCTAGAACTCAAACACAATTGTTCTACATTTCTGAATCTCGTTTTTGAATGAAACACTAACAGCACATCAAAACATTTCAGTTAGTCATTTCGAATAAGCCAAAATATTCGCACTGAGCAGGATTCGAACCTACGCGGGCAGAGCCCATTTGATTTCGAGTCAAACTCCTTAACCACTCGGACATCAGTGCACATTTCGAGGCCAGTATCTCGCGAAGGTATGGTCGCTGACCCACAATGCAGAAACATTGAGATTTGTACAAAAACTATTTTCCATCTCAAAAACGTCTAGAACTCAAACACAAATGTTCTACATTTCTGAATCTCGTTTTTGAATGAAACACTTACATCAAAACAAAGCATTTCAGTTAGACATTTCGAATAAGCCAAAATATTCGCACTGAGCAGGATTCGAACCTACGCGGGCAGAGCCCAGTTGATTTCGAGTCAAACTCCTTAACCACTCGGACATCATTGCACATTTTGGGGCCAGTATCTCGCGAAGGTATGGTCGCTGACCCACAATGCAGAAACATTGAGATGTGTAAAAACACTATTTTCCATTTCAAAAACGTCTAGAACTCAAACACAAATGTTCTACATTTCTGAATCTCGTTTTTGAATGAAACACTAACAGCACAACAAAACATTTCAGTAAGACATTTGGAAAAAGGCAAAATATTCGCACTGAGCAGGATTCGAACCTACGCGGGCAGAGCCCATTTGATTTCGAGTCAAACTCCTTAACCACTCGGACATCAGTGCACATTTTGAGGCCAGTATCTCGCGAAGGTATGGTCGCTGACCCACAATGCAGAAACATTGAGATTTGTACAAAAACTATTTTCCATCTCAAAAACGTCTAGAACTCAAACACAAATGTTCTACATTTCTGAATCTCGTTTTTGAATGAAACACTAACAGCACAACAAACCATTTCAGTTAGTCATTTTGAATGTGCCAAAATATTCGCACTGAGCAGGATTCGAACCTACGCGGGCAGAGCCCATTTGATTTCGAGTCAAACTCCTTAACCACTCGGACATCAGTGCACCTTTTAAGGCCAGTATCTCGCGAAGGTATGGTCGCTGACCCACAATGCAGAAACATTGAGATTTGTACAAAAACTATTTTCCATTTCAAAAACGTCTAGAACTCAAACACAAATGTTCTACATTTCTGAATCTCGTTTTTGAATGAAACACTAACAGCACAACAAAACATTTCAGTAAGACATTTGGAAAAAGGCAAAATATTCGCACTGAGCAGGATTCGAACCTACGCGGGCAGAGCCCATTTGATTTCGAGTCAAACTCCTTAACCACTCGGACATCAGTGCACATTCCGAGGCCAGTATCTCACGAAGATATGATCGCTGACCCACAATGCAGAAACATTGAGATTTGTACAAAAACTATTTTCCATTTAAAAAACGTCTAGAACTCAAACACAAATGTTCTACATTTCTGAATCTCGTTTTTGAATGAAACACTAACAGCACATCAAAACATTTCAGTTAGTCATTTCGAATAAGCCAAAATATTCGCACTGAGCAGGATTCGAACCTATGCGGGCAGAGCCCATTTGATTTCGAGTCAAACTCCTTAACCACTCGGACATCAGTGCACATTTTGAGGCCAGTATCTCGCGAAGGTATGGTCGCTGACCCACAATGCAGAAACATTGAGATTTGTACAAAAACTATTTTCCATCTCAAAAACGTCTAGAACTCAAACACAAATGTTCTACATTTCTGAATCTCGTTTTTGAATGAAACACTTACATCAAAACAAAGCATTTCAGTTAGACATTTCGAATAAGCCAAAATATTCGCACTGAGCAGGATTCGAACCTACGCGGGCAGAGCCCATTTGATTTCGAGTCAAACTCCTTAACCACTCGGACATCAGTGCACCTTTTAAGGCCAGTATCTCGCGAAGGTATGGTCGCTGACCCACAATGCAGAAACATTGAGATTTGTACAAAAACTATTTTCCATTTCAAAAACGTCTAGAACTCAAACACAATTGTTCTACATTTCTGAATCTCGTTTTTGAATGAAACACTAACATCAAAACAAAGCATTTCAGTTAGTCATTTGGAATAAGCCAAAATATTCGCACTGAGCAGGATTCGAACCTACGCGGGCAGAGCCCATTTGATTTCGAGTCAAACTCCTTAACCACTCGGACATCATTGCACATTTTGGGGCCAGTATCTCGCGAAGGTATGGTCGCTGACCCACAATGCAGAAACATTGAGATGTGTAAAAAAACTATTTTCCATTTCAAAAACGTCTAGAACTCAAACACAAATGTTCTACATTTCTGAATCTCGTTTTTGAATGAAACACTAACAGCACAACAAAACATTTCAGTAAGACATTTGGAAAAAGGCAAAATATTCGCACTGAGCAGGATTCGAACCTACGCGGGCAGAGCCCATTTGATTTCGAGTCAAACTCCTTAACCACTCGGACATCAGTGCACATTTTGAGGCCAGTATCTCGCGAAGGTATGGTCGCTGACCCACAATGCAGAATTATTGAGATTTGTACAAAAACTATTTTCCATCTCAAAAACGTCTAGAACTCAAACACAAATGTTCTACATTTCTGAATCTCGTTTTTGAATGAAACACTTACATCAAAACAAAGCATTTCAGTTAGACATTTCGAATAAGCCAAAATACTCGCACTGAGCAGGATTCGAACCTACGCGGGCAGAGCCCATTTGATTTCGAGTCAAACTCCTTAACCACTCGGACATCAGTGCACCTTTTAAGGCCAGTATCTCGCGAAGGTATGGTCGCTGACCCACAATGCAGAAACATTGAGATTTGTACAAAAACGATTTTCCATTTCAAAAACGTCTAGAACTCAAACACAATTGTTCTACATTTCTGAATCTCGTTTTTGAATGAAACACTAACATCAAAACAAAGCATTTCAGTTAGTAATTTCGAATAAGCCAAAATATTCGCACTGAGCAGGATTCGAACCTACGCGGGCAGAGCCCATTTGATTTCGAGTCAAACTCCTTAACCACTCGGACATCAGTGCACATTTTGAGGACAGTATCTCGCGAAGGTATGGTCGCTGACCCACAATGCAGAAACATTGAGATGTGTACAAAAACTATTTTCCATTTCAAAAACGTCTAGAACTCAAACACAATTGTTCTACATTTCTGAATCTCGTTTTTGAATGAAACACTAACATCAAAACAAAGCATTTCAGTTAGTCACTCTGCGTTTTTGTCACTCTGCGTTTTTGTCACTCTGCGTTTTTGTCCCACTGACTGGTGACCTTTTATACGCTCTCTCTCTTTCACTAATTTCAACCGTTTTTGACGGTTTCTCTCTTGTGAATTTGTTTTTCATAACCTTTTCAATTGAAACTACATCTAAGCCTATCATTTCTGTATTATTTCTGGGTTTTTGTTAGTTTTCACCCATTTCTCCGACTTGCCTGTTTTTTGTTGGACTTTTTGTGGTCGGCCACCTGCTTTTCTGCAAAATCAATACTATGCCTCCCAAAAAGCGACCTTCTGTCTCACAAGACCCCGATGAGGAACCACCCAAGTGGTTCTCACACTTCATGGATCAACAGAACGGAATACTGACCAAATGGTTCTCTTTCTTCGAAGCTCAGATGTCATCTATGAACGCCATGGTAATGAACCAAAACGAGCTGATCAAGGGAATTAATCTCCGTCTCAACTCAATTGAAAGTTCCCATGGTACTCCTGTTACATCTCCTAATGTGTATTATTCTGCTATGGCCCAAGTTCAAGCTGATGCTCCTATACTCGAGGAGAAGAACCGACGTATCACTTGGGTTGGTATCTTGGAACAGGACTCGGAACAATCTACTCATGAATTTGACATCAAGGCTGTCAAAGAAGCGGTATACTGCTCGAAAAACCCCGATCTGATTGCAAGCTTCGAAGCTAAAAATATCACATGTCACCGCCATCCCAAGGAACGTGATCCGAACTGGACACGTCCCAGAATTATCAAAATTCAACTGGAATCTCAACATTTGCGCGATGAGCTTCTCAAGTTTATGAAATCTGGACGCCAACCACTCACTGCTAGTATGGTCCATTCCTACGCCAGAAGAGACTACACTCAACACGAACTTCAGAGAGATCGTGACCTACGCAAGCAGGCAGGACGTCTAAACGCGGATGAAGGTCAACTCGTTTGGGTTGTCCGGGAGCTTGATCTTTTCAGGCTCAGAACCCCGCGCCCGCTTCCCAACCGCCCCCCTCATTCTGGTTCAATCAACATGTCATCTACGGGAACTATTCAAGGAAGTCATTCCCAGCAATCTACAAATAAGGTTTCTGGAAACAGAACCTTCGTCAATAGTCATTTGCGATCTTCCATTCAACCTCAACCTACCGAGACAGCTCAGCACCCCCCTGCTCCTTCCCTCACTACGATTCCGGTCCCTCCCCCTCTCCCGATTTTTAAAGCTCCTTCTACCATCAACAGACTCCGTGGTCCACCTCTTCCTACCAGAGAAACAGAGGAGCATGATCTGAATCTAGGCTCCAGTTCGACTCGTGTTCAGGATTCAGATGTGGATATGTTCGCTGACGCTGAAGATAATCAGAATGACGCTCCTACGACTACAGCCTAGGATTCAAACCAAACGGCGGTTCCTCCTAGTACACTTTTGTCTTTTCATCTTTTGAATGCTCGTTCTATTTGTAATAAGCTAGCCAGTTTGACCCATTTCCTATCTCCCAAGCCTTCTTTTGTTTGTATCACTGAAACCTGGTTGAAGCCCGATCTTTTATCGGACGCAGCTCTCTCTCTGTCCAATAATTATGCTGTGTTAAGATGCGATAGAGCAGGTGATACGCCTGGCGGTGGTGTTTGTCTCTTAATTCGTGCTGGTATATCACATAGTTTGGTATATTCTCTCAACTTTTCCCCTTATCTGCAATTATTGGTGACCCGCATTTTCAATCCAGATACATTCATTGTTTGTTTATATCGTAGTCCTTCTTGTAGTGTAATTTCTCTGTGCTCTGCCTTGAGGTTTCTGGAACAATGTGATTTTTTCCAGCAGAATAAAATTATTTTTGTTGGAGATTTCAATTTCCCTGGAATTGACTGGTCTAAACTGTCAATTTTTCCTAACAGAACTTCTCCATCCTCTCGGTCGTTTTTGGATTTTTGTATCTCACATAATTTCTACCAGCATGTGACTCAGCCTACCCATTGCAACAACATAATAGATCTAGTTCTTACGAATGATCAATCTTCAATCTCTGGTGTCCATATCTCGCCTCCATTTTCCACGTCTGATCATTGCATTGTTAATTTTACTGTCAATTCCAACTCATGTCCTACTATATCTCCGAGAATTTTTCTAAACTTCTCTCGCGGTGATTATGAGAGTATTAGTTCGAAATTGCTCGAAGTAAACTGGACGAAAACATTTGAGAAATTTGCATGTGTTAATGACTGTTACATATTATTTGTGGATTATTGTCGTTCTCTCATCTCCGAATATGTGCCTATCGCCACTGCTAAAGACCAATCTCAGAAACTGCCAAAATCTGTTGTCCGACTACAATCTCAAGTGAAATATCTGTTTGCTCGTCGTCACCTATCTATGTCTAAATATTGTAAAGCTGCCAGATATCTAAAACGGCGCCTCGATCGATTGAGACTACTAGAAGAGAACAAAATAGCCAATTCGAAAAACACCAAACTTTTCTATCAGTTCTGTAATAATCGTCTTAAATCGTCAGATGGAATCGGTACTATCAGAGATGATTCGGGAAATATTCTAGAAAAAGATATGGAGAAGTCTGAATTATTTGCGAAGTATTTTCAATCTGTTTATAAACAACCGTCTGGTAAATCTCCAGTATTTCCAAGTCGAACAAATTGTATTCTGAACTATGTTGACATCTACGAGGAATCTACATACAGAATGCTTCTTAAACTCCCCCTTCGAGTATCTACATCTCCTGATGAGATCCCATACTATTTCCTGAAAAGATGTGCCCTTGCCGTGACCTCTCCTCTGACATATTTGTTCCGCCGTATTCTTCTTACTGGAGAAATTCCCCAACTTTGGAAAACTGGAATAATTCGCCCGGTATTCAAGAAAGGCTCTCGTTCTTCTGTATCTAATTACAGACCTGTCACTCTCACTTCTTCTATTTCTAAAGTTATGGAAAGACTGCTCTGTAAACCTATTCTTGCATATCTCTTGGGAAACAAGTTAATTTCGGCTCAACAACATGGTTTTCTCGCTAAGAGAAGTACCACCACATCACTTCTATCGGTTATTCCTCAATGGCAAAAAGAAATAGATTCTGGTAACTTTGTCTCTGCAAGCTTTATTGATTTTGCACGTGCATTTGATACAATCTCGCACGATTTGCTCATTATCAAACTACAAGGTTATGGAATTAGTGGCTGCCTTTTGAAATTTTTCACAAGTTTCATCAAAAACCGAACTCAATCTGTTATAATCGGGGGCAAAACCTCTAGTTCGTTCCCTACTTGTTCTGGCGTTGCTCAAGGCACTGTACTTGGGCCAATTCTCTTCATTCTGTACATTAATGATATTACTGATAATCTTCCAGATGGTGTACAATGTTCACTTTATGCTGATGATAGCAAACTATTTTCTATCAATGATCCATGTGTTCTGCAACGGGGGTTGAATTCCATTTTTGATTGGGCTCAAACTTGGGAAATGAATATAAATTCATCCAAAACAAAAACAATGAAATTCGGTCGAAAGCATCCCGATTTCACTTTCACCATGAATGGAAAGCCACTCGAAGAAGTCACAGAATTCAAGGATCTTGGTATAATTTATGATAATTCTCTCTCGTTTAGCAAACACATATCTTCTATTTCCAGCAGGGCTAGATCAAAGTCTAACTTCATTTTGAAATCTTTCGCGACCAAAACTCCTGCCCTTCTTTTTCAACTATTTAAAACGTATGTCAGACCTATACTCGAGTTCTCATGTGAAGTGTGGGATCCCACTCTTCTAACTTTGATTAAGGAAATAGAAACGGTACAGCGACAATTTACGAAAAGGATCTACAATAGAGTTGGGCTAACCGACATTTCGTATGAAGATCGATTGGCAGCACTAGAAACAACCACCCTGGAGAAGAGAAGACAGGCGGCAGGGCTGAGTTTCATATATAAAATGGTTCTGAGGGAAGTTGACCTACAATTTAACGAGTTTTTCCAACGTTCACTCAGAACAGAACGGTCTCGTAATCATTCATATTTTATTTTGTTTCCACGTTCTAATTTAGAAGTATTCAAAAGTTCGTTCATGGTTCGATACATAAACAAGTGGAATCAATTGCCACCACAATTTTTCAGTAGCATAAACTCCTCATCTTTTCGCCAAAAGGTGCTCAAGCACCCTATCTGAACATTTTTTTTGAAGTTTCATTTGTTTCCAATCAGTGAATTCAATTACATCTCAGCCTTTCTCAATTTGGTAATTACAGTGTACCTCAAGCCCAAGTCCAAGTTCCTGTCCGAGTTGCTAGCCCCAGTTCATGCTCAAGCCCAAGGCCTCGCTCAACTTCAATCTCAAGCTCACTCGACGTCCATCTCATAACCCGGTGTGGTCTTTTCTTTAGAAGTTCTGTACGGCTCTCTGTTCTCTCCTCTCTCTCTCTCTAATGACAGCTTTTGCATTATAGTGCTATGTGAAACGTTACCCGATTTCGCCTTGTCCGGCACTTTCTTCAGCAGTGTTTACATTTTCATTCCCACTACCTCTCTCATTTTTAAATAGGTTATTCGGCCTCAAAAACCCCAACAAACATATCATTTCATTCTTCACCTCTTCGGTAGCGCATCCAGTAAACACTTTGTAACATGGAGCCCACCTGGTCGTGTTCTTGCCACTATCACACACATGTTTGTCGGACTCAACTAACTGTAATCAACAAACTATCATGTAGCACCAACAAAATATATACCCCCTCAAACTATCTGACTATCTTCTAGTTCTAGGTTAATGAAACAATACAACTGAACAAATATTAAATAAAATCTAACTTAACTTCCCCCTAGCCCTAGTCCCCTGACCCCCCTCCGAGTCACTTAAGGCAGCAAAGTGTGGTACAGGTTTAGTCATGTATCAGGTGTGGCTCAATGTCTACCCGATCTAACTGGTGTGATTTAACGAAACTACCACTTTTTTCATTCCTCTTATTATACTCCTAATCATAAATCTATATCTCTTCCTATAATGTCTCTCGCACTTCTTATAAGAACAATTCTGTGCCGGACATTACGAAATAGTCTCAATCTCTCATTTTCATACTCTCCATCAGTTTATAATCGTATGAATGAACGGCCCTATTATTGTAGTTTGATCCCAAGTTCATCCGACCTTCATTTCATTACGCCGTAGACGTTTGGCCCCATTTTGAAGACTTGGTGAAATAATTTCAACACGATAAGCTTTCGAAACCATAATTACATACTGTTTTGCTAGGTTCTAGTTGCTGCAAATTATAATGAGGATGCGAGTAGATTTGGCGCTTTGTGTTTGTTGTTTTAATATTTAAGGTTTTACTAGGTATGATTGTTTCCTAATGTTTTATGAGGCAGTTACTATTACTATTAGTCTTTCAGTAATTTTTATTAGCTTTGTAATGTTTTATGTCTAAATTTTGTGTTGGTGTATTCTCTTTTCTTTTTCCCCTTTTCCGTGAGTTCATATAATTAGATAGTTTTTTGTTTGAAGTCTGTTCTGAAACATATGAACGAATGAATTATTATTATTATCTCGCGAAGGTATGGTCGCTGACCCACAATGCAGAAACATTGAGATTTGTACAAAAACTATTTTCCATTTCAAAAACGTCTAGAACTCAAACACAAATGTTTTACATTTCTGAATCTCGTTTTTGAATGAAACACTAACATCAAAACAAAGCATTTCAGTTAGTCATTTCGAATAAGCCAAAATATTCGCACTGAGCAGGATTCGAACCTACGCGGGCAGAGCCCATTTGATTTCGAGTCAAACTCCTTAACCACTCGGACATCAGTGCACATTTTGAGGCCAGTATCTCGCGAAGGTATGGTCGCTGACCCACAATGCAGAAACATTGAGATGTGTACAAAAACTATTTTCCATTTCAAAAACGTCTAGAACTCAAACACAAATGTTCTACATTTCTGAATCTCGTTTTTGAATGAAACACTAACAGCACAACAAAACACTTCAGTAAGACATTTGGAAAAAGGCAAAATATTCGCACTGAGCAGGATTCGAACCTACGCGGGCAGAGCCCATTTGATTTCGAGTCAAACTCCTTAACCACTCGGACATCAGTGCACATTTTGAGGCCAGTATCTCGCGAAGGTATGGTCGCTGACCCACAATGCAGAAACATTGAGATTTGTACAAAAACTATTTTCCATCTCAAAAACGTCTAGAACTCAAACACAAATGTTCTACATTTCTGAATCTCGTTTTTGAATGAAACACTAACAGCACAACAAAACATTTCAGTTAGTCATTTTGAATGTGCCAAAATATTCGCACTGAGCAGGATTCGAACCTACGCGGGCAGAGCCCATTTGATTTCGAGTCAAACTCCTTAACCACTCGGACATCAGTGCACATTTTGAGGCCAGTATCTCGCGAAGGTATGGTCGCTGACCCACAATGCAGAAACATTGAGATGTGTACAAAAACTATTTTCCATTTCAAAAACGTCTAGAACTCAAACACAAATGTTCTACATTTCTGAATCTCGTTTTTGAATGAAACACTAACAGCACATCAAAACATTTCAGTTAGTCATTTCGAATAAGCCAAAATATTCGCACTGAGCAGGATTCGAACCTACGCGGGCAGAGCCCATTTGATTTCTAGTCAAACTCCTTAACCACTCGGACATCAGTGCACCTTTTAAGGCCAGTATCTCGCGAAGGTTTGGTCGCTGACCCACAATGCAGAAACATTGAGATTTGTACAAAAACTATTTTCCATTTCAAAAACGTCTAGAACTCAAACACAATTGTTTTACATTTCTGAATTTCGTTTTTGAATGAAACACTAACATCAAAACAAAGCATTTCAGTTAGTCATTTCGAATAAGCCAAAATATTCGCACTGAGCAGGATTCGAACCTACGCGGGCAGAGCCCATTTGATTTCGAGTCAAACTCCTTAACCACTCGGAAATCAGTGCACATTTTGAGGCCAGTATCTCGCGAAGGTATGGTCGCTGACCCACAATGCAGAAACATTGAGATGTGTACAAAAACTATTTTCCATTTCAAAAACGTCTAGAACTCAAACACAAATGTTCTACACTTCTGAATCTCGTTTTTGAATGAAACACTAACAGCACAACAAAACATTTCAGTAAGACATTTGGAAAAAGGCAAAATATTCGCACTGAGCAGGATTCGAACCTACGCGGGCAGAGCCCATTTGATTTCGAGTCAAACTCCTTAACCACTCGGACATCAGTGCACATATGGAGGCCAGTATCTCGCGAAGGTATGGTCGCTGACCCACAATGCAGAAACATTGAGATGTGTACAAAACTATTTTCCATTTCAAAAACGTCTAGAACTCAAACACAAATGTTCTACATTTCTGAATCTCGTTTTTGAATGAAACACTAACAGCACATCAAAACATTTCAGTTAGTCATTTCGAATAAGCCAAAATATTCGCACTGAGCAGGATTCGAACCTACGCGGGCAGAGCCCATTTGATTTCGAGTCAAACTCCTTAACCACTCGGACATCAGTGCACCTTTTAAGGCCAGTATCTCGCGAAGGTTTGGTCGCTGACCCACAATGCAGAAACATTGAGATTTGTACAAAAACTATTTTCCATTTCAAAAACGTCTAGAACTCAAACACAATTGTTTTACATTTCTGAATTTCGTTTTTGAATGAAACACTAACATCAAAACAAAGCATTTCAGTTAGTCATTTCGAATAAGCCAAAATATTCGCACTGAGCAGGATTCGAACCTACGCGGGCAGAGCCCATTTGATTTCGAGTCAAACTCCTTAACCACTCGGACATCAGTGCACATTTTGAGGCCAGTATCTCGCGAAGGTATGGTCGCTGACCCACAATGCAGAAACATTGAGATGTGTACAAAAACTATTTTCCATTTCAAAAACGTCTAGAACTCAAACACAAATGTTCTACATTTCTGAATCTCGTTTTTGAATGAAACACTAACAGCACAACAAAACACTTCAGTAAGACATTTGGAAAAAGGCAAAGTATTCGCACTGAGCAGGATTCGAACCTACGCGGGCAGAGCCCATTTGATTTCGAGTCAAACTCCTTAACCACTCGGACATCAGTGCACCTTTTAAGGCCAGTATCTCGCGAAGGTATGGTCGCTGACCCACAATGCAGAAACATTGAGATTTGTACAAAAACTATTTTCCATTTCAAAAACGTCTAGAACTCAAACACAATTGTTTTACATTTCTGAATCTCGTTTTTGAATGAAACACTAACATCAAAACAAAGCATTTCAGTTAGTCATTTCGAATAAGCCAAAATATTCGCTCTGAGCAGGATTCGAACCTACGCGGGCAGAGCCCATTTGATTTCGAGTCAAACTCCTTAACCACTCGGACATCAGTGCACATTTGGAGGCCAGTATCTCGCGAAGGTATGGTCGCTGACCCACAATGCAGAAACATTGAGATTTGTACAAAAACTATTTTCCATTTCAAAAACGTCTAGAACTCAAACACAAATGTTTTACATTTCTGAATCTCGTTTTTGAATGAAACACTAACATCAAAACAAAGCATTTCAGTTAGTCATTTCGAATAAGCCAAAATATTCGCACTGAGCAGGTATCGAACCTACGCGGGCAGAGCCCATTTGATTTCGAGTCAAACTCCTTAACCACTCGGAAATCAGTGCACATTTTGAGGCCAGTATCTCGCGAAGGTATGGTCGCTGACCCACAATGCAGAAACATTGAGATGTGTACAAAAACTATTTTCCATTTCAAAAACGTCTAGAACTCAAACACAAATGTTCTACACTTCTGAATCTCGTTTTTGAATGAAACACTAACAGCACAACAAAACATTTCAGTAAGACATTTGGAAAAAGGCAAAATATTCGCACTGAGCAGGATTCGAACCTACGCGGGCAGAGCCCATTTGATTTCGAGTCAAACTCCTTAACCACTCGGACATCAGTGCACATTTGGAGGCCAGTATCTCGCGAAGGTATGGTCGCTGACCCACAATGCAGAAACATTGAGATTTGTACAAAAACTATTTTCCATTTCAAAAACGTCTAGAACTCAAACACAAATGTTTTACATTTCTGAATCTCGTTTTTGAATGAAACACTAACATCAAAACAAAGCATTTCAGTTAGACATTCAGAGCTCATTTGATTTCGAGTCAAACTCCTTAACCACTCGGACATCAGTGCACATTTTGAGGCCAGTATCTCGCGAAGGTATGGTCGCTGACCCACAATGCAGAAACATTGAGATTTGTACAAAAACTATTTTCCATTTCAAAAACGTCTAGAACTCAAACACAAATGTTTTACATTTCTGAATCTCGTTTTTGAATGAAACACTTACATCAAAACAAAGCATTCAGTTAGACATTCAGAGCTCATTTGATTTCGAGTCAAACTCCTTAACCACTCGGACATCAGTGCACCTTTTAAGGCCAGTATCTCGCGAAGGTATGGTCGCTGACCCACAATGCAGAAACATTGAGATTTGTACAAAAACTATTTTCCATTTCAAAAACGTCTAGAACTCAAACACAATTGTTTTACATTTCTGAATCTCGTTTTTGAATGAAACACTAACATCAAAACAAAGCATTTCAGTTAGTCATTTCGAATAAGCCAAAATATTCGCACTGAGCAGGATTCGAACCTACGCGGGCAGAGCCCATTTGATTTCGAGTCAAACTCCTTAACCACTCGGACATCAGTGCACATTTTGAGGCCAGTATCTCGCGAAGGTATGGTCGCTGACCCACAATGCAGAAACATTGAGATTTGTACAAAAACTATTTTCCATTCCAAAAACGTCTAAAACTCAAACACAAATGTTCTACATTTCTGAATATCGTTCTTGAATGAAACCCTAACAGTAAAACAAAACATTTCAGTTACACATTCAGAGCCCATTTGATTTCGAGTCAAACTCCTTAACCACTCGGACATCAGTGCACCTTTTAAGGCCAGTATCTCGCGAAGGTATGGTCGCTGACCCACAATGCAGAAACATTGAGATTTGTACAAAAACTATTTTCCATTCCAAAAACGTCTAAAACTCAAACACAAATGTTCTACATTTCTGAATATCGTTCTTGAATGAAACCCTAACAGTAAAACAAAACATTTCAGTTAGACATTCAGAGCCCATTTGATTTCGAGTCAAACTCCTTAACCACTCGGACATCAGTGCACATTTGGAGGCCAGTATCTCGCGAAGGTATGGTCGCTGACCCACAATGCAGAAACACTGAGATTTGTACAAAAACTATTTTCCATTCCAAAAACGTCTAAAACTCAAACACAAATGTTTTACATTTCTGAATCTCGTTTTTGAATGAAACACTAACATCAAAACAAAGCATTTCAGTTAGTCATTTCGAATAAGCCAAAATATTCGCACTGAGCAGGATTCGAACCTACGCGGGCAGAGCCCATTTGATTTCGAGTCAAACTCCTTAACCACTCGGACATCAGTGCACATTTTGAGGCCAGTATCTCGCGAAGGTATGGTCGCTGACCCACAATGCAGAAACATTGAGATTTGTACAAAAACTATTTTCCATTTCAAAAACGTCTAGAACTCAAACACAAATGTTTTACATTTCTGAATCTCGTTTTTGAATGAAACACTTACATCAAAACAAAGCATTTCAGTTAGACATTCAGAGCTCATTTGATTTCGAGTCAAACTCCTTAACCACTCGGACATCAGTGCACCTTTTAAGGCCAGTATCTCGCGAAGGTATGGTCGCTGACCCACAATGCAGAAACATTGAGATTTGTACAAAAACTATTTTCCATTTCAAAAACGTCTAGAACTCAAACACAATTGTTTTACATTTCTGAATCTCGTTTTTGAATGAAACACTAACATCAAAACAAAGCATTTCAGTTAGTCATTTCGAATAAGCCAAAATATTCGCACTGAGCAGGATTCGAACCTACGCGGGCAGAGCCCATTTGATTTCGAGTCAAACTCCTTAACCACTCGGACATCAGTGCACATTTGGAGGCCAGTATCTCGCGAAGGTATGGTCGCTGACCCACAATGCAGAAACATTGAGATTTGTACAAAAACTATTTTCCATTTCAAAAACTCTAGAACTCAAACACGAATGTTTTACATTTCTGAATCTCGTTTTTGAATGAAACACTTACATCAAAACAAAGCATTCAGTTAGACATTCAGAGCTCATTTGATTTCGAGTCAAACTCCTTAACCACTCGGACATCAGTGCACCTTTTAAGGCCAGTATCTCGCGAAGGTATGGTCGCTGACCCACAATGCAGAAACATTGAGATTTGTACAAAAACTATTTTCCATTTCAAAAACGTCTAGAACTCAAACACAATTGTTTTACATTTCTGAATCTCGTTTTTGAATGAAACACTAACATCAAAACAAAGCATTTCAGTTAGTCATTTCGAATAAGCCAAAATATTCGCACTGAGCAGGATTCGAACCTACGCGGGCAGAGCCCATTTGATTTCGAGTTAAACTCCTTAACCACTCGGACATCAGTGCACATTTTGAGGCCAGTATCTCGCGAAGGTATGGTCGCTGACCCACAATGCAGAAACATTGAGATTTGTACAAAAACTATTTTCCATTTCAAAAACGTCTAGAACTCAAACACAAATGTTTTACATTTCTGAATCTCGTTTTTGAATGAAACACTTACATCAAAACAAAGCATTTCAGTTAGACATTCAGAGCTCATTTGATTTCGAGTCAAACTCCTTAACCACTCGGACATCAGTGCACCTTTTAAGGCCAGTATCTCGCGAAGGTATGGTCGCTGACCCACAATGCAGAAACATTGAGATTTGTACAAAAACTATTTTCCATTTCAAAAACGTCTAGAACTCAAACACAATTGTTTTACATTTCTGAATCTCGTTTTTGAATGAAACACTAACATCAAAACAAAGCATTTCAGTTAGTCATTTCGAATAAGCCAAAATATTCGCACTGAGCAGGATTCGAACCTACGCGGGCAGAGCCCATTTGATTTCGAGTCAAACTCCTTAACCACTCGGACATCAGTGCACATTTTGAGGCCAGTATCTCGCGAAGGTATGGTCGCTGACCCACAATGCAGAAACATTGAGATTTGTACAAAAACTATTTTCCATTTCAAAAACGTCTAGAACTCAAACACAATTGTTTTACATTTCTGAATCTCGTTTTTGAATGAAACACTTACATCAAAACAAAGCATTTCAGTTAGACATTCAGAGCTCATTTGATTTCGAGTCAAACTCCTTAACCACTCGGACATCAGTGCACCTTTTAAGGCCAGTATCTCGCGAAGGTATGGTCGCTGACCCACAATGCAGAAACATTGAGATTTGTACAAAAACTATTTTCCATTTCAAAAACGTCTAGAACTCAAACACAATTGTTTTACATTTCTGAATCTCGTTTTTGAATGAAACACTAACATCAAAACAAAGCATTTCAGTTAGTCATTTCGAATAAGCCAAAATATTCGCACTGAGCAGGATTCGAACCTACGCGGGCAGAGCCCATTTGATTTCGAGTCAAACTCCTTAACCACTCGGACATCAGTGCACATTTGGAGGCCAGTATCTCGCGAAGGTATGGTCGCTGACCCACATTGCAGAAACATTGAGATTTGTACAAAAACTATTTTCCATTTCAAAAACTCTAGAACTCAAACACGAATGTTTTACATTTCTGAATCTCGTTTTTGAATGAAACACTTACATCAAAACAAAGCATTCAGTTAGACATTCAGAGCTCATTTGATTTCGAGTCAAACTCCTTAACCACTCGGACATCAGTGCACTTTTAAGGCCAGTATCTCGCGAAGGTATGGTCGCTGACCCACAATGCAGAAACATTGAGATTTGTACAAAAACTATTTTCCATTTCAAAAACGTCTAGAACTCAAACACAATTGTTTTACATTTCTGAATCTCGTTTTTGAATGAAACACTAACATCAAAACAAAGCATTTCAGTTAGTCATTTCGAATAAGCCAAAATATTCGCACTGAGCAGGATTCGAACCTACGCGGGCAGAGCCCATTTGATTTCGAGTCAAACTCCTTAACCACTCGGACATCAGTGCACATTTTGAGGCCAGTATCTCGCGAAGGTATGGTCGCTGACCCACAATGCAGAAACATTGAGATTTGTACAAAAACTATTTTCCATTTCAAAAACGTCTAGAACTCAAACACAAATGTTTTACATTTCTGAATCTCGTTTTTGAATGAAACACTAACATCAAAACAAAGCATTTCAGTTAGTCATTTCGAATAAGCCAAAATATTCGCACTGAGCAGGATTCGAACCTACGCGGGCAGAGCCCATTTGATTTCGAGTCAAACTCCTTAACCACTCGGACATCAGTGCACATTTTGAGGCCAGTATCTCGCGAAGGTATGGTCGCTGACCCACAATGCAGAAACATTGAGATGTGTACAAAAACTATTTTCCATTTCAAAAACGTCTAGAACTCAAACACAAATGTTCTACATTTCTGAATCTCGTTTTTGAATGAAACACTAACAGCACAACAAAACACTTCAGTAAGACATTTGGAAAAAGGCAAAATATTCGCACTGAGCAGGATTCGAACCTACGCGGGCAGAGCCCATTTGATTTCGAGTCAAACTCCT
This sequence comes from Litoditis marina, assembly GCA_964036275.1. NCBI lineage: Eukaryota > Metazoa > Nematoda > Chromadorea > Rhabditida > Rhabditidae > Litoditis > Litoditis marina. The sequence continues at coordinate 9,179,973 of OZ038439.1, forward strand.
TAACCACTCGGACATCAGTGCACATTTTGAGGCCAGTATCTCGCGAAGGTATGGTCGCTGACCCACAATGCAGAAACATTGAGATTTGTACAAAAACTATTTTCCATCTCAAAAACGTCTAGAACTCAAACACAAATGTTCTACATTTCTGAATCTCGTTTTTGAATGAAACACTAACAGCACAACAAAACATTTCAGTTAGTCATTTCGAATAAGCCAAAATATTCGCACTGAGCAGGATTCGAACCTACGCGGGCAGAGCCCATTTGATTTCGAGTCAAACTCCTTAACCACTCGGACATCAGTGCACATTTTGAGGCCAGTATCTCGCGAAGGTATGGTCGCTGACCCACAATGCAGAAACATTGAGATGTGTACAAAAACTATTTTCCATTTCAAAAACGTCTAGAACTCAAACACAAATGTTCTACATTTCTGAATCTCGTTTTTGAATGAAACACTAACAGCACAACAAAACACTTCAGTAAGACATTTGGAAAAAGGCAAAATATTCGCACTGAGCAGGATTCGAACCTACGCGGGCAGAGCCCATTTGATTTCGAGTCAAACTCCTTAACCACTCGGACATCAGTGCACATTTTGAGGCCAGTATCTCGCGAAGGTATGGTCGCTGACCCACAATGCAGAAACATTGAGATTTGTACAAAAACTATTTTCCATCTCAAAAACGTCTAGAACTCAAACACAAATGTTCTACATTTCTGAATCTCGTTTTTGAATGAAACACTAACAGCACAACAAAACATTTCAGTTAGTCATTTTGAATGTGCCAAAATATTCGCACTGAGCAGGATTCGAACCTACGCGGGCAGAGCCCATTTGATTTCGAGTCAAACTCCTTAACCACTCGGACATCAGTGCACATTTGGAGGCCAGTATGTCGCGAAGGCATGGTCGCTGACCCACAATGCAGAAACATTGAGATCTGTACAAAAACTATTTTCCATTTCAAAAACGTCTAGAACTCAAACACAATTGTTTTACATTTCTGAATCTCGTTTTTGAATGAAACACTAACATCAAAACAAAGCATTCAGTTAGACATTCAGAGCTCATTTGATTTCGAGTCAAACTCCTTAACCACTCGGACATCAGTGCACATTTTGAGGCCAGTATCTCGCGAAGGTATGGTCGCTGACCCACAATGCAGAAACATTGAGATTTGTACAAAAACTATTTTCCATCTCAAAAACGTCTAGAACTCAAACACAAATGTTCTACATTTCTGAATCTCGTTTTTGAATGAAACACTAACAGCACAACAAAACATTTCAGTTAGTCATTTTGAATGTGCCAAAATATTCGCACTGAGCAGGATTCGAACCTACGCGGGCAGAGCCCATTTGATTTCGAGTCAAACTCCTTAACCACTCGGACATCAGTGCACATTTGGAGGCCAGTATGTCGCGAAGGCATGGTCGCTGACCCACAATGCAGAAACATTGAGATCTGTACAAAAACTATTTTCCATTTCAAAAACGTCTAGAACTCAAACACAATTGTTTTACATTTCTGAATCTCGTTTTTGAATGAAACACTAACATCAAAACAAAGCATTTCAGTTAGTCATTTCGAATAAGCCAAAATATTCGCACTGAGCAGGATTCGAACCTACGCGGGCAGAGCCCATTTGATTTCGAGTCAAACTCCTTAACCACTCGGACATCAGTGCACATTTTGAGGCCAGTATCTCGCGAAGGTATGGTCGCTGACCCACAATGCAGAAACATTGAGATTTGTACAAAAACTATTTTCCATTTCAAAAACGTCTAGAACTCAAACACAAATGTTTTACATTTCTGAATCTCGTTTTTGAATGAAACACTAACATCAAAACAAAGCATTTCAGTTAGTCATTTCGAATAAGCCAAAATATTCGCACTGAGCAGGATTCGAACCTACGCGGGCAGAGCCCATTTGATTTCGAGTCAAACTCCTTAACCACTCGGACATCAGTGCACATTTTGAGGCCAGTATCTCGCGAAGGTATGGTCGCTGACCCACAATGCAGAAACATTGAGATGTGTACAAAAACTATTTTCCATTTCAAAAACGTCTAGAACTCAAACACAAATGTTCTACATTTCTGAATCTCGTTTTTGAATGAAACACTAACAGCACAACAAAACACTTCAGTAAGACATTTGGAAAAAGGCAAAATATTCGCACTGAGCAGGATTCGAACCTACGCGGGCAGAGCCCATTTGATTTCGAGTCAAACTCCTTAACCACTCGGACATCAGTGCACATTTTGAGGCCAGTATCTCGCGAAGGTATGGTCGCTGACCCACAATGCAGAAACATTGAGATTTGTACAAAAATATTTTCCATCTCAAAAACGTCTAGAACTCAAACACAAATGTTCTACATTTCTGAATCTCGTTTTTGAATGAAACACTAACAGCACAACAAAACATTTCAGTTAGTCATTTCGAATAAGCCAAAATATTCGCACTGAGCAGGATTCGAACCTACGCGGGCAGAGCCCATTTGATTTCGAGTCAAACTCCTTAACCACTCGGACATCAGTGCACATTTTGAGGCCAGTATCTCGCGAAGGTATGGTCGCTGACCCACAATGCAGAAACATTGAGATGTGTACAAAAACTATTTTCCATTTCAAAAACGTCTAGAACTCAAACACAAATGTTCTACATTTCTGAATCTCGTTTTTGAATGAAACACTAACAGCACAACAAAACACTTCAGTAAGACATTTGGAAAAAGGCAAAATATTCGCACTGAGCAGGATTCGAACCTACGCGGGCAGAGCCCATTTGATTTCGAGTCAAACTCCTTAACCACTCGGACATCAGTGCACATTTTGAGGCCAGTATCTCGCGAAGGTATGGTCGCTGACCCACAATGCAGAAACATTGAGATTTGTACAAAAACTATTTTCCATCTCAAAAACGTCTAGAACTCAAACACAAATGTTCTACATTTCTGAATCTCGTTTTTGAATGAAACACTAACAGCACAACAAAACATTTCAGTTAGTCATTTTGAATGTGCCAAAATATTCGCACTGAGCAGGATTCGAACCTACGCGGGCAGAGCCCATTTGATTTCGAGTCAAACTCCTTAACCACTCGGACATCAGTGCACATTTGGAGGCCAGTATGTCGCGAAGGCATGGTCGCTGACCCACAATGCAGAAACATTGAGATCTGTACAAAAACTATTTTCCATTTCAAAAACGTCTAGAACTCAAACACAATTGTTTTACATTTCTGAATCTCGTTTTTGAATGAAACACTAACATCAAAACAAAGCATTTCAGTTAGTCATTTCGAATAAGCCAAAATATTCGCACTGAGCAGGATTCGAACCTACGCGGGCAGAGCCCATTTGATTTCGAGTCAAACTCCTTAACCACTCGGACATCAGTGCACCTTTTAAGGCCAGTATCTCGCGAAGGTATGGTCGCTGACCCACAATGCAGAAACATTGAGATTTGTACAAAAACTATTTTCCATTTCAAAAACGTCTAGAACTCAAACACAATTGTTTTACATTTCTGAATCTCGTTTTTGAATGAAACACTAACATCAAAACAAAGCATGTCAGTTAGTCATTTCGAATAAGCCAAAATATTCGCACTGAGCAGGATTCGAACCTACGCGGGCAGAGCCCATTTGATTTCGAGTCAAACTCCTTAACCACTCGGAAATCAGTGCACATTTTGAGGCCAGTATCTCGCGAAGGTATGGTCGCTGACCCACAATGCAGAAACATTGAGATGTGTACAAAAACTATTTTCCATTTCAAAAACTCTAGAACTCAAACACAAATGTTTTACATTTCTGAATCTCGTTTTTGAATGAAACACTTACATCAAAACAAAGCATTCAGTTAGACATTCAGAGCTCATTTGATTTCGAGTCAAACTCCTTAACCACTCAGACATCAGTGCACCTTTTAAGGCCAGTATCTCGCGAAGGTATGGTCGCTGACCCACAATGCAGAAACATTGAGATTTGTACAAAAACTATTTTCCATTTCAAAAACGTCTAGAACTCAAACACAATTGTTTTACATTTCTGAATCTCGTTTTTGAATGAAACACTAACATCAAAACAAAGCATTTCAGTTAGTCATTTCGAATAAGCCAAAATGTTCGCACTGAGCAGGATTCGAACCTACGCGGGCAGAGCCCATTTGATTTCGAGTCAAACTCCTTAACCACTCGGACATCAGTGCACATTTTGAGGCCAGTATCTCGCGAAGGTATGGTCGCTGACCCACAATGCAGAAACATTGAGATTTGTACAAAAACTATTTTCCATTTCAAAAACGTCTAGAACTCAAACACAAATGTTTTACATTTCTGAATCTCGTTTTTGAATGAAACACTAACATCAAAACAAAGCATTTCAGTTAGTCATTTCGAATAAGCCAAAATATTCGCACTGAGCAGGATTCGAACCTACGCGGGCAGAGCCCATTTGATTTCGAGTCAAACTCCTTAACCACTCGGACATCAGTGCACATTTTGAGGCCAGTATCTCGCGAAGGTATGGTCGCTGACCCACAATGCAGAAACATTGAGATGTGTACAAAAACTATTTTCCATTTCAAAAACGTCTAGAACTCAAACACAATTGTTTTACATTTCTGAATCTCGTTTTTGAATGAAACACTAACATCAAAACTAAGCATTTCTGTTAGTCATTTCGAATAAGCCAAAATATTCGCACTGAGCAGGATTCGAACCTACGCGGGCAGAGCCCATTTGATTTCGAGTCAAACTCCTTAACCACTCGGACATCAGTGCACCTTTTAAGGCCAGTATCTCGCGAAGGTATGGTCGCTGACCCACAATGCAGAAACATTGAGATTTGTACAAAAACTATTTTCCATTTCAAAAACGTCTAGAACTCAAACACAATTGTTTTACATTTCTGAATCTCGTTTTTGAATGAAACACTAACATCAAAACAAAGCATTTCAGTTAGTCATTTCGAATAAGCCAAAATATTCGCACTGAGCAGGATTCGAACCTACGCGGGCAGAGCCCATTTGATTTCGAGTCAAACTCCTTAACCACTCGGAAATCAGTGCACATTTTGAGGCCAGTATCTCGCGAAGGTATGGTCGCTGACCCACAATGCAGAAACATTGAGATGTGTACAAAAACTATTTTCCATTTCAAAAACGTCTATAACTCAAACACAAATGTTCTACACTTCTGAATCTCGTTTTTGAATGAAACACTAACATCAAAACAAAGCATTTCAGTTAGACATTCAGAGCTCATTTGATTTCGAGTCAAACTCCTTAACCACTCGGACATCAGTGCACCTTTTAAGGCTAGTATCTCGCGAAGGTATGGTCGCTGACCCACAATGCAGAAACATTGAGATGTGTACAAAAACTATTTCCCATTTCAAAAACGTCTAGAACTCAAACACAAATGTTCTACATTTCTGAATCTCGTTTTTGAATGAAACACTAACAGCACAACAAAACACTTCAGTAAGACATTTGGAAAAAGGCAAAATATTCGCACTGAGCAGGATTCGAACCTACGCGGGCAGAGCCCATTTGATTTCGAGTCAAACTCCTTAACCACTCGGACATCAGCGCACATTTTGAGGCCAGTATCTCGCGAAGGTATGGTCGCTGACCCACAATGCAGAAACATTGAGATTTGTACAAAAACTATTTTCCATCTCAAAAACGTCTAGAACTCAAACACAAATGTTCTACATTTCTGAATCTCGTTTTTGAATGAAACACTAACAGCACAACAAAACATTTCAGTTAGTCATTTTGAATGTGCCAAAATATTCGCACTGAGCAGGATTCGAACCTACGCGGGCAGAGCCCATTTGATTTCGAGTCAAACTCCTTAACCACTCGGACATCAGTGCACATTTGGAGGCCAGTATGTCGCGAAGGTATGGTCGCTGACCCACAATGCAGAAACATTGAGATCTGTACAAAAACTATTTTCCATTTCAAAAACGTCTAGAACTCAAACACAAATGTTCTACATTTCTGAATCTCGTTTTTGAATGAAACACTTACATCAAAACAAAGCATTTCAGTTAGACATTCAGAGCTCATTTGATTTCGAGTCAAACTCCTTAACCATTCGGACATCAGTGCACATTTGGAGGCCAGTATCTCGCGAAGGTATGGTCGCTGACCCACAATGCAGAAACATTGAGATTTGTACAAAAACTATTTTCCGTTTCAAAAACGTCTAGAACTCAAACACAAATGTTTTACATTTCTGAATCTCGTTTTTGAATGAAACACTTACATCAAAACAAAGCATGTCAGTTAGACATTCAGAGCTCATTTGATTTCGAGTCAAACTCCTTAACCACTCGGACATCAGTGCACCTTTTAAGGCCAGTATCTCGCGAAGGTATGGTCGCTGACCCACAATGCAGAAACATTGAGATTTGTACAAAAACTATTTTCCATTTCAAAAACGTCTGGAACTCAAACACAATTGTTTTACATTTCTGAATCTCGTTTTTGAATGAAACACTAACAGCACAACAAAACATTTCAGTTAGTCATTTTGAATGTGCCAAAAATATTCGCACTGAGCAGGATTCGAACCTACGCGGGCAGAGCCCATTTGATTTCGAGTCAAACTCCTTAACCACTCGGACATCAGTGCACATTTGGAGGCCAGTATCTCGCGAAAGTATGGGCGCTGACCCACAATGCAGAAACATTGAGATTTGTACAAAAACTATTTTCCATTCCAAAAACGTCTAAAACTCAAACACAAATGTTCTACATTTCTGAATATCGTTCTTGAATGAAACCCTAACAGCAAAACAAAACATTTCAGTTACACATTTAGAATAAGCCAAAATATTCGCACTGAGCAGGATTAATAATAATAATTTATTTTGTTTTTTCGAACCTACGCGGGCAGAGCCCATTTGATTTCGAGTCAAACTCCTTAACCACTCGGACATCAGTGCACATTTGGAGGTCAGTATCTCGCGAAGGTATGGTCGCTGACCCACAATGCAGAAACATTAAGATTTGTACAAAAACTATTTTCCATTCCAAAAACGTCTAAAACTCAAAGACAAATGGTCTACATTTTTACATCTCGTTTTTCAATGCAAAATTAACATCGAAAAAAACATTTCAGTTAGACATTTAGAACAAGCCAAAATATTCGCACTGAGCAGGATTCGAACCTACGCGGGCAGAGCCCATTTGATTTCGAGTCAAACTCCTTAACCACTCGGACATCAGTGCACATTTTGAGGCCAGTATCTCGCGAAGGTATGGTCGCTGACCCACAATGCAGAAACATTGAGATTTGTACAAAAACTATTTTCCATTTCAAAAACGTCTGGAACTCAAACACAATTGTTTTACATTTCTGAATCTCGTTTTTGAATGAAACACTAACAGCACAACAAAACATTTCAGTTAGTCATTTTGAATGTGCCAAAAATATTCGCACTGAGCAGGATTCGAACCTACGCGGGCAGAGCCCATTTGATTTCGAGTCAAACTCCTTAACCACTCGGACATCAGTGCACATTTGGAGGCCAGTATGTCGCGAAGGTATGGTCGCTGACCCACAATGCAGAAACATTGAGATCTGTACAAAAACTATTTTCCATTTCAAAAACGTCTAGAACTCAAACACAAATGTTCTACATTTCTGAATCTCGTTTTTGAATGAAACACTTACATCAAAACAAAGCATTTCAGTTAGACATTCAGAGCTCATTTGATTTCGAGTCAAACTCCTTAACCATTCGGACATCAGTGCACATTTGGAGGCCAGTATCTCGCGAAGGTATGGTCGCTGACCCACAATGCAGAAACATTGAGATTTGTACAAAAACTATTTTCCGTTTCAAAAACGTCTAGAACTCAAACACAAATGTTTTACATTTCTGAATCTCGTTTTTGAATGAAACACTTACATCAAAACAAAGCATGTCAGTTAGACATTCAGAGCTCATTTGATTTCGAGTCAAACTCCTTAACCACTCGGACATCAGTGCACCTTTTAAGGCCAGTATCTCGCGAAGGTATGGTCGCTGACCCACAATGCAGAAACATTGAGATTTGTACAAAAACTATTTTCCATTTCAAAAACGTCTGGAACTCAAACACAATTGTTTTACATTTCTGAATCTCGTTTTTGAATGAAACACTAACAGCACAACAAAACATTTCAGTTAGTCATTTTGAATGTGCCAAAAATATTCGCACTGAGCAGGATTCGAACCTACGCGGGCAGAGCCCATTTGATTTCGAGTCAAACTCCTTAACCACTCGGACATCAGTGCACATTTGGAGGCCAGTATCTCGCGAAAGTATGGGCGCTGACCCACAATGCAGAAACATTGAGATTTGTACAAAAACTATTTTCCATTCCAAAAACGTCTAAAACTCAAACACAAATGTTCTACATTTCTGAATATCGTTCTTGAATGAAACCCTAACAGCAAAACAAAACATTTCAGTTACACATTTAGAATAAGCCAAAATATTCGCACTGAGCAGGATTAATAATAATAATTTATTTTGTTTTTTCGAACCTACGCGGGCAGAGCCCATTTGATTTCGAGTCAAACTCCTTAACCACTCGGACATCAGTGCACATTTGGAGGTCAGTATCTCGCGAAGGTATGGTCGCTGACCCACAATGCAGAAACATTAAGATTTGTACAAAAACTATTTTCCATTCCAAAAACGTCTAAAACTCAAAGACAAATGGTCTACATTTTTACATCTCGTTTTTCAATGCAAAATTAACATCGAAAAAAACATTTCAGTTAGACATTTAGAACAAGCCAAAATATTCGCACTGAGCAGGATTCGAACCTACGCGGGCAGAGCCCATTTGATTTCGAGTCAAACTCCTTAACCACTCGGACATCAGTGCACATTTTGAGGCCAGTATCTCGCGAAGGTATGGTCGCTGACCCACAATGCAGAAACATTGAGATTTGTACAAAAACTATTTTCCATCTCAAAAACGTCTAGAACTCAAACACAAATGTTCTACATTTCTGAATCTCGTTTTTGAATGAAACACTAACAGCACAACAAAACATTTCAGTTAGTCATTTTGAATGTGCCAAAATATTCGCACTGAGCAGGATTCGAACCTACGCGGGCAGAGCCCATTTGATTTCGAGTCAAACTCCTTAACCACTCGGACATCAGTGCACATTTGGAGGCCAGTATGTCGCGAAGGCATGGTCGCTGACCCACAATGCAGAAACATTGAGATCTGTACAAAAACTATTTTCCATTTCAAAAACGTCTAGAACTCAAACACAATTGTTTTACATTTCTGAATCTCGTTTTTGAATGAAACACTAACATCAAAACAAAGCATTTCAGTTAGTCATTTCGAATAAGCCAAAATATTCGCACTGAGCAGGATTCGAACCTACGCGGGCAGAGCCCATTTGATTTCGAGTCAAACTCCTTAACCACTCGGACATCAGTGCACCTTTTAAGGCCAGTATCTCGCGAAGGTATGGTCGCTGACCCACAATGCAGAAACATTGAGATTTGTACAAAAACTATTTTCCATTTCAAAAACGTCTAGAACTCAAACACAATTGTTTTACATTTCTGAATCTCGTTTTTGAATGAAACACTAACATCAAAACAAAGCATGTCAGTTAGTCATTTCGAATAAGCCAAAATATTCGCACTGAGCAGGATTCGAACCTACGCGGGCAGAGCCCATTTGATTTCGAGTCAAACTCCTTAACCACTCGGAAATCAGTGCACATTTTGAGGCCAGTATCTCGCGAAGGTATGGTCGCTGACCCACAATGCAGAAACATTGAGATGTGTACAAAAACTATTTTCCATTTCAAAAACTCTAGAACTCAAACACAAATGTTTTACATTTCTGAATCTCGTTTTTGAATGAAACACTTACATCAAAACAAAGCATTCAGTTAGACATTCAGAGCTCATTTGATTTCGAGTCAAACTCCTTAACCACTCAGACATCAGTGCACCTTTTAAGGCCAGTATCTCGCGAAGGTATGGTCGCTGACCCACAATGCAGAAACATTGAGATTTGTACAAAAACTATTTTCCATTTCAAAAACGTCTAGAACTCAAACACAATTGTTTTACATTTCTGAATCTCGTTTTTGAATGAAACACTAACATCAAAACAAAGCATTTCAGTTAGTCATTTCGAATAAGCCAAAATGTTCGCACTGAGCAGGATTCGAACCTACGCGGGCAGAGCCCATTTGATTTCGAGTCAAACTCCTTAACCACTCGGACATCAGTGCACATTTTGAGGCCAGTATCTCGCGAAGGTATGGTCGCTGACCCACAATGCAGAAACATTGAGATTTGTACAAAAACTATTTTCCATTTCAAAAACGTCTAGAACTCAAACACAAATGTTTTACATTTCTGAATCTCGTTTTTGAATGAAACACTAACATCAAAACAAAGCATTTCAGTTAGTCATTTCGAATAAGCCAAAATATTCGCACTGAGCAGGATTCGAACCTACGCGGGCAGAGCCCATTTGATTTCGAGTCAAACTCCTTAACCACTCGGACATCAGTGCACATTTTGAGGCCAGTATCTCGCGAAGGTATGGTCGCTGACCCACAATGCAGAAACATTGAGATGTGTACAAAAACTATTTTCCATTTCAAAAACGTCTAGAACTCAAACACAATTGTTTTACATTTCTGAATCTCGTTTTTGAATGAAACACTAACATCAAAACTAAGCATTTCTGTTAGTCATTTCGAATAAGCCAAAATATTCGCACTGAGCAGGATTCGAACCTACGCGGGCAGAGCCCATTTGATTTCGAGTCAAACTCCTTAACCACTCGGACATCAGTGCACCTTTTAAGGCCAGTATCTCGCGAAGGTATGGTCGCTGACCCACAATGCAGAAACATTGAGATTTGTACAAAAACTATTTTCCATTTCAAAAACGTCTAGAACTCAAACACAATTGTTTTACATTTCTGAATCTCGTTTTTGAATGAAACACTAACATCAAAACAAAGCATTTCAGTTAGTCATTTCGAATAAGCCAAAATATTCGCACTGAGCAGGATTCGAACCTACGCGGGCAGAGCCCATTTGATTTCGAGTCAAACTCCTTAACCACTCGGAAATCAGTGCACATTTTGAGGCCAGTATCTCGCGAAGGTATGGTCGCTGACCCACAATGCAGAAACATTGAGATGTGTACAAAAACTATTTTCCATTTCAAAAACGTCTATAACTCAAACACAAATGTTCTACACTTCTGAATCTCGTTTTTGAATGAAACACTAACATCAAAACAAAGCATTTCAGTTAGACATTCAGAGCTCATTTGATTTCGAGTCAAACTCCTTAACCACTCGGACATCAGTGCACCTTTTAAGGCTAGTATCTCGCGAAGGTATGGTCGCTGACCCACAATGCAGAAACATTGAGATGTGTACAAAAACTATTTCCCATTTCAAAAACGTCTAGAACTCAAACACAAATGTTCTACATTTCTGAATCTCGTTTTTGAATGAAACACTAACAGCACAACAAAACACTTCAGTAAGACATTTGGAAAAAGGCAAAATATTCGCACTGAGCAGGATTCGAACCTACGCGGGCAGAGCCCATTTGATTTCGAGTCAAACTCCTTAACCACTCGGACATCAGCGCACATTTTGAGGCCAGTATCTCGCGAAGGTATGGTCGCTGACCCACAATGCAGAAACATTGAGATTTGTACAAAAACTATTTTCCATCTCAAAAACGTCTAGAACTCAAACACAAATGTTCTACATTTCTGAATCTCGTTTTTGAATGAAACACTAACAGCACAACAAAACATTTCAGTTAGTCATTTTGAATGTGCCAAAATATTCGCACTGAGCAGGATTCGAACCTACGCGGGCAGAGCCCATTTGATTTCGAGTCAAACTCCTTAACCACTCGGACATCAGTGCACATTTGGAGGCCAGTATGTCGCGAAGGTATGGTCGCTGACCCACAATGCAGAAACATTGAGATCTGTACAAAAACTATTTTCCATTTCAAAAACGTCTAGAACTCAAACACAAATGTTCTACATTTCTGAATCTCGTTTTTGAATGAAACACTTACATCAAAACAAAGCATTTCAGTTAGACATTCAGAGCTCATTTGATTTCGAGTCAAACTCCTTAACCATTCGGACATCAGTGCACATTTGGAGGCCAGTATCTCGCGAAGGTATGGTCGCTGACCCACAATGCAGAAACATTGAGATTTGTACAAAAACTATTTTCCGTTTCAAAAACGTCTAGAACTCAAACACAAATGTTTTACATTTCTGAATCTCGTTTTTGAATGAAACACTTACATCAAAACAAAGCATGTCAGTTAGACATTCAGAGCTCATTTGATTTCGAGTCAAACTCCTTAACCACTCGGACATCAGTGCACCTTTTAAGGCCAGTATCTCGCGAAGGTATGGTCGCTGACCCACAATGCAGAAACATTGAGATTTGTACAAAAACTATTTTCCATTTCAAAAACGTCTGGAACTCAAACACAATTGTTTTACATTTCTGAATCTCGTTTTTGAATGAAACACTAACAGCACAACAAAACATTTCAGTTAGTCATTTTGAATGTGCCAAAAATATTCGCACTGAGCAGGATTCGAACCTACGCGGGCAGAGCCCATTTGATTTCGAGTCAAACTCCTTAACCACTCGGACATCAGTGCACATTTGGAGGCCAGTATCTCGCGAAAGTATGGGCGCTGACCCACAATGCAGAAACATTGAGATTTGTACAAAAACTATTTTCCATTCCAAAAACGTCTAAAACTCAAACACAAATGTTCTACATTTCTGAATATCGTTCTTGAATGAAACCCTAACAGCAAAACAAAACATTTCAGTTACACATTTAGAATAAGCCAAAATATTCGCACTGAGCAGGATTAATAATAATAATTTATTTTGTTTTTTCGAACCTACGCGGGCAGAGCCCATTTGATTTCGAGTCAAACTCCTTAACCACTCGGACATCAGTGCACATTTGGAGGTCAGTATCTCGCGAAGGTATGGTCGCTGACCCACAATGCAGAAACATTAAGATTTGTACAAAAACTATTTTCCATTCCAAAAACGTCTAAAACTCAAAGACAAATGGTCTACATTTTTACATCTCGTTTTTCAATGCAAAATTAACATCGAAAAAAACATTTCAGTTAGACATTTAGAACAAGCCAAAATATTCGCACTGAGCAGGATTCGAACCTACGCGGGCAGAGCCCATTTGATTTCGAGTCAAACTCCCTAACCACTCGGACATCAGTGCACATTTGGAGGCAAGTATCTCGCGAAGGTATGGTCGCTGACCCACAATGCAGAAACATTGAGATTTGTACAAAAACTATTTTCCATTCCAAAAACGTCTAGAACTCAAACACAAATGTTCTACATTTCTGAATCTCGTTTTTGAATGAAACACTAACAGCACAACAAAGCATTTCAGTTAGTCATTTCGAATAAGCCAAAATATTCGCACTGAGCAGGATTCGAACCTACGCAGGCAGAGCCCATTTGATTTCGAGTCAAACTCCTTAACCACTCGGACATCAGTGCACATTTTGAGGCCAGTATCTCGCGAAGGTATGGTCGCTGACCCACAATGCAGAAACATTGAGATTTGTACAAAAACTATTTTCCATTCCAAAAACGTCTAAAACTCAAACACAAATGTTCTACATTTCTGAATATCGTTCTTGAATGAAACCCTAACAGCAAAACAAAACATTTCAGTTACACATTTAGAATAAGCCAAAATATTCGCACTGAGCAGGATTCGAACCTACGCGGGCAGAGCCCATTTGATTTCGAGTCAAACTCCTTAACCACTCGGACATCAGTGCACATTTGGAGGCCAGTATCTCGCGAAGGTATGGTCGCTGACCCACAATGCAGAAACATTAAGATTTGTACAAAAACTATTTTCCATTCCAAAAACGTCTAAAACTCAAACACAAATGGTCTACATTTTTACATCTCGTTTTTCAATGCAAAATTAACATCGAAAAAAACATTTCAGTTAGACATTTAGAACAAGCCAAAATATTCGCACTGAGCAGGATTCGAACCTACGCGGGCAGAGCCCATTTGATTTCGAGTCAAACTCCTTAACCACTCGGACATCAGTGCACATTTGGAGGCAAGTATCTCGCGAAGGTATGGTCGCTGACCCACAATGCAGAAACATTGAGATTTGTACAAAAACTATTTTCCATTCCAAAAACGTCTAAAACTCAAACACAAATGTTCTACATTTCTGAATCTCGTTTTTGAATGAAACACTAACAGCACAACAAAGCATTTCAGTTAGTCATTTCGAATAAGCCAAAATATTCGCACTGAGCAGGATTCGAACCTACGCAGGCAGAGCCCATTTGATTTCGAGTCAAACTCCTTAACCACTCGGACATCAGTGCACATTTTGAGGCCAGTATCTCGCGAAGGTATGGTCGCTGACCCACAATGCAGAAACATTGAGATTTGTACAAAAACTATTTTCCATCTCAAAAACGTCTAGAACTCAAACACAAATGTTCTACATTTCTGAATCTCGTTTTTGAATGAAACACTAACAGCACAACAAAACATTTCAGTTAGTCATTTTGAATGTGCCAAAATATTCGCACTGAGCAGGATTCGAACCTACGCGGGCAGAGCCATTTGATTTCGAGTCAAACTCCTTAACCACTCGGACATCAGTGCACATTTGGAGGCCAGTATGTCGCGAAGGTATGGTCGCTGACCCACAATGCAGAAACATTGAGATCTGTACAAAAACTATTTTCCATTTCAAAAACGTCTAGAACTCAAACACAATTGTTCTACATTTCTGAATCTCGTTTTTGAATGAAACACTAACAGCACATCAAAACATTTCAGTTAGTCATTTCGAATAAGCCAAAATATTCGCACTGAGCAGGATTCGAACCTACGCGGGCAGAGCCCATTTGATTTCGAGTCAAACTCCTTAACCACTCGGAAATCAGTGCACCTTTTAAGGCCAGTATCTCGCGAAGGTATGGTCGCTGACCCACAATGCAGAAACATTGAGATTTGTACAAAAACTATTTTCCATTTCAAAAACGTCTAGAACTCAAACAGAATTGTTCTACATTTCTGAATCTCGTTTTTGAATGAAACACTAACATCAAAACAAAGCATTTCAGTTAGTCATTTCGAATAAGCCAAAATATTCGCACTGAGCAGGATTCGAACCTACGCGGGCAGAGCCCATTTGATTTCGAGTCAAACTCCTTAACCACTCGGACATCAGTGCACATTTTGAGGCCAGTATCTCGCGAAGGTATGGTCGCTGACCCACAATGCAGAAACATTGAGATTTGTACAAAAACTATTTTCCATCTCAAAAACGTCTAGAACTCAAACACAAATGTTCTGCATTTCTGAATCTCGTTTTTGAATGAAACACTTACATCAAAACAAAGCATTTCAGTTAGACATTTCGAATAAGCCAAAATATTCGCACTGAGCAGGATTCGAACCTACGCGGGCAGAGCCCATTTGATTTCGAGTCAAACTCCTTAACCACTCGGACATCAGTGCACATTTTGAGGCCAGTATCTCGCGAAGGTATGGTCGCTGACCCACAATGCAGAAACATTGAGATCTGTACAAAAACTATTTTCCATTTCAAAAACGTCTAAACACAATTGTTCTACATTTCTGAATCTCGTTTTTGAATGAAACACTAACAGCACATCAAAACATTTCAGTTAGTCATTTCGAATAAGCCAAAATATTCGCACTGAGCAGGATTCGAACCTACGCGGGCAGAGCCCATTTGATTTCGAGTCAAACTCCTTAACCACTCGGACATCAGTGCACCTTTTAAGGCCAGTATCTCGCGAAGGTATGGTCGCTGACCCACAATGCAGAAACATTGAGATGTGTACAAAAACTATTTTCCATTTCAAAAACGTCTAGAACTCAAACAGAATTGTTCTACATTTCTGAATCTCGTTTTTGAATGAAACACTAACATCAAAACAAAGCATTTCAGTTAGTCATTTCGAATAAGCCAAAATATTCGCACTGAGCAGGATTCGAACCTACGCGGGCAGAGCCCATTTGATTTCGAGTCAAACTCCTTAACCACTCGGACATCAGTGCACCTTTTAAGGCCAGTATCTCGCGAAGGTATGGTCGCTGACCCACAATGCAGAAACATTGAGATGTGTACAAAAACTATTTTCCATTTCAAAAACGTCTAGAACTCAAACAGAATTGTTCTACATTTCTGAATCTCGTTTTTGAATGAAACACTAACATCAAAACAAAGCATTTCAGTTAGTCATTTCGAATAAGCCAAAATATTCGCACTGAGCAGGATTCGAACCTACGCGGGCAGAGCCCATTTGATTTCGAGTCAAACTCCTTAACCACTCGGACATCAGTGCACATTTTGAGGCCAGTATCTCGCGAAGGTATGGTCGCTGACCCACAATGCAGAAACATTGAGATCTGTACAAAAACTATTTTCCATTTCAAAAACGTCTAAACACAATTGTTCTACATTTCTGAATCTCGTTTTTGAATGAAACACTAACAGCACATCAAAACATTTCAGTTAGTCATTTCGAATAAGCCAAAATATTCGCACTGAGCAGGATTCGAACCTACGCGGGCAGAGCCCATTTGATTTCGAGTCAAACTCCTTAACCACTCGGACATCAGTGCACCTTTTAAGGCCAGTATCTCGCGAAGGTATGGTCGCTGACCCACAATGCAGAAACATTGAGATGTGTACAAAAACTATTTTCCATTTCAAAAACGTCTAGAACTCAAACAGAATTGTTCTACATTTCTGAATCTCGTTTTTGAATGAAACACTAACATCAAAACAAAGCATTTCAGTTAGTCATTTCGAATAAGCCAAAATATTCGCACTGAGCAGGATTCGAACCTACGCGGGCAGAGCCCATTTGATTTCGAGTCAAACTCCTTAACCACTCGGACATCAGTGCACATTTTGAGGCCAGTATCTCGCGAAGGTATGGTCGCTGACCCACAATGCAGAAACATTGAGATTTGTACAAAAACTATTTTCCATCTCAAAAACGTCTAGAACTCAAACACAAATGTTCTACATTTCTGAATCTCGTTTTTGAATGAAACACTTACATCAAAACAAAGCATTTCAGTTAGACATTTCGAATAAGCCAAAATATTCGCACTGAGCAGGATTCGAACCTACGCGGGCAGAGCCCATTTGATTTCGAGTCAAACTCCTTAACCACTCGGACATCAGTGCACATTTTGAGGCCAGTATCTCGCGAAGGTATGGTCGCTGACCCACAATGCAGAAACATTGAGATTTGTACAAAAACTATTTTCCATCTCAAAAACGTCTAGAACTCAAACACAAATGTTCTACATTTCTGAATCTCGTTTTTGAATGAAACACTTACATCAAAACAAAGCATTTCAGTTAGACATTTCGAATAAGCCAAAATATTCGCACTGAGCAGGATTCGAACCTACGCGGGCAGAGCCCATTTCATTTCGAGTCAAACTCCTTAACCACTCGGACATCAGTGCACATTTTGAGGCCAGTATCTCGCGAAGGTATGGTCGCTGACCCACAATGCAGAAACATTGAGATCTGTACAAAAACTATTTTCCATTTCAAAAACGTCTAGAACTCAAACACAATTGTTCTACATTTCTGAATCTCGTTTTTGAATGAAACACTAACAGCACATCAAAACATTTCAGTTAGTCATTTCGAATAAGCCAAAATATTCGCACTGAGCAGGATTCGAACCTACGCGGGCAGAGCCCATTTGATTTCGAGTCAAACTCCTTAACCACTCGGACATCAGTGCACCTTTTAAGGCCAGTATCTCGCGAAGGTATAGTCGCTGACCCACAATGCAGAAACATTGAGATTTGTACAAAAACTATTTTCCATTTCAAAAACGTCTAGAACTCAAACACAAATGTTCTACATTTCTGAATCTCGTTTTTGAATGAAACACTAACATCACATCAGAACATTTCAGTTAGTCATTTCGAATAAGCCAAAATATTCGCACTGAGCAGGATTCGAACCTACGCGGGCAGAGCCCATTTGATTTCGAGTCAAACTCCTTAACCACTCGGACATCAGTGCACATTTTGAGGCCAGTATCTCGCGAAGGTATGGTCGCTGACCCACAATGCAGAAACATTGAGATTTGTACAAAAACTATTTTCCATCTCAAAAACGTCTAGAACTCAAACACAAATGTTCTACATTTCTGAATCTCGTTTTTGAATGAAACACTTACATCAAAA
Organism: Litoditis marina; assembly: GCA_964036275.1. Classification (NCBI taxonomy): domain Eukaryota; kingdom Metazoa; phylum Nematoda; class Chromadorea; order Rhabditida; family Rhabditidae; genus Litoditis; species Litoditis marina. The sequence continues at coordinate 9,198,331 of OZ038439.1, forward strand.
CAAAGCATTTCAGTTAGACATTTCGAATAAGCCAAAATATTCGCACTGAGCAGGATTCGAACCTACGCGGGCAGAGCCCATTTGATTTCGAGTGAAACTCCTTAACCACTCGGACATCAGTGCACATTTTGAGGCCAGTATCTCGCGAAGGTATGGTCGCTGACCCACAATGCAGAAACATTGAGATTTGTACAAAAACTATTTTCCATCTCAAAAACGTCTAGAACTCAAACACAAATGTTCTACATTTCTGAATCTCGTTTTTGAATGAAACACTTACATCAAAACAAAGCATTTCAGTTAGACATTTCGAATAAGCCAAAATATTCGCACTGAGCAGGATTCGAACCTACGCGGGCAGAGCCCATTTGATTTCGAGTCAAACTCCTTAACCACTCGGACATCAGTGCACATTTTGAGGCCAGTATCTCGCGAAGGTATGGTCGCTGACCCACAATGCAGAAACATTGAGATTTGTACAAAAACTATTTTCCATCTCAAAAACGTCTAGAACTCAAACACAAATGTTCTACATTTCTGAATCTCGTTTTTGAATGAAACACTTACATCAAAACAAAGCATTTCAGTTAGACATTTCGAATAAGCCAAAATATTCGCACTGAGCAGGATTCGAACCTACGCGGGCAGAGCCCATTTGATTTCGAGTCAAACTCCTTAACCACTCGGACATCAGTGCACCTTTTAAGGCCAGTATCTCGCGAAGGTATGGTCGCTGACCCACAATGCAGAAACATTGAGATTTGTACAAAAACTATTTTCCATTTCAAAAACGTCTAGAACTCAAACAGAATTGTTCTACATTTCTGAATCTCGTTTTTGAATGAAACACTAACATCAAAACAAAGCATTTCAGTTAGTCATTTCGAATAAGCCAAAATATTCGCACTGAGCAGGATTCGAACCTACGCGGGCAGAGCCCATTTGATTTCGAGTCAAACTCCTTAACCACTCGGACATCAGTGCACATTTTGAGGCCAGTATCTCGCGAAGGTATGGTCGCTGACCCACAATGCAGAAACATTGAGATTTGTACAAAAACTATTTTCCATCTCAAAAACGTCTAGAACTCAAGCACAAATGTTCTACATTTCTGAATCTCGTTTTTGAATGAAACACTTACATCAAAACAAAGCATTTCAGTTAGACATTTCGAATAAGCCAAAATATTCGCACTGAGCAGGATTCGAACCTACGCGGGCAGAGCCCATTTGATTTCGAGTCAAACTCCTTAACCACTCGGACATCAGTGCACATTTTGAGGCCAGTATCTCGCGAAGGTATGGTCGCTGACCCACAATGCAGAAACATTGAGATGTGTACAAAAACTATTTTCCATTTCAAAAACGTCTAGAACTCAAACACAAATGTTCTACATTTCTGAATCTCGTTTTTGAATGAAACACTAACAGCACAACAAAACATTTCAGTAAGACATTTGGAAAAAGGCAAAATATTCGCACTGAGCAGGATTCGAACCTACGCGGGCAGAGCCCATTTGATTTCGAGTCAAACTCCTTAACCACTCGGACATCAGTGCACATTCCGAGGCCAGTATCTCACGAAGATATGATCGCTGACCCACAATGCAGAAACATTGAGATTTGTACAAAAACTATTTTCCATTTAAAAAACGTCTAGAACTCAAACACAAATGTTCTACATTTCTGAATCTCGTTTTTGAATGAAACACTAACATCACATCAGAACATTTCAGTTAGTCATTTCGAATAAGCCAAAATATTCGCACTGAGCAGGATTCGAACCTACGCGGGCAGAGCCCATTTGATTTCGAGTCAAACTCCTTAACCACTCGGACATCAGTGCACCTTTTAAGGCCAGTATCTCGCGAAGGTATAGTCGCTGACCCACAATGCAGAAACATTGAGATTTGTACAAAAACTATTTTCCATTTCAAAAACGTCTAGAACTCAAACACAATTGTTCTACATTTCTGAATCTCGTTTTTGAATGAAACACTAACAGCACATCAAAACATTTCAGTTAGTCATTTCGAATAAGCCAAAATATTCGCACTGAGCAGGATTCGAACCTACGCGGGCAGAGCCCATTTGATTTCGAGTCAAACTCCTTAACCACTCGGACATCAGTGCACATTTTGAGGCCAGTATCTCGCGAAGGTATGGTCGCTGACCCACAATGCAGAAACATTGAGATTTGTACAAAAACTATTTTCCATCTCAAAAACGTCTAGAACTCAAACACAAATGTTCTACATTTCTGAATCTCGTTTTTGAATGAAACACTTACATCAAAACAAAGCATTTCAGTTAGACATTTCGAATAAGCCAAAATATTCGCACTGAGCAGGATTCGAACCTACGCGGGCAGAGCCCATTTGATTTCGAGTCAAACTCCTTAACCACTCGGACATCAGTGCACATTTTGAGGCCAGTATCTCGCGAAGGTATGGTCGCTGACCCACAATGCAGAAACATTGAGATGTGTACAAAAACTATTTTCCATTTCAAAAACGTCTAGAACTCAAACACAAATGTTCTACATTTCTGAATCTCGTTTTTGAATGAAACACTAACAGCACAACAAAACATTTCAGTAAGACATTTGGAAAAAGGCAAAATATTCGCACTGAGCAGGATTCGAACCTACGCGGGCAGAGCCCATTTGATTTCGAGTCAAACTCCTTAACCACTCGGACATCAGTGCACATTCCGAGGCCAGTATCTCACAAAGGTATGATCGCTGACCCACAATGCAGAAACATTGAGATTTGTATAAAAACTATTTTCCATTTAAAAACGTCTAGAACTCAAACACAAATGTTCTACATTTCTGAATCTCGTTTTTGAATGAAACACTAACAGCACAACAAAACATTTCAGTAAGACATTTCGAAAAAGCCAAAATATTCGCACTGAGCAGGATTCGAACCTACGCGGGCAGAGCCCATTTGATTTCGAGTCAAACTCCTTAACCACTCGGACATCAGTGCACATTCCGAGGCCAGTATCTCACGAAGATATGATCGCTGACCCACAATGCAGAAACATTGAGATTTGTACAAAAACTATTTACCATTTAAAAAACGTCTAGAACTCAAACACAAATGTTCTACATTTCTGAATCTCGTTTTTGAATGAAACACTAACATCACATCAAAACATTTCAGTTAGTCATTTCGAATAAGCCAAAATATTCGCACTGAGCAGGATTCGAACCTACGCGGGCAGAGCCCATTTGATTTCGAGTCAAACTCCTTAACCACTCGGACATCAGTGCACCTTCTAAGGCCAGTATCTCGCGAAGGTATAGTCGCTGACCCACAATGCAGAAACATTGAGATTTGTACAAAAACTATTTTCCATTTCAAAAACGTCTAGAACTCAAACACAATTGTTCTACATTTCTGAATCTCGTTTTTGAATGAAACACTAACAGCACATCAAAACATTTCAGTTAGTCATTTCGAATAAGCCAAAATATTCGCACTGAGCAGGATTCGAACCTACGCGGGCAGAGCCCATTTGATTTCGAGTCAAACTCCTTAACCACTCGGACATCAGTGCACATTTTGAGGCCAGTATCTCGCGAAGGTATGGTCGCTGACCCACAATGCAGAAACATTGAGATTTGTACAAAAACTATTTTCCATCTCAAAAACGTCTAGAACTCAAACACAAATGTTCTACATTTCTGAATCTCGTTTTTGAATGAAACACTTACATCAAAACAAAGCATTTCAGTTAGACATTTCGAATAAGCCAAAATATTCGCACTGAGCAGGATTCGAACCTACGCGGGCAGAGCCCATTTGATTTCGAGTCAAACTCCTTAACCACTCGGACATCAGTGCACATTTTGAGGCCAGTATCTCGCGAAGGTATGGTCGCTGACCCACAATGCAGAAACATTGAGATTTGTACAAAAACTATTTTCCATCTCAAAAACGTCTAGAACTCAAACACAAATGTTCTACATTTCTGAATCTCGTTTTTGAATGAAACACTAACAGCACAACAAAACATTTCAGTTAGTCATTTCGAATAAGCCAAAATATTCGCACTGAGCAGGATTCGAACCTACGCGGGCAGAGCCCATTTGATTTCGAGTCAAACTCCTTAACCACTCGGACATCAGTGCACATTTTGAGGCCAGTATCTCGCGAAGGTATGGTCGCTGACCCACAATGCAGAAACACTGAGATGTGTACAAAAACTATTTTCCATTTCAAAAACGTCTAGAACTCAAACACAATTGTTCTACATTTCTGAATCTCGTTTTTGAATGAAACACTAACAGCACATCAAAACATTTCAGTTAGTCATTTCGAATAAGCCAAAATATTCGCACTGAGCAGGATTCGAACCTACGCGGGCAGAGCCCATTTGATTTCGAGTCAAACTCCTTAACCACTCGGACATCAGTGCACATTTTGAGGCCAGTATCTCGCGAAGGTATGGTCGCTGACCCACAATGCAGAAACATTGAGATTTGTACAAAAACTATTTTCCATCTCAAAAACGTCTAGAACTCAAACACAAATGTTCTACATTTCTGAATCTCGTTTTTGAATGAAACACTTACATCAAAACAAAGCATTTCAGTTAGACATTTCGAATAAGCCAAAATATTCGCACTGAGCAGGATTCGAACCTACGCGGGCAGAGCCCATTTGATTTCGAGTCAAACTCCTTAACCACTCGGACATCAGTGCACATTTTGAGGCCAGTATCTCGCGAAGGTATGGTCGCTGACCCACAATGCAGAAACATTGAGATTTGTACAAAAACTATTTTCCATCTCAAAAACGTCTAGAACTCAAACACAAATGTTCTACATTTCTGAATCTCGTTTTTGAATGAAACACTAACAGCACAACAAAACATTTCAGTTAGTCATTTCGAATAAGCCAAAATATTCGCACTGAGCAGGATTCGAACCTACGCGGGCAGAGCCCATTTGATTTCGAGTCAAACTCCTTAACCACTCGGACATCAGTGCACATTTTGAGGCCAGTATCTCGCGAAGGTATGGTCGCTGACCCACAATGCAGAAACATTGAGATGTGTACAAAAACTATTTTCCATTTCAAAAACGTCTAGAACTCAAACACAAATGTTCTACATTTCTGAATCTCGTTTTTGAATGAAACACTAACAGCACAACAAAACATTTCAGTAAGACATTTGGAAAAAGGCAAAATATTCGCACTGAGCAGGATTCGAACCTACGCGGGCAGAGCCCATTTGATTTCGAGTCAAACTCCTTAACCACTCGGACATCAGTGCACATTCCGAGGCCAGTATCTCACAAAGGTATGATCGCTGACCCACAATGCAGAAACATTGAGATTTGTATAAAAACTATTTTCCATTTAAAAACGTCTAGAACTCAAACACAAATGTTCTACATTTCTGAATCTCGTTTTTGAATGAAACACTAACAGCACAACAAAACATTTCAGTAAGACATTTGGAAAAAGGCAAAATATTCGCACTGAGCAGGATTCGAACCTACGCGGGCAGAGCCCATTTGATTTCGAGTCAAACTCCTTAACCACTCGGACATCAGTGCACATTCCGAGGCCAGTATCTCACAAAGGTATGATCGCTGACCCACAATGCAGAAACATTGAGATTTGTATAAAAACTATTTTCCATTTAAAAACGTCTAGAACTCAAACACAAATGTTCTACATTTCTGAATCTCGTTTTTGAATGAAACACTAACAGCACAACAAAACATTTCAGTAAGACATTTCGAAAAAGCCAAAATATTCGCACTGAGCAGGATTCGAACCTACGCGGGCAGAGCCCATTTGATTTCGAGGGAAACTCCTTAACCACTCGGACATCAGTGCACATTTTGAGGCCAGTATCTCGCGAAGGTATGGTCGCTGACCCACAATGCAGAAACATTGAGATTTGTACAAAAACTATTTTCCATCTCAAAAACGTCTAGAACTCAAACACAAATGTTCTACATTTCTGAATCTCGTTTTTTAATGAAACACTTACATCAAAACAAAGCATTTCAGTTAGACATTTCGAATAAGCCAAAATATTCGCACTGAGCAGGATTCGAACCTACGCGGGCAGAGCCCATTTGATTTCGAGTCAAACTCCTTAACCACTCGGACATCAGTGCACATTTTGAGGCCAGTATCTCGCGAAGGTATGGTCGCTGACCCACAATGCAGAAACATTGAGATGTGTACAAAAACTATTTTCCATTTCAAAAACGTCTAGAACTCAAACACAAATGTTCTACATTTCTGAATCTCGTTTTTGAATGAAACACTTACATCAAAACAAAGCATTTCAGTTAGACATTTCGAATAAGCCAAAATATTCGCACTGAGCAGGATTCGAACCTACGCGGGCAGAGCCCATTTGATTTCGAGTCAAACTCCTTAACCACTCGGACATCAGTGCACATTTTGAGGCCAGTATCTCGCGAAGGTATGGTCGCTGACCCACAATGCAGAAACATTGAGATTTGTACAAAAACTATTTTCCATCTCAAAAACGTCTAGAACTCAAACACAAATGTTCTACATTTCTGAATCTCGTTTTTGAATGAAACACTAACAGCACAACAAAACATTTCAGTTAGTCATTTTGAATGTGCCAAAATATTCGCACTGAGCAGGATTCGAACCTACGCGGGCAGAGCCCATTTGATTTCGAGTCAAACTCCTTAACCACTCGGACATCAGTGCACATTTTGAGGCCAGTATCTCGCGAAGGTATGGTCGCTGACCCACAATGCAGAAACATTGAGATTTGTACAAAAACCATTTTCCAGCTCAAAAACGTCTAGAACTCAAACACAATTGTTTTACATTTCTGAATCTCGTTTTTGAATGAAACACTAACATCAAAACAAAGCATTTCAGTTAGTAATTTCGAATAAGCCAAAATATTCGCACTGAGCAGGATTCGAACCTACGCGGGCAGAGCCCATTTGATTTCGAGTCAAACTCCTTAACCACTCGGACATCAGTGCACATTTGGAGGCCAGTATCTCGCGAAGGTATGGTCGCTGACCCACAATGCAGAAACATTGAGATTTGTACAAAAACTATTTTCCATCTCAAAAACGTCTAGAACTCAAACACAATTGTTTTACATTTCTGAATCTCGTTTTTGAATGAAACACTAACATCAAAACAAAGCATTTCAGTTAGTAATTTCGAATAAGCCAAAATATTCGCACTGAGCAGGATTCGAACCTACGCGGGCAGAGCCCATTTGATTTCGAGTCAAACTCCTTAACCACTCGGACATCAGTGCACATTTTGAGGACAGTATCTCGCGAAGGTATGGTCGCTGACCCACAATGCAGAAACATTGAGATGTGTACAAAAACTATTTTCCATTTCAAAAACGTCTAGAACTCAAACACAAATGTTCTACATTTCTGAATCTCGTTTTTGAATGAAACACTAACAGCACAACAAAACATTTCAGTTAGTCATTTCGAATAAGCCAAAATATTCGCACTGAGCAGGATTCGAACCTACGCGGGCAGAGCCCATTTGATTTCGAGTCAAACTCCTTAACCACTCGGACATCAGTGCACATTTTGAGGACAGTATCTCGCGAAGGTATGGTCGCTGACCCACAATGCAGAAACATTGAGATGTGTACAAAAACTATTTTCCATTTCAAAAACGTCTAGAACTCAAACACAAATGTTTTACATTTCTGAATCTCGTTTTTGAATGAAACACTAACATCAAAACAAAGCATTTCAGTAAGACATTTGGAAAAAGGCAAAATATTCGCACTGAGCAGGATTCGAACCTACGCGGGCAGAGCCCATTTGATTTCGAGTCAAACTCCTTAACCACTCGGACATCAGTGCACATTTGAGGCCAGTATGTCGCGAAGGTATGGTCGCTGACCCACAATGCAGAAACATTGAGATTTGTACAAAAACTATTTTCCATTTCAAAAACGTCTAGAACTCAAACACAAATGTTCTACATTTCTGAATCTCGTTTTTGAATGAAACACTAACAGCACAACAAAACATTTCAGTAAGACATTTGGAAAAAGCCAAAATATTCGCACTGAGCAGGATTCGAACCTACGCGGGCAGAGCCCATTTGATTTCGAGTCAAACTCCTTAACCACTCGGACATCAGTGCACATTTTGAGGCCAGTATCTCGCGAAGGTATGGTCGCTGACCCGCTAATTTGCAAGACGCACGTAGTTTCAACAACAATTCGATGTGACAGTTCATTTTTACTTCAAAAACTTTTCGATGATTTCTTTTTCGAATGTTTCTTCGGGAATTTGAAGATGGTCGCCGTCCACTGATAAATAGTGGATTCGACCCGATTCTGACAGTTTGCGAAGACCAATCAAGTCCTGAAACAATAGTTACTTTGAATTATTATTTTTACTATTATTGTTTCTCGTGCGTTATTATTCTTTGTAAGTATTACTGCTATTCCTTTCTATGGGTAACTTCCGAAGCGAAAATGAGAAAATTTGCATGTCGCCAAGCAATGTAGAGATGAACATGAACATTTGAAACGACACTATCTAAAGGAGGACGATTATGTTCTCCGAACATAACGCTTCAGTCCTTCAAACTGCAATACATTTTTCAATTGCAGTTTAAAGGACAGATGTCACGGGATTGGTCCATATAATCGTCCTGCTTTAATTCCGCCACAATCTCTTGTTTTTCAATCTAGTAATCAGATGTTATTTATAGTTTCTCCTACTAGGTTTTCTCATTCATTAAATGAGGTAAAGAAGGACGATTATGTGAACCAATCCCGTGTCAACGGTGTGTTAAACTGCAATTGAAGAATGTATTGCAGTTTAAAGTACTGAGCGGGATCGGTCCACATAACCTTCCTTTAAAGTATGATAAAGGGAATCGAATGACCGAATTCATCATCAATGAAGTGGATTCACCTGTTTGTACAAACGTGTCTCTTTCATGGGGAGGATTGTGTCCAGATCGCCCGGAGCATAGTAACCGAACCACTGAAAACTTGTTGCTGCCTTACAGTCACCCAAATCTTGTTGGCTTTATTTTTGCTCCGTAATTATGCGGTTTCTGTGTTTTTGAATGTGGGGTAAAAAGAAGGCTTCTGAATCAAGACCGAATTAACGAATTGCTTCCCTTTTCAAAGAGAAATTTCCCAATTTTTGTGTTTTTTGTCCTACTACTTGTTCCCCTCAATTAATACGAAAACTTTGTAAATTTGGTCGCGACTTTCTCTCACTTGAAGTTTAGACGTCGGTGTCCCAAAATTCTTTGGCGTGGCAACATCGCGACTCCCCATAGGCAGTTTCGAAGTTTTGTTTTCGTATTTTATTCAAATTTCAATTTACTTTTTTATGTTTTCATTTTACACACTCAGTCGATTCTCTATTATCTAAACAAAATAAACAAACCGATGATTCCTTTGGGACAACCATGTTGTCTCGGGCAAATTTCACCAGAAGCATGTTCTTCAGGTTCAGCAGATTTTTCTTGTATGTGGCGTTAAAAGTCTGAAAATATATTATTCACTATCTAATTGCGACTCACAGTTACAATGAGAAAAGAGAGGGGGAAGAGGAACAAAAAGAAGAAAGAGATAAGGAAAGATGCAAACAAAAAAAGAGGGAGGAGAGAGTTGGAGATGGAGAGGGCTAAAAATTTAAAAGAAACCGAACGAGAGAGTAAGACAAAGAGAAAGGAGAATGAGAGGAAAGAGAAAGAGGGAAACAAATTGAAAAAGAAAGAGAGAGGAGTAAACCGAATAATGAAAAGTGGAGAATGGAAAAACCTCACCCTTTCATTATTGATATCTGCCAAGAAGATGTTCTTCCGTTTGTATGCGTCTTCGTTCAAGGGATCGTGCCAGTACTGCGCTTGTACGGCACTGTAACAAAAGTTCCAAAGTTGGTAATAAAATATGTTGAAACGGGTTGGAAGAAATTTGAATAACTTATTTATGGGAAAAAAATAAGTAAATGGAACACAGAATTTGGAAAATCTAGCATCAATGAAAATCATGAACCAACTGTGACTCGTGAAGGTGTCAAATTTGATCACGTTTTCAGGTTTTCAGATTTGAATGGGTTCTAATCTATTTTTCTCGGATTGTTTGCATTCGGCGACAAATATACTGTAAGTCAATTGCACAGTCCCGTGAAACATTCAAACACAGCAGAACTCAGCAACGTGCAAGACAAAGGCCCTATGCCTTATTGGAATACTCTTTTCACGTGAATATTCAATTTTCTTCTGGTATAATGAACACGTGAACTCTGAACTCACGTTTTCTGAACGAATGACTGATAGGCGCCGAGTTCGAGAAGTTTCCTGATTATATTGCACAATCTCGTGTCTCCGGGACAGTAGGGGAGACCGAATATACCCTGCTGCTGGCCGCCCACTGAAAACCTTCTATTTCATCTATTATTGTTGTATTATATTAATTTTATTTCTGTAAAGTAATATATAGTCACCCAAGTCTCCGGTGCCTACTTGGAAAACTCTGGCACTTTTCGTTAGAACCTTCGACAACTGTTTTCCTAAAACATACCTTCACGCTATTTACATCTACGACCTGTTCGGTTTGATACACACACGCGCAACTATTTTTAGGATAAAAGTGCAGACATATAACTGATAGTATTTGAAACCTTACCAGAGATCAAATTCCGCATTGGTGGGTTGGGACATCTTTCAGCAATCGCACGGCTAAAATTATGGTTTGCTTTTTTAATGTTGTGCAAACAATTTTTTATTTAATGTTGTTATTTACGAACTAAACGTTCGCTAACTATGAACTGGAGAAATTGTCTGATAAGACCCTAGTGCACACCTTAGTGACAACTCAGAAAGCAAAATCGTGAAGAATCGAGAAAAATTGACATAAATGGTCCTCCTTGCAAAAACGCTTCTGCGTTGCACTGTCAAAACGTTGATTTTGACCTTTTTTCACAAATAAAGCATACAAATTAAAGAAACGAACATAAACTGCCCTCCCTGCGAGAACCCGACTGCATTGTACCCTTGTGCCAATCGGGTGTCATTTGCTATCTGGTCACAGGCCAATTGGACAATGTCATTCATGTTTCCGATAAAACCACGTTCTGTATCCTTGAAATTATGAAAATAAAATGAAATAGAAATAAGAGCATTAAAGTTATCATTGCATATGTTTCACTATCTCCATCTCTTCTACTCACAACTTTATTACCGTTTTTCTCGTTGAATGAATTTATTACGCAAGTAAAGCGTGTGATAAAAAAAAATGGTAAGGATGCAAACAAATTTGAACATGTCAAACAGTACGAATGGAACACGAAGAGATATAACGAAGGGATATACTATACGGAAACATATGTAACATACGGTACATAAAGGAATGGAATAGTAAAAGTTACGGTGTAGGCAGTCAGTAAATACAGTACAGATCTCACAATATTATGATGATACTATTCGTTTTAACCCTGCAACTGAAAATGGCAACTTCTTCTTTTTGGTCAGTTTCAAGTATTTTGAACCTGCTCGCACGGAGAAAAACTGCTGACGCAGTTTTGTTTTTGGTATAGGAAAACTCAGTTTAGTGTTCGCTCCTCTTGTTCTAGAGTTCGAGAAAGTATAAAAACTACACGGTTTCAAACCTATCTGACCAGTTAAGATTTTGTGCACCATGCCATGACCAAATCAAATGTATCTCTACGACTAATCAGAGATTTCAGGTCAAGTATTCTATTTCTTACTTCAGATGAAGGTACTTTACAATAAGTGTAGCCACCTTTCCTCATGAACAACTTCCTAGTGAAATCGTTTTGCACAGATTCTAGTGCTTTTACAGCACCCTTATCTGAATTAAATACAGTGCATCCACTCTCGACAATGGGACGAACGCAACGCACTTCCATTCGTTCTCTAACGCACTTCCATTCGCTACTCTTCATCTTTTTATCAATCTCTCTTACTTAAATTTGGTCTGCAGCCCTCTTCAAATAGCTCACATCCAAAATTTATATCGAACTTACAGAAGCAATATTCTCGCCCAACATCAGACTTTTCACGTAGATTCCGTTCACGTTTTTCTCGATCAGATTTTTGATGGCGCCCATCGACATTGGATTGCAGCAACAATCACCTGAAGTAGAATGAAACGCTATTCAAGCTGAAACATTAAAAAAGTTCAAAATATATTCCATGATTGTACCGTTGCTGGTTGTTCCATGTGTAATAATCATAATAAACATTTTTATAGATAGAAATTTGTTTCCATGCGGTTGTTACACTTTTGTGTGATAAGTATCTTCATGAAAGGTATAGTTATATTAATGTGCTCGGCAAAATATGTACTCAAAAGTTGCCTTGAATCAGGGTCGCAACTATTTTTGAGTTCATCTTCCACTGAGCACATTAGTATAACTATACATCTGAAACGTTTTACTGACACAAATGTATTTTGTTCAAATAAATTAACTGATATTACATATTTTGTTCTCATATCACAAATTGACAATTATAACACGTTCATACTCACCCATTCCATGCCACAACACCACTGGTACAGCCGACAGGGTTCCCAGCTTTTTCTTTGGTTTCGAAATAGTTTTCGAATGGCATTGCAGTGCGAGAAGAGACAAAACGAACAAATGTTTGAGAATCATCCTGAAAGTTTATTGTATTGATACTTATACAACCAAAAATTGTATTGTTAGTCATGAAAGGTTTTTAGACGATTCAAACTAGTTTGTGAAAACGGGTTGCAGCGAACACAAACTTTGCTTCTGACCTTTCAATGTTCTCATGTATTTGACATGTTTCACGCTACAAACCATTTTGCATCGGAGATTGTGAAAACGAAAAAATTGATTCGACCAAAAACTAGAAAAATAAATATAATATCAAAAACATCAATAAACATTGTCTCGTGAGGGTCAGTCGTCAATCGATAGCCCGGCTAACTGGAGGAAAACAACTGACCAGCTGCTCGCAGATAATAGGGATCAATCATATTTTTGTGTGCGGTTGATACATCGAGCAAACTATGATTATTGATTGTGCGCGGTACGTACAGTACATACGATCGATAATCATACTTTGCTCGATGTATCTGTCGAAGACTAAAAACGTATGAAGGGACCCTAAAACTACACTTTTGACAAGTTCTGCTGTGTTGTAGTTTGTAGTCTGATTTAGTTCTATTTTGTGATATTCATTGGTTAGAGTTTTCCGGAACAAGGAAACAATAATTTCTGTACCCCGTTCCTCACCTGGACCCTTTTTGGATTGTCCCGCACAAAAAATGCTTTTCAGTCATGAAAATCTTTGGGAAGTAACAGTACAAAGAAATGATAATAATAAATTTATTAGTTTGAAAAACAAAAATAAATTATTCAAATTCCAAAAACACGTTCTATGCCCTGAAGTCTCCGCTGATTTCTCGCTCGATTGTCCAGGGGTCGCTGGCGACGGCAGTGTGGTGCTCGGCGGAGGAGAAACACTTTTGGAACTGGAATGACAAAATAAATATAATAGGAAAACTTGGTATAAACACGTATTTTGTAGTTTGATCAGTCAAAACAGCGGTATGCTCTACTGCTCGGCGGACGGGAAGCACTTTTGGAACTGCAAGGAATAGTTTGAGAGAATGGCCTAATCGATTTTTAGTTTGGTCATGCGACCGAAAATTTCGACATGTGCCAAAACAATGATAGTAGCCAAACTACACTTTCACATCAGAGAAAGTCAAAATAGTGGTTCTGTTTGAGTGAGCCCATAATACTTATGGAACGGTTATTTAAACATAACTACGGGCAACGTTTCTCTGTGCTTATGTGACTGGCCGAGTGCAAATTGATGTCAGATCAATCATTTTTATAGGATTTATCAAACCGTTGTGGACACCGTACCATCGGATTTGTAAGGGGCGGGGATTGGCGAGGGGCCAGCCAGTCTGCGTATCATTGATCTACACACTCTCTAAACCGCTGGCAAATAATCAACGACCGCTCGCCCCGCATCGCTCAATCAATGCAACCCTCTGCTGTCTTTATGGGGAAATGGCGACTATACCTATTTGGTAATTGTTCGTTAACGAGACAATATCAAACTTCACACCTGCTTGGTTTAATATCTCCGTGGCGAACTGTTTAATTTGGGATAAACTGTTTCAAAAACACGAAAGACGTAACATTTCTGTCAACAAGAGATCGACAGCAAACTACAAGCACATCGAGATCAAACTACAAACCTGTTTCGAGTCTCCGTGGCATACTATTCGGACGGCGGCCCGGCGGGATACACAAGTTCTCATTCTGGTCCTTTCTCCGTTGAAACAGGCCGTCCATGAGGTCCATTCCGACCAGTCGCCGAAAACTACTCCTGAACGGAAAGGGTACTGTAGGTATGAATTCATGATGTGTGAAAACCACGAGTTATAGTAATTACCCGGGATATAGAGGAAAAATGTACTGCAGTTTGGAGTTTACACTGTGTAAAAACAATAACATCATTCTTAGCTGAGTGCTAAAGAGATTTATCGTTTTCAGCAACATGTTCGCAGAAGAAGGCAGAGAAAATGTACATCTCAACATATGGCCTTCACCGCTGTGTTTGTAGTTTGGCTCCGTTGATTCTCGGTCAAAATTCAAACACTGTGTCGTGTATCGCGATCAAACTACAACGGAAATCTGACCACTTTCTATATATAGGAACGTCTCACGGAACATCCTTTTCTACACATATCCGTTAGGATAATGTACACTTCCGGCCCACATACTTCCCACTTATAGACGATAAGCGCGTTTTTTTGGTAGCACCTTCTTCACCTTCTTGATTACTTATCTACTTATTTAGTTTCTTAGTTACTTAGTAGTTCAGTTTTTCACCTAGTCACAATGAAAATTACTTGAAGAATAAGACCAAATACTGGACAAACTGACCTAAACCCCTTTTCTTTCTTTTTTCTCGCTCTCTGTTTTACTCTCTTACTTGCTCTCTCTCTCTCTCTCCCTCTCTTCCAAGAAACACCGAAAGGGCGTTTTTTGATGTGAATTAGATTATGTCCCTGCACACTATGCATAACTTCATCTCAAGGTTTGTCATTTTGCCACATCACTTTTTCACTTCGATTTTGGAACGTTGTTAACGTTTATCGATTAATTTTAGCTTTTTGCTCAGTTGTTTTTATCGATCGAACTACTGATTCTTCTCGCTTGTGTTGTCTTGGTTATGCAGACTATTTGTACTAGTAATCAATAAAAACTAAGTTAAGAACGTGTGGAAAGTGAAACTTTGTGCCATAGTAACTGAAGAAAGAGAGAGGGAGAGACAGAGAAAAGAGATTAAGAGGAATAGAGATGAAAGTTCTCTACTTACTCTGTGGTGCGGGTGTTCTGAGCTTAGCTTCTCCGTCCTGCGGTACAATTGACAGCTGGTTGCTACCAGATTCTCCGCTGTTGCCAGCCGCCACGGATTTCACACCGGCAGCCCGTCGGAATTCGGCCATTTGCTCGGCTAAAATGGATGATTTATTTGTTTTATAAATCTTAACCCTTGCATACATGATAAACCTATGTGCATAGAATAGTGGTTCTTTTCAAGGTCAAACAGCACCTTCGCAAATCCATGAAGGATTATATTCCTAAGTTTTACGTCAAAATTGACTTTACAACTAGTAAAAGGCATAACACTCAATAAATCTCAAGTTGTCCCCGGATGAAACACCGGAGTATACACAGACAAGTTTGAGGATTTTCCCGAAAACGTTGAGATCATGCTAAACGCGAGATAACTTTCAGTCCCTACTGTAGAGTCTACGTAAGAAGGGAAAGAACTATACCTCTCTACATTTGGCGTTAGAAAATAATTCAGGCAACAGTCTTATACATGGATAACCTAACACTCTCAAAACGGGAAATAAAATATGAGTCCACGTAATAACGAAAAGGACTATACCTCCAGCAATTGAGGCGGTCTGTAGGGGATGGAAGTTCTCGACCAGATCGAACCGAGTTCGGTCGTAGGGACCGAGGTGCATCGACTAAACATGGACGTAAATTACACCGGAAATTAACGTGAAAGTCACGTGAGGACTAAGCACTTTCATAATGCAATATCGAATTTGGACTTGTTTCTCGCGTCTCACGTATTGAAAATGTTAAAAGAACGCGACAAAACTTTTTTAAATTCATAATAATTTTAAAGGTTAAACGTTCAAAGAACTCATTACACACTTGTTCGAACATTCACTTGAAGTTTAGTAATAAGAATCGGTTCTTGTTCTCGAAGAGAAATCATCAAATAGGAGAAATTATAAAGTTAAGTTCCGAAAAAAACATACCTTGGAGCCATCAGTTTCTATCGAAACAATAACCGGAGAGTTTTGAGCATCTGAAAGAAATAGTTTTACTGAGTTCAAAATGTTTTATGAATTCATGGATACGTGGTTTTTCCACTGACCGAGTTCTAAATTTTTGAGAGCAGAACTTTTCGTTATTTCCAGGCCTATGGTTTTCATCTAAAAACCCTACTGTTTTTTTCGATTGGGTTATTTTTTCCATAGATATTAATTGCGCAACTCGTAGTCTAGTCTGCTAGATTATTATACTACATTTACATAAACGTATTAGTGCTATTCAGTAGCCAATTGGTGCACCCTCAATTGCCATAATTATCAGCCAAGTGCCACACACGTTGCTCCTGATTTTGCATCTATGTCTGTCAGGAACTGATGTCTTCTTATTCTCAATCATTATGGACAAGTTATACTCAAGCTTGCATTTTCGAATACGTACTAAATATGTCCTTGCTCTAATAACAACTTTAGTTCGAACGCGATTTCCTTTTTTCAAAGTGAAATATTGTAATTCAACACTTTGTTTGTACTTGTTGACAAATATATAGTATTTTCCATTCCCACTGAGACTCGTACAGTAGTATTTCGAAATTTCTAAGTCGTATTCCTCACGTAGGTGTAATCGTAAAGGTAGAGGATTTTCGCACCCCATTCTCGTCCTCAGGTACAATGAATGTACGAGAAGATTCTCGATAAATTAAGTTTTCAGCCTCACAACAGCCTCAGGACAGCTTGTAAGGTTACTGTAGAAGTCTCAGTAGGAATGGTGTGAACTATACTTCCGTAATAGGAAGAGTTGCGGTCCCCTATGTACGTTATCTCTTACACCCATCTAACCACCCGACTTTCGCGCACTCTATAGTATAATATTCACGTCAAAACTAGGATACACGTGAAATCGATAGATTTTGCGAATAAATGTTCCTTCTCACCATCTACATTCTGCGATTCTAATGAATTTCAGTATGTTTCTAGTAAGTGCCAAATTTATAAATTTCTATTTCTCGTCGGAACCGAACCTGCGAGCAAAAGATTCGTAGCAGGCCGCTAACCACTGCGCTATTGAGACACATAACCAGCAAGCTTTGGAATCAAAGACATGTGTGCTTACACAGCGGAAAGTGAGATATACAGTACCCTCCCGCCTTTCCATTGGCGACGACTATAGCGGTTTGGTTTATTTATGACTTCTGCCATTATAGTCACGTGAATGATGCAAACAAGGCGTAATCCATAGGCATAAATGTATTGACTACAGATAATTAAGTTGTAACTAGAACTGTGGTTACTCTGCTCTATCGTGCGGATAGTGCTGTGGCTTAGACTATTTCGTATTTCATGCCTGTTGAGACTCCTACAGAAGGAATACAAAACTTTCAGTGCATCATTGGAATAGCTTCAATGATATCGAAAAGACTAAACATGTTCGCAACAGATTCTTATTTTCTATCATAGAGTGTTCGAAAAAATTGTGAAAAAAGTCCACGTAAAAGGTCAGCGCCGAGCTGAACTATCTGGACACTACCTGACCCAGATTTGGGTCATCCCAGCATGATTAAACACGGAAAGTTGGCAAATATGTGTCTAGACTGTGATCAGGTCTCAATCAGGGTGAGCTCACCACTTTCACGACTTTGCTACGGTGCAATGTCTCTGGCAATGGAATGAACTTTGTCTTCATCCACTCTCCCTCCCATAAACATTCGAATATCAACTCACTGGTAGAATACACGAAAAAGGCGACGAGGAGACTATAGCAGGACAGCATTTGGGGTAGATGACGGAAGGTCAAATGATAGGGGGGCGAAAGGTATGCGGATACACGGGGATATCTGGAATCCGTAAGAGAATAGGAGAGAGCACGCGATATGGAGAGGGCGCAGACGGAGGGCACGCCCCGCCAGAGAGAGACAATGACAACACGAATACAGGGCTAGTTAGAGCAGAACGGATGTGCGAACATCAGGTGCTATAGTAGAGTTTGCGGGATTTTGGATGGGTATGGTAGTTTAGCCCCCCTCCCCCCACTTTTGTTGGGATGATAAGTTGTGATGAAGTCCCGGGCCTATCATCCACATAAATATCAAAAAAGTGAAGAAAAGATTATATACGAGGTAAATAAGCTACTTTTAGTTTAATCATTACTATGCACTCCGAATTTAAGATTTCAGCTCATACTCAGCCTAACTAAGATTGAATTTTATCAGACGTAAAAAAGTGACACAAAACGGTTATAGCTCATCCGAACTATTATGAAAACACCATCAGCGTATATTGTGAGCACAACGTGAGAGGTTTATCTCAAACCAATCGGACCGTTCTCATAGTTTTAGTTAGGTGAAGCTAACCACTTTTTTCATTTTGTTACGACAAAAGCACCCCGTGCCGTGGCAGCGCTAATCGGTTTTACTAGAAGAAATAGAAATGTTTAGGTGAAACCGTGAAACGTGTGGAAGTAGTAACGGCTGTACACTTTTCTTGCATTTTGGGCAATTCTAATGAAACTTCACACTTTACCGTGAAATCGTTAGAATAGCGACTGCTCTCTAATTACAAAAGCCTTATTGGTAGCATAGTGATTCAAAAAAAGAGAGCGCCCTTTATTTACAAAAACATTGTTAGTAGCGAAGTGACTTCAAGAAAAGAATGCCCTTATTCACGAAAAAAACACTATTGGTAGAAAAGTGTTGATAGCTGAAAATCTGCTGCTTTCATAAGGCAATGTTGTACAGGTTTCTAGTCACTGGCTTGACCACTTTTAATTGAATCATCTGAGTGTGACGTTCTATTATTCATTCAAGTTTCAAGGGGCATTCATGTTTTTAGAAGGACGCACGAGTTTGTGATTTTCTGAGGAGAATGACCGGATAATTTTGTGTTCTATAGTTTGTTATAATATTCTTTAGATATAATTATGATGCACCATACTCAAAAGTAGTTTGGCAGCGACGGTAGATGTTTTCAAGCTTTGTAGTTTGACCCAGCTGCTTTTCGGGCGCGATTCGACAACACTGCTAAATTCGTTATTTAGAATGATGATGGTGTTTTTTTTCAATAGGAGGTCAACTGGATTTGTACACCGCACACCGCATTTCTACTGACTACTACTGACCATTCATGGGTGCGTAGATCAAACAACGATTCGGTTATGATCAGAAATACAATTAGTAACTCAAGTATGTAATCATAATAACCAGTTTGATATTCCGAGAAGCAGATCGAACAATGTCTGCGGCGGAAACATCTGATCAGTTGAAAATGACGTTTTGGAACGGGTTTTTCTAGCCGAGACAGCCAAACACGACTTTCTTCTCGGAAAATGAAAACATATTCCTAGAAAGTGCATTGTAACACAAAATATTAGTTGGAAACACAGTGTTTACGTGGAACGTGAGTTTAATCTGCGTTGAAGTGAATGCTTTCAGAACCGGTTAGACCGGTAGAGATCAGGTTAATTGGAGTAAGGGATGTTCACATGAAATTTGTTTTTGAAAATTATGTTTTGTTACTGTTTGAAAAATATCGATAACAATTTTTAGTACCGCAAAACCTTGTCGAAAAAGTTGCAGTGTGTAGAGTTTCCCGAGTTTCTGTCCGACCTTGGTATTGATGGGGTTCGCTATTTTGTTTATTCTCCGGTGTTTGTAGTTTGATCTAATCACTTCTCAGTCAAAATTAAAAATGTGTTTTGAGTTTAGACGTGTTTTGAGTTTAAACTACAACTCATCAGGGCATCTTCTACCATATTACAATAAATCTTGTGAAAGTTATAATTAAAATTCCGCACTCTCCCAATTTGTTACAGAGTGCGCGCTGAATTAGACATCTCGCAGAAAGAATACAAGCTCAAACATTTTCGAACTGGTGAAAACTACACCACTTTGCCTCAGAAACGTTAGTTGCCGGTTTCCATATTACTATATTTACAAATTATCGCATTCTACATTTATAAAAAGGTCACTCTCTCTACAAGTCTTCCGTCCTTTGAACACACAAATTGTAAATCTATTTTGGAAAACGGGTTACAATTCTTTTTTTAAAAATTTCCTTGTTTCTAGACCATTTCTACTACGGCAAGACTCATTTGTCCTGGTCTAATGACGTGTTTTGTTCTGGCATCCTAGTAACCAGGGCACATTTTTCAGTACGCAAAGCAGTCGTAAACCTCGTATACTAGGAATGTAGGCAGTGCATAATATCCGTTGTAGTTTGATCTCCTTACACTTCCTATTTTGGCAGTTGCGATAAAAGTTAAACTACAAACACAGAAGATGCCCTGATCTCAATTCTCCGCTAGAAGGCGGTCAGTAAGTCTTTTCGTCCTGTTTTCATTTTCTCAGAGGGGTTCAACTGATGAAAACCCAAAACCGTCTTGAATCAGGGTCGAAACGGTTTTCAGTACATCTCTTACTGAGCACATTAACTAAATCATACAAACACAGCGTTAAAGACAACAAAGACCGTAAAAGCTTCAGAGAACGCCCACCTTATATTCTGTGTTCGAGACAATACGTGGAAAGTGAAACACACACGTGCGCACATCATTTCACGTTGTTTAGGGTGCGCTTTTTGCAATACAAGCCTATACGTTGTATGTTGCAATGCAATATTACGCTGTGCTTGTAGCTTAAATCCGTTCCTTTTTGGTGGAGAATCGCGAAGTTTGGCGTGTAACGCGAGCAAACTATAACTATAATCGTCTCCGATACTAGAAGTAGTTCAAACAAAACGTGGAACGTTGAACTTGCGCAAATTTTAATTAATATATTTGGATCGTCAACTAAGTTCCAGCGAACATATATGTTCTTCCTCGTTAGAAAACATGTTTTATATTCTTCCCATTCTTTAATTATGAGCTTCTCCCGGCTTGACGTTCGATTTCTCTCTCTCGAACAAAGAAGATTCGTTAATTTGTTTTGAATTACAAATTCGAGTCTCGCGCTTCACTAGTTTCGAACGCGTTTTTCAGGCGCTCTAAGGCTCCAAGACGGCTCAATGGTAACTTTTACACTTTACATTAAGTTTATTCAACTCGATCAAAGTTATGAGTTTTTCTCAAGAAAACTCCTCGATTTACTTTGCAATCCTACTTTCACTCCACAATTTGTACACGTATTCTAAATATACTCGAAACTGTTTTTATTAGTAATTATACGTTATCTGTTTTCCTAGTTTCTATTTTATTATACACTACAATATTGTGTTATTATCTGCTCTCATGTCATGTTTTTGTTTTGATATAAATGAACATGTTTCTTCTTTATGTATTTGTTTTGTCATTGTTTTGTTATTGTTTTGATGTTATTCTGTTATTACAGACTAATTGCGATGCCGCTGAACGATAAAAAATCGAGTGACCCGACTGGTCATTGCAGTGAAAGGTGGGTTACAGATACATTAGTACGGGGGGATAGTAGTTGCCCGAACAAAAGACTGTAAAATACTGTAGATATTAATTTTCGCTGTGTTCCAAAAAAGCAATGCAATTATAGTAGTCGTCCGAGAGAGACTACGAAATACTGTAGATTTCAATTTTATCTGTGTACAAAAACAAACACGTTATATAACGAAAGGCAGGGGCATGCTTTGGGTCTTGATTTTCGCTGTGTACGAACATGTTGTAGTGATTGCGCGAACCGAACGCAATGGTATTTTCTACATTTCCGTTGTAGCTGTGTTAATGCCTCATAGTGATTTCCAAACAGCGGATACAAAGTACTGTAGATATTGTCGCTGTGTACAGTCGCGTTATATAATGGCTGCCCGAAGAAAAACAATGAGCAACCGTCGATCTTGGTGGTCGCTGTGTACGAACACTTTATAGTGGTTGCCCGAACAAAAGAGAGCGACATACTGTAGATCTTAATTTTCACTGTGTACCAAACGTGACTCGTAAATATTTGCTACTTGGTGCCAACCATTTTCATGTCTTGTAAATTTCAATGGATACCAAAACACCCATGGAGTTCAACACCCTTTACTACTTTTATCTTGTTCTTTGTGTCGTTTTCTGATGCAGTAGTGTCATATTCACATAATGTGTATGAATAAATACATGAATAAATGAATAAAAGTGTACTGGCCAACAATTAGGCTCGAATTCCGCTATCTACCCGTTTTTCAACCGATTTGCATGTAATATTCATGAGATGCATTGCCTCTCCACTCAGACGAGCAACTATTCCAAACAAACTTTTTATTCTAATCTGAAATGTACTTTTTATCTTACTCTAAGTACTAAAGTGCATTCAAGTTGTACAACAGTCTAATTCAATCTACCCGTATTGCTACCTCTGGGTGAAAACTTATCCTCACCAAAATAGAAAACTGACGTCTTCTCAAAAAATAAAATGATAACCAGTTTTCCCTCTAGATTTCGTCTCCAGATAATGAGAGAAACACAAGACGAAAGAAAACTATACAGATTTGATAAATGTATAAATAAGTGAGCACTCAGAGATTTAATTGAAATAGTTCGTCTAGCCGAAGCACTGTGGCTGAATTAGCTTTTCATTCATTCTGAAAGTTTTTGCAGTTCAACCATAAACTCCCACACTTTGAAGTAAAGTGATTCATGCCCACGTTATATGTGATTTTTATGTAAGTAAAGACAACTGTTTTCTGCAATTACGGTTCTTTCAATAATTGGATGCAGCTGCTTGAAATGGCTAATTCAATCACTTTCAACAATTTACACATTCTTAGCAACGCTAAATTTTCACTCTTTTTGCTGCTTGTTGTTTGCCATAAGTGAATCACGTAGATTGTAGAAGAAACTGGTTGTTCTTGAACTTTTCAACTGTTTTAATTAAAACGTTTTCGAAAAATTTCGGTATATCGCTTAGAAAACCACCATTTGAATGTGTGACAGCTTACTGTAAGGAGTTTCGGCATATTTCTATGACAACTCACGTGTTTTACACCATTTACGTGATTTCAACACTCTAAGGAGTCCTAAATAAGCATTTTCCCCTATTCCAAGTGTATGTTTGAGACTGAGAAAACAAAAGGTGTAACCCGAGACTTGTCTTTCGCACTCCGCTAGTCACCCACTGATTATTCGCGGCGCTGTTACTGATTGCTTATGAAAACTTGAATGCTTCTTTATTTTCAGTTTGTTTTTTGAGATTTTGATGTGGTTGCATTCATGTAAAAACAGAAATGATTGCTTGTCGAAACTTTAACCCCTCTCTATTCTCAGTTCATTCAAAATAAGTATGATTTTATCGTGTTGGAACTAGAAATCCCTCTATGAGCTAAACGAAATTTTCACAGACTTTCAAGTTTCAACACCCTCCTAACTAGAAATAATAGTGTGTCCAAAAACCTAACAACAAGCAAGCGGTCAATGATACCACAAAGTACAAAGAACAAAGTACAAAGTTGAGTTGCAAACCTTTGCTCTTCTCCCATTCGAACTCTGACCTTTCTGTCAGCTGCCAAATAATTTGAGTGACAACTGGAGTCATGATCGCCACTTTTCGCACCTATCTACGTCATTTATCACGGAAGGTGAAACTGTTCCATCTCAAATCATTTCGACAATTTTTTGTTGTAAAAATCAGATTTTCTAAATAAAACTTCAGCTCGGAACTGTCTCTGATGAAGTCATGAAGTTCCTAGAAACTTTGTGGTTCAGAGTATTTGCTTGTCACGCAGATATGCTTCACTGTGTTTTTCAAAATACAATCGAACACGATTCGCTCATGCACTAAAAACTATGATTTTTTGCTGCTGTGTTTGTAGTTTGAAAGAGGTGTACGCGTGGGGTTTAAAGGAGGGCAGAATGGGAAGCTAGTTTAGGTACCCGGGGGTACCTAAACATAGCGTTGCGCGCGCCAAAACAGACTAAAACATGTGAACAGTATGCAAAATAGGTTGGTTAGTTTGAATGAAGAATAGTAAACATGAGTTTCTCCCGAGCAGATCCTTCATATTAACTTTCCTTTCTGTCCCCCTTTAAATCAAAAACGCAGTGTCCACCGATCAGACCACCACTGGAATTTGGTCACCCACCATAGCTTATATGTACTACTCAGAGTCGTTGCAAAACGGTAAACTACTGTTTATACAGCGTGGTTGTCATAGGTATTGATTTTTTCCTCTCGTCGTCTGACTCTCCGGCGTCCGCATTGTCTCTAGATTTGTTGCAGTACAGTTTCAACCAAACGCGAAGTCGTAAATAACAACCTATGGTCTGCGTAATCTACTGTACAAATACACAAAACCTAATTACCGCTCTCCCCTTTTGACGTAATTTTGCGATTTGTTTTCCAAAAGAGCCAGTTTTTACATCCAGATTCAAGAGAAAACATATATAATTCCTTATGTTTCTCCTCTCGCTCTTTTTCTTCCCCTCTCCCGCCTAGGCCTGTAATTGCTTGAATCTATCGTTGGAATTAGGCTATTTATCCTCTCGTTTGAGAATATTCTCTCTATGTGGCCCATCTCGCTCATATTTACGCGATACAACACTGTGAAAGGTGATTTTCTATTCATTTTCAGGAACAGACAAAATAGTTTTTTTCAACTGATTCTCTCCGTAGCATTACTTATGAATCAGTGCAAAACTTATTGCTGTGTTCTATATCCAGTCTAAAACATCCTTCTTGCTCCCATGCGTTTAACGAAAATGTATCAAGATCACGATGTTTGCACCAAAAATGTTGCAGGGCAAATAACTCAACCTGATTTGTAGTTTGGTCTGGTTTTGCACGCTGTAGCTTGGTCTACGACTGAAATCAGCTGGAACAAACTACAAAAAAAGGACAAAAGACAACACGTACAGTATTTAACGTGAAAATACGAACACAGTTTTCCTAATGTTGTATATTTGTGTGAACAAAACGTAAGAATAATGTTACTATGTACTCTCATATTCAATTGGGGCATGTCATGTCTTGCTCTCATTTTAATCATGATTAGCAGCCAATATGCTCATATACCAACCGGCACACTAATATAGGTTCATTGCTTTGATCTCTGTTTTAGTGTGGTTAGAATTGAATGAATTGTACACGACTTTTTGTTGGAACATACACATTGAGTTTGACAAATGTTTATTCTGTCGCTTCATATCGCTTTTTTGTGGCTTGCTCTCGTTGCTTTTTGGTCTCAGTTCTCCATTCTCGCTTGTTCGGTTCAAACTACAACGATGATTTTGAAACTTTCTACACTCCTCTGACAATGTCTGGCCAATTGGCCAGCCACTTTGTAGCGGCTTTGACGAGAGTGTGCAGATCAGAGAGACGCAGAGTGTCTTACCCTGTATGTCTCATTGACCTGCATGCTTTCCTGCTTTTGTAGCTGGCCAATCGCAAAAAGTGGCGCTCAGAAACATTGGCGCCAATTCTCTGCGATTAGCAAGCTACAAAAGCGAGAGAGCATGCAGGTCTGTTCACAGACAGGCTGAAACAATCTGCGTCTCTCTGATCTGCACACTCTCTAGTCGTTCTGAACGGCCGAATTCTTTTTCGAACACTTGTTCGTTTCATAGATTGGCAATAACGTGAGCTGTTCTTGATATGTACTTGACGTTAATCAAAGTAACGAGTTTTCTTCGTTTAGCAAAAAAAACATCGTATTCCATGATCGAAAGCGCACTTCTGAAGCATCTTTCACTTTATTCGGATCTGCGCTGCGTAGATACTTCCAGGTATAAATGCGTGTTCTCTTTCCGTGGCCGTATTGAGGAGTATCCCAATCCTTCCGTCCCAGCCTGCGTCTCCTCAAACACACGCTGTTTCTCTTGCGTCTAGCAATCCCTTTAAAAACCTCACGAGAAGTTCATATGATTCTCTCATGAGCACCTCGTGAACTCCCCATGAGCTACTCTTGAACTTCTAATGTTGTGGCACAGCAACCATTAGAATCACAGGAGAAGTTCGTCAGATAGTGCTCACGAGGTATCTCATGAGGTTTTCGAGAGATCAAGAGACGCAGGATGGTATCTGCCGGAATACTCCAACATACGTACTCTGAACCGCATGACTTCTAACAGTTGTAGTTTGTACTCTCTGTCCTTCCTGCGTTCATTTCTGTGTAGGTTGTGACTAAATCTGAGCTGTAGTTGGATCTTCGTCCACAGCAAAAAATGCCTTCGACATGTAATTATGCGTGAGAAAAAGACAAATGTCACAGTTTCAGCAACTTTCGGCATGTTTTGTTTTCTGTTTTGTATTTCGTTCAAATTATTTGTGTATGATGTGGAATTGACGTGAGTATACATAACACTACAACAAAAAGTGTAGATCTGGTATTGATCATTTGAAGTGGGTAATAGGGTTGTTAATCGAGTTCAAAATTTCGAGTTTTCGAGTTTTCGAGTTTTCGAGTTTTGGGAAATTTCGAGTTTTCGAGTTTTCGAGTTTTCGAGTTTTGGGAAATTTCGAGTTTTCGAGTTTTCGAGTTTTTGAGTTTTGGGAAATTTCGAGTTTTCGAGTTTTCGAGTTTTTGAGTTTTGGGAAATTTCGAGTTTTCGAGTTTTCGAGTTTTTGAGTTTTGGGAAATTTCGAGTTTTCGAGTTTCGAGTTCGACTCAACTCGAAAATTTTCGAGTTTTTTTCGAGTCGAGTCGAGTTTTGAGTGTTTTTGGACCCAAAATAGACATTTTTCGAGTCCGAAATTTTTATTTTCGAGTTTTCGCGTTCAAAATTTCGAGTTTTCGAGTTTTCGAGTTTTCGAGTTTTGGGAAATTTCGAGTTTTCGAGTTTTCGAGTTTTTGAGTTTTGGGAAATTTCGAGTTTTCGAGTTTTCGAGTTGTCGCGTTTTTGGAAAATTTCGAGTTTTCGAGTTTTCGAGTTTTGAGAAATTTCGAGTTTTCGAGTTTCGAGTTCGACTCAACTCGAAAATTTTCGAGTTTTTTCGAGTCGAGTCGAGTTTCGAGTTCGAGTTTAACAACCCTAGTGGGTAACAAAACCAAAAATAGAAAATTAGTTGAAAAACCCAGGCACATTGCAAGTTTCTGTTTCTGATGAGTTTTAAAACGTTCACGCATGATTTATTTTACATACACTTCTCTCGTTTCTGATGTGATGTAGACTTTTTTGAGTTTTCGGACACTAGATTCTATTTTGAAAATGGTCAATGTATCCGAGAAAACTCAAAGAAGTGTTCCGAAAGTTTGTGGAGCTGTGTAGATATATCGAGTAAAAAGGAAAGCATAATTGTAAACCCAGTTTCTTCTGTGTTAGAAAAATCAAAACCTTCACGGGTATTAGTCTTCTTAATTTTTTTTCAATAAGCTTTTTTGGTCAACTGATGAGCCTGTTTCAAGCAAGGCTCGTTCTTTGTTGAAGTTAAATTTCTACCAACCACGAAATATTGGTTATATGTTAGATGAAACCGGAAACATTGAATTTAATTAGTGTTTTGTTCCTGTTTCATTCCATAGTAAAACATCCAAATAGCGTGACTCATGCATTTTCAAGTGGGTTCCAATGCGACCTCCCACGAACAATGTTCCTCCCAAAAATATTTGAATATATTCATTAACAAAGAGTACGGTCTGTGAGAAGTATGCCATACTAGCAGTGAATTGAATAGTCACTCAAAGATAGCATTCTAATGAGGAATCGTGCACTTTGTCATTGCACGTTTCTGAGTTCTGCTGTGTTTAACATGTCTCACGTGTCTGTGAAATTGACTAACAGTATACAACGTTAAATACCTCATGTTATATGTGTTTTGAGTTTGTAGTCGGGGAAAATCCATTTGTGATTTCAAACATTGGATTGCCTAGTGTTTTTTGGATGTTGTTCATATTAGTATTTCGGATACAATTATTTTAAAAATGAGCAAAACGTGGCATCAAAGCAAACCAATTTGAGTGAGACGAAAACGTTCAGAGATCTGCCAATTTCCCGTTTTTTTTGCCTAATTTGCACGCTGTTTAGTGGTAAATCTTCAGAACATTAGAATAAACAAGTATGTAAAGTTATTCACTCGACTCTTCCTACAATTGTACAAGTGTGGTACCATTTTTAGGCTTCTCAAATTTCGATAAGATCTGAGATGAGTGGTTTTACTACTGTGTGTTTCGATTAAAGGACGAAGTTCTTTAAAGAGAAGCTGAAAACTTTTCTGGGTATCGAGAAAACTTTTCTGGGTATTGGAATCGAACTGAATAATTTCTTTAAAGGACACTTATTATGTCCAGAGATCTCCCATTTTCCCTGTATTTTTTGCCTAATTTGCACGCTGTTTAGTGGCGGGAGGTCGGTGGGGCTGTAGTGCCTAATTACCAATTTAAAGTGGGATTTGTGTGCTGTTTCCACACTCGATTAACAATTCTCCCAGTTGGCTTTGTTCCAAAACACGGTTGCTAACCGCGACATTTTCCCATATTCACACCACTTATTACCAGCCGAGACTGGCAATTAGCCGGCCACTTCTAGACAGTTTCACTAGAATAACACTCAAGATGCATCGGTGAGTTACATGTAGGTTTTTGAAGAAGGACGATTATGTGGACCAAACGCTTCGGTCCTTTTAACTGCAATACATTTTTCTATTGCAGTTTAAAGGAGCGATACGTCGGAATTGGTCCACATAATCGTCCTACGTTAAGGTGATATTCATGAACATCCCGGTCTTTTTTGCAAACCTGTGTCTTCTCAAACACACGCTATTTCTCTGCTCTCACATCCCGCCAGGAAACGAGTGTCACGAAATAGTGTGTAAACCGAGAGACGCAGGATGGGATGAGGATGCTCGGATGTTCAAGCGTGCGTACTTGAAGTTACACGTGAATCATCACGAGTTTACAGCGTATATTGAAAATAGTCACGTCGAACGCGCAAACGCATCACAGTTCGAAAAAATGCGTGGAAAACGTGTGTATTGATTAGTCTTCCATGTTTCACGTGAGTTTTCATTGTTCCTTGTTCAAGTATGTGAATTACATGTTGAGAGGTCAATTCACGTGTCTCAACATATAATTGTTGCAATTGCTGGCAAATTGCGTACTAGGTGACAGCGGGAGTCGATTTTTCTACGTTTACTATGATCGCGAATTTAAACTGGTCTCCAAACAAAACGTGAAAAATTGTTTTTGAGTGAACACTGTTATAAAAGGTTCAGTTAGTAGGTATTCATGCCCCTGCTAAGAATTTTGTGAAGAAGCTATTCTTAGAATGTCCATCACCTATACGGGATACGTTCCGTAAATTTGATATGTTTGGACTCCTTTCAAGTTATTATATTTTGCAATTTTACATGCAGTGAGATATTTTCCTTTAGGTGTATGTTTTATTCCGTGAAAGAAGAAAAGAACTCGCCCACATGAAACAAAGTCTGATAATCGGAAATATAATAAATTTCAAATCACGAACATTAATTTTATTTCGACAATTTGATACATTTTTCGTCACAGACGGATTGTAGTCAATTTGCTTCAATTGTTATCGGTAAAATGTCTCTGAGAAAGTAATTAGCTAACGACATACGAATTAAATCTCTATTTAAATTGATATTTAACTTCTATACATTGTATTGCACAGTTAAAATAGAGAAATGAGAAAAAATGGTAGTGTTCTTTAAATACCCCAAAACAACGAAAATGTTTGATTCCAAGTATTGCTAAACACTTTATACTTCACTTTAGGTTCAAATGTTATAGTTAAATGAATGTGCTTTTACTGAGCACATTAATATAACTATAACATCCAAAACGTCCCAGGGACACGAACATATTTTGTTCAAATGAATAACCTCAAAAGGTTCCAATAATATAATTGTTTCTATTTTCATGTTTATAAGAAAAATTTGCACTTTAAGAAAATTTCGAGTACTTATTTTGTTCGAATTCGCGCCGAAACTTCTTGAGCGTAATTCGCTTCAGTGGCCCGGTTATTGAATGTTAACAATGGAGTTATATCTAGGCGCCAACCAACATTGACACCAGGTCGGAAACGTATTTCATTATATTGTTTCAGTTTTTTACTCGATTTTGCTGAATTTTACCAACTTTTCGTATTCGCATAACACTCTGATGTGCTAAATACAACAATTTGAAGCTAAGATAGTGGCTACGTTTTCAACCACGCAAAACAAAAAACTCATTGAAGATTAAAAGTTTTCACTGTGCTAGTAGTTTGAACTCGCTGCAACTCGGATGTTATACGAAAATAATTATGTGTATTAACACCAAACTTTAAGAATCTAAAACTACAAAACATCCAGACCAAACTATGATCCCACTTGTTCATCCTCTATAAAATTTTGGCCTTCCAAGTATTCCAATTAGGCTGAAAGCCATTTTTGCTCTGCGAATACTATTAAATGTGGTCATCTGAATGAGGGTTGAATTGCATACTATTTTTGGTGGTGCTCAATTTTTTAAACCGACATTTTCTCATCAAATAATAAGTAGGACATACTGTGTTTTTCAAATTCTGCTGTGTAGTTGCCTCAAATGTGATCGGGTGCGAAAATTCGTGAGTACTGATTGCAATAGTCATTTAACATTTAGGCGGGTAGGAGTTTTATTTGAAACAGATATTTCAATGTCAAATTCCTTTTCAAATTGTTCAAGTTCTCACTGACTATCCGTATTGACTTTAGTTAAGTGAGTAGAAACTTAGATGGTAAACCAACGAGTGTAGCAGCTAAAAACTTCGTTATTCGCGGTTCGTTAGTGAAAATGAGATCGAATATTGTTTGTTAGTTTAATAAATTCATTAGAAAGCGAGTGTAACTGCACAACAACTTGCTTATTACTATTTTAACTACAATTTTACTCAATTGAACGTATTTTTGCACTACTAATGTATGCCATCTACGTAATCCTGGACCTAGAGGTTTTAATTGGCTATACCCTATCAGGTTACACACTTTCTAGTACTCTGTTCAACATGGCGTCTGAACAATGAAAAATGCATGTTAAGGCTATTTTAATTCACCTAGTAAACCATTTCGTCACGCTGAACGTATGAAATTTATATATTAACATGTGATCTGATGTTTAAACTGTTCACGTTTTGTCACTAAATGGAGGTAATTTGCTTGGTCACGTAAAAAAAGATTACTAGCATTATAAAGGCATGTTTCACGTGAAAACGCTAACCAGTTTGCTAGAGTAAAATTGTTCACTACGTTTTCCTTGTGTGGTACAACAACGTAATTTTCATGACTTGGATTTACTCTTGTCTAAAATATCAGAAATATCAGATTTCTACACAGTAATTTAGAATATGTATGTCGGAAACGTACACCGTGAAAAACTCAGAACATTTGTACCTTTAATTTCGTATTTTCACCTTTTCATGGCTTCAAGGTAACCTACAAGTCTATGATTGCCCAACAAAACTATAGTATTTTAAAATGAAAAATACACAAATTTTGATATATGATGTATGAACTACTTAATTTGTTTTACGTTTTCAACATTTTTTCTGGCCCAGCTCTAGTATTCATGGGGAATCGGTTGCTAATAGCTCTAATATGTCATTTGCATTTTCCAATAAAAATTGCCACTACAATTAATTAGGACCGCCGCTCAGATATGGCTTTAGTTCATTATAAAGGTCCCGCTTTATCCCACATTCACTCGTTGAAGATTTGAGCATTTCACTCACTTTAATAATAATAATAATAATAAAAGTTCATTTGCATAGATGCCACCACTTTTTTGCAAGAATTTTTTTTTGTTTCTAACTTTACAGATTTCAAAATTCGCCGCTTAGATTATGGTTTTAGTTCATTATAAAGGTCCCGCCTTTCTCGAGTTTTAGCTTGAAGAGATTAATATCTCCTTATTTATACTGAGTGACAAGTCTAAATACAATCATCCCTTTTAAAGGAAAAAAGTATTTACGAATTCATGTTGAATTATAATACTTATATATTGTCTCCATCGCTTTCAAGAAAAAAAGCACTGAGTTTGAATTTGCAACCAAAAGAATTATTTTCTTTTTTTGTGAGATTAATTTCTGTTTCTCGTTTTCTAAATCGGTTGGTTGATTGCTCGTTTTCATTAACAGTGTATTTGTTTTAAAAAGTTACTAAAATTCGTCTGATTGATAATTTGTTGAAAGTGTGATTTCCTTGAAAAAATCTCAACAAGCATCCTTGCATGCACACCACGAAATAATGACACGTTTTTGTGAAAAACCAAGTTCATAGGTATTTAGTTTATTAGTTTCGCAGCAATTTTCGTAGTTTATGCGCTTTGTTATTTGCAGAACCGGTATAATGGACTCGGAGTATCGAATAATATTAAATGTGGGCGGAGTTCGACATGAAACATACAAACATACCTTGAAGAAAATCCCCGCCACGAGGTATGTTGAAATTTTCAATTTTGATTCTAGTTTCAAGTCAAACTTTCAAGTTTTAAGGCATCTCATGATTCAACTCTAAGAAATGTTCAACTTTTCGGTGTTTAATGAGCTAACACGTGTACAAACAAACTAGTTTGGAAATCAAGCAAAACATGGTGACCATCAAGCTCGCTAAACTGTATATATACTGTATACATTTGATGTATATATTAAAAACATATACATCTCGCTTTATACTCAAATTATCTAGTTTACTGATACACGTTTTTTCGATCACTTTTTCTGTTTCACTTCAGAGAATAATGTCAGATCTGTACACAACTTTTTTCAAGAAGAACAACATAAAAAAGTCTATAGAAATGACACAAAAAATCAAACAAGTTGAAATTAACAAACAAACAAACTAACTTTGCAGACTGTCCCGCTTAACCACGAACCTGGCCATTGGCCAAATGTGAAGTACATACAACTTTGTATGGAAATTAACTTCATTAACAATGTGATAGTATGTAATCCCTGCAGACTGTCCCGCTTAACCACGAACCTTGCCAACTACGACCCCGTGCTGAACGAGTATTTCTTCGACCGACATCCCGGCGTTTTCGCCCAAATCCTCAATTATTATCGAACCGGAAAACTTCATTATCCATTGGATGTTTGCGGACCACTTTTCGAGGAGGAACTCAAGGTTGGTTCTTTCGATTATGAATTATTGATTTTACAACTTTATGTTTACCCTGATTTGTTTGTAGTTTTCCCTGGGGCGCTACCGGTGAATTTACCAGCAATAGTCGTTGTAAAACTAGTGCATTCGAGTCCCGGGGTTTAGACTGAAATGGCTTGAATTACGCTCTTATTGTCTTTATTTTTGTTCATAATTTTGATTGTAATAATTGGGTTAATTTCCTAGTTAACCTAGTACACACTTTCATTTTTACCATGTTTCGATTGTTATTATTCATTGTTAACCTACCGATAAAGTTCTTCATAAATTCAATGTATTCCAGTACAGAGTACATTTGCTAGAAGATCCCGGCACCTTCATCCCATTCTGCGTATTTCGCTCTGCCTCACTATTTCTTGTCTATTATAATCATTAGTCCGGAAGTCAAAACAATTTATCAATTCAAGATTGTTCGCTAATTGTACAAGTAATACTACCTGTAAATGGTGAATCTAGTAGTAAAATACCTGGTATATTCACTGCTTACCTGGTATATTCACTGCTTTTCAGTACTTTGGATTGGGCTCACAATTTTTATTTATATTTTTTCACATATTTATTCATTCACTTCGCTTCGTTCCGAGGCGGTGATCATCATACATATCACAGATCTTTGTAGCAGCAGCTTCTTCTGAGGTCTTGGTCCCTTTCCTTCATAGAAGACTTCATGGTGGACTATCGAATGCTCGTATGGCATTGATCCAGTGACATGCGAGAAACTTCTTGGAGGGAGGGGGGAGAGAACTGCTTGTGAAACATGCATTCCTGTTGGGAATACGGACCAGCGATTCCCAGTCGCGCGTGGCCCGGGTTTTCCTTCACGTCCATCAACCCGGATACCTGAATGGACACGTAGTGTGGGGATCTTGGAAACAGGGCAACGAAGAGAGACTCCGTCTACCAACCAGTAGGAACTAGACCATGATGGAAAACTGATAGGATACCTGAATGGACACGTAGTGTGGGGATCTTGGAAACAGGGCAACGAAGAGAGACTCCGTCTACCAACCAGTAGGAACTAGACCATGATGGAAAACTGATAGGATACCTGAATGGACACGTAGTGTGGGGATCTTGGAAACAGGGCAACGAAGAGAGACTCCGTCTACCAACCAGTAGGAACTAGACCATGATGGAAAACTGATAGGATACCTGAATGGACACGTAGTGTGGGGATCTTGGAAACAGGGCAACGGAGAGAGACTCCGTCTACCAACCAGTAGGAACTAGACCATGATGGAAAACTGTCTGTCACAATAGTACTGGTAAATCGGATGAATTCCAGTACTGGGGTCTGGACTCGAACGAGTGTGAACCGTGTTGTTGGATGACGCTTTCTGGCACCAGAGACACCCAGGAGGTACTCAAGACTTTGGACGAACTGGACATTGAAGTCGACGATTCTGATGGACAGGTAGGGTTCATACTTTTTACTTGTCATTACTTGTATTGTGGTTCAAACTGTGGAAAATATTTCTTGCTGTGTCGTATTTTACCAGTCGTGTTCACAATACTTGTTCTGCTTCATTTTTTTTTGTGTCAACCTTCATGAGATGCACTGAAAAACCTCGCTGCTCAGTTCACATGAGACTAGTGAATGTGACGTTAACGCCAGTCCTAATTGCACACTAAATCACATAATTTGTGAATTTTGAACAATTTCTGAATGTTTCAGGAGTTGTATAAAAGGTTCGGCTGGGAGGATGATTTCCATAACGACAGTCTCAGTTGGTGGCAGAAACTGAAACCGAAAATATGGCGACTTTTCGATGAACCCGGGTCCTCGCGGTCTGCAAAGGTTAGTTACCGAAACGGATGGTAGTTTGAACTCGAATAACTGTGGTTTGATCTACAATCATGCCAAATCATAGATCTCAACTGTCTCATTTTCGATTTGAAAAAACTAAAAGAAGACGTGGTTTCACAAAGCACGTATTATCCATTGCAGTACATTTTCTTCTTGCTTCTTGGATTATAGGAAGTCTCCAATACATACACTACGTTACAAGTTTCGACCAAAAATTGATGGGATCAAACTACAAATACAGCTAGAGAAAGATACCCCACCCCGAATCACAAAGATTCTTTAGAAAAAGCGAATCCCGAAAGTTTGTAGTAGAACTAGAGACAAAACAGTTGGTTTGCTAAGGTTAAATTTATAATTATAAAGTTTTTCTTATACTTCTCTCTCTCTCTTTTTCCATCTCTCTCGCTATCTTCCTTTCTCTAATACAGTCTACCCTCCATTTCCAGGTAGTCGCCATAATCTCCGTATTTTTCCTGATCAGTGCCATTCTGGTTTTCTGTCTGAAAACGCACCCCGGGTTGCGTATTTCGGAGATAACTACAGTAGGAAATACTTCGAGATCTCATAGATCTGCCAGTTACTATAAATATCAGGCGGCCTCGTTGAGTGTGGACAAAACCAACTCGAAACCCCATCCCGGCTTCATGGTGAGTCAATCGATATTTGTAGTTTGTACCTTGTGTGAAGGTTTCCCAATCTTTAGTTGTACTTTGAACCAAATGCAAAACGACAATTTAGAATTGAGACTGACACGCGGCGAAATCAAATCACAAGCACGGCAGAACTGAATAACACTTATACTAAAAGAAGGACTTGTGCTTCAATCCGAACGCTTCAGTCCTTTAAACTGCAATACATTTTTCAATTGCAGTTTAAAGGACCGTTGACACGGGATTGGTCCACATAATCGTCCTGCTTTAACGTGACAAATGAAAGGAAAGATAGTGGCGGGCCAAATCATTCGCTATCAATATTTTGAGACCTGTATCAAACTTTGAACAAGAACACTCTCGATAACACGAGAACAGTTTGTAGATTCACGAAAACTATAAGAGACCGTAGTTCACATTTGTCTAATTTGTATGTGTTCAAAAAACGTAGTATTTTCCAGATGATCGAAATTTTATGCAATATTTGGTTCACAATTGAAATACTGGTCAGATTCACTGCCTGCCCTTGCAAATGGGACTATGTGCGGGTTAGTTTATTAATTTTTTCCTTTTTGCGATACAAAACCATTAAATGTATAAAACTGCAATGTGAAAGCACCACGAGATTCAAAAGTCAATATTCCTACCTGATAAACGGATAAATTTTAACTGTATTGATTTTTCCAGGCTCCCGTCAATATAATCGATATTGTGGCGACGTTGACGTTCTACGTGGACGTGCTAATCAATACGTTCGGAGCTTCTGCCGATTTGGAATTCTTCTCAATTATTAGAATTATGCGACTATTTAAATTAACACATCACAATAGTGGACTGAAGATACTTATGCACACTTTCAAGTGGGTTAAATACATTATTTTCAATCGATTGCAGGTTATTTGCGGTATTCTTTGGGGAAAACCGTGAAGCTCAGAATTAGAAAAACTAAAATACGTTCAATTATAACTAAGCACGTTTCGCCTCTACCCGCAAACGTGACCACTTAACTTTTGTTCTCTCTCCCAAGGCTCATTAGTGAAGAAGAGAGAGAATGGTTGAATAAAGTCCTATGGACAAGAAGATATGAGTTAATTAATAGATTATTTAATAGAACAAACTCATTGCTTAGTGTAACTATTAGTGAACTCTAATTCTGTTAATTCAATTCTAGAGCGTCTGCCAAAGAACTGATGTTACTGGTATTTTTCCTGGTATTGGGCGTGGTTGTGTTTGCGTCGCTAGTGTATTATGCAGAACGAGTTGAGGACAATCCGGATAACCAATTTCAAAGTATCCCGATTGGATTGTGGTGGGCGGTGAGTTCAAACTACAATAATGACCTAGAGCAAGGCGAGTGCATACTGTATACAATACTTTCTGCTGTGTGTAACCAATTTCAAAGTATTCCCATTGGATTGTGGTGGGCGGTGAGTTCAAACTACAATAATGACCTAGAGCAAGGCGAGTGCATACTGTATACAATACTTTCTGCTGTGTGTAACCAATTTCAAAGTATTCCCATTGGATTGTGGTGGGCGGTGAGTTCAAACTACAATAATGACCTAGAGCAAGGCGGGTGCATACTGTATACAATACTTTCTGCTGTGTGTAACCAATTTCAAAGTATTCCCATTGGATTGTGGTGGGCGGTGAGTTCAAACTACAATAATAACCTAAAGAAAGCCGGGTGCATACTGTATACAATACTTTCTGCTGTGTGTAGCTAGTTTCAAAGTATTCCCATTGGATTGTGGTGGGCGGTGAGTTGAAACTACAATAATGACCTAAAGAAAGCCGGGTGCATACTGTATACAATACTTTCTGATGTGTATTATTGTGAAGGCAAATATTCAGATATTAATCTTTTGTGCATCTTTTTTGAAGTGTAGATACCTAGATACGAATGACAGAAAGTGGTAAGACAACACAGTTTGTAAACTAAAATAATTACAGTTTATGAACGATGCCCCCCCCATTTACCTGAATTGTAGTTTGCTGTACTTAGATTTGTATTTCTAGTTTGATCTACATACGCTCACAACTTTCCAGATAGTAACCATGACGACAATTGGTTACGGTGACATAACTCCGCACACGTATTTGGGTCGTCTTATTGGTTCGATTTGTGCACTGGCCGGTGTACTCACCATCGCCCTTCCTGTTCCGGTAAGTTTCATTATGTATTGTAATTATTAATCAAAACTTCATTTTGAACATCAACTACGGGAAAGAATTCTCCCTACCAGGAACACTTACACTTTCTAGCATAGTTTGCTTACACTTTGTTACCTGCATGTCATATCCCGAAAATAGAGCAATAGTATATTAATTCTCATTTTGAAGTGTACGTAGCAGACAACCTATATTCACACCACATGTAAATAACATTGGCGAGCTACATACGTTATAAACCACCTAAGATAGAGTGAGAGGATGAGACGCAGCATTTTAGTATCTCATTCGGTGCTCAAACGTTAAAACCTATGTTTTATGTATATTACAACACGCTGTAGACGTATTTCTCACGTTTAACGTTAGATAACTACGTGTAAACGTGAGAAATATCTGCTAGACGAAAGATTCTAGTACCTTATGCGGTGAAAGTGACTAAAAATCTAAGATTACGTACACAACGTCAAGTTGGCAATACGTTTCCCGTGCTTTTTACGTGTAAACGTGAGAAATTTCCAGGTTATCGTGTCCAACTTTGCGATGTTCTACTCGCATACGCAGGCCCGTTCCAAGATGCCCAAAAAGAGACGAGGAGTACTGTCCATCGATCAGGTACACACATTTGTAGTTTCACACAGCAAAATCTTCGAACAAAACACTAAGATTAAGTTACATTCCCGGCGAATTCACTCGAGAACCGGGTCCTTCCCGAATCGAACTGGTCACTCGAGAACCGAACCGAACCGACATTCCAAACTGACTTGTTCTCCACTGAAAAGTTCAAACCGGACCGACATTAATCATTATTTAAACAAACAAATCGTTAACAAGGTAAAATTAGTGGATTTCCACTAATTTTTACCTTGTATACGATCCGGTTCGGTTCGGGAAGGACCCGGTTCTCCAGTGAATTCGCCTACATTCCCCTAGCAAACAAAGAACAATTGTAGTTG
Organism: Litoditis marina; assembly: GCA_964036275.1. Lineage (NCBI taxonomy): Eukaryota > Metazoa > Nematoda > Chromadorea > Rhabditida > Rhabditidae > Litoditis > Litoditis marina. The sequence continues at coordinate 9,237,268 of OZ038439.1, forward strand.
TAGTTCGATCTCACCCAGAGCGAAAATTTCCACCTATCAATTGAAGACGCTGAGATCAAACTACATACTTTTTCAGATTTTTTTACACACGCCAGAGAATTCTCACTCAAACTAATCATTCGTACTCATCTCGTTAACTACCAAAACTTTATCATGTCATCGAGATCAAACTATAGCAAGCGAACAGAAAGGGATCTTATTGTTTGAAAAAAATCAATACCCATCTTTTTCAGGTGAAACAATTCCCTCGCCAGCATGTTCACCACCCGCCACGACGAAATATGGAACACGCGCCTCTAATCAGCAACAACAACCATACGGCACCACATACATTGATATGAGGATAGACAGCACATATCATACGTATTGATTGATTTGAGGAAAGGACACAATGTGTTTGTTACACATGTATTGATTGATCATATCTTTGATTGACAACGGATAGCATGCGTATTGACTTCCAGTTTATTCATAATGTATGACAAGTCGATGGATGGTAGATAACATGAGTATCGATTGACACTTCCTTCATTAAATTTCGTACTTTCACCCATACTTTTCGTAGCCAAATTCACTTGCAGAAGTGAAAAATCGACAATTTTTGCGCGATACGAAAAGTATGAAAATACCCACTACATAATTTAACCACTTAGTTTAACCAAATATAGTCATACGAGTATTAAATGAGCATTATTAATGTAGGGAACAGACTGAGTAGCATTTCTATCAGAATATCCATTGTAGATTTCTAATTTCGAATCAAAGCTCAAATGTGTTCATATATTATGAAAAATCAGATCTCCTCACTATAGGCCATATATCTGAAATTTACCAATTTGAATGTTAACGTGTAATAAGACATTGTTTTGTTATTAGATTTATTGAAATGTTGTTCGCAATTGAGAAAAAGTATAAATACTTCAACAATTAACAATATATAAACAATTGATTATTTGCGGAACAAATCACGGAAAAAACAACAAATATCGCACTAGGCGAATGAAGATCGGCAAAGAAGACTGAGAGAGGCTTAAAACCAAAAAAGAGGAGCAAAATATAGAAATTACTGAATTTTTTTGCTTAAAAGAATAAATTTCCCTGTAAATATGGATAAATACTAAATTAAGAGCAAAAAGTGTGGTCACCGACAAAATTTCTTAGAGGACCCCGCGAAAACAATGAAAAACTACTAAAAACGACACAACACGAAAAACCTACCGTCTCGTTTCTCTAATCCTCCTCCTCTCTCTCCTTATTCTCTTCGTCCTCCTCCTCTGCCTGGGTGACGTCATCGTCCTTCTGTTTCGTGTCTGCGTCCTCCTCCATCTCGTGCTCTCTCGCCTCTTCTCTGCTTCTCTGACTCTCCTTGACCACAATACTCTTCACCTGTTCCGTCTCTCCATCACTGTGCTCGTCTGCGTCTCCCACGTTCGCAGCCAAATCTCTTTCGAGTTCCTTTTGGCGCAGATCAATCAAACCTGTAATAATGAAATGTTAACAAATACAAATATGAAGAAATTGCCCCTTTCTGACTGAAAAAAATACATTCTACACAGCAGTGATGCGGATCCAAACTTTTCGCAATTTCTCGCCTTTTCCAGGAAATCACCTAGAGGGAACCTATAAATTTTCAGATCAACACTATGCCACCTACGTTGCACAAAAACTATTGCAAAAATTGGATTAATTTTTGAAAAAATCTCCCAATAGGATTTCTTGGGAACCGAGTTCAAGTATAACTTTCCCACGGACGCCTCTGAATTAATACAACCTTCTCTACCCATTAATACATGTATACATGTAATTAATACATGGATGGCCATAAAGGAACACCATATTGTAACAATATGAGTGAATGAATAAATCTTGAATCTTCAATAACAAATAGCGTGGACGCCAGGCGAGATCAAATTACAAAGCAATCGATTATCGATACATCCACTGACATACCTTGAATAGCCTTCTGTCCGATTAAAACAACCTTTTCTAATAACGAATAGCGTGATCACCTGGCGAGATCAAACTACAAATCATAATCAATCGATAACTACAATCGCCAACCTTGAATAGCCTTCTGGCTGTTCTTCAGCAGTTCAAGTGATCTCAGCGTGTGTTTGGCGGGTACAAAGAACAGCGTGGGTTTCGTCTGGGTTTGAATGGAATTCTGCAGCAGACGGTAGTGGTCCTGCTTCGCTTCCGCCTGAAAACATCAACATCAATCGATACACTGATAGTTTATTAAAAACCCAGAAATATTCAGAAAATCATTATTATTGCTACTTTCTCGAAACTTTAAAAAATTGATAGTATTTTTCTATTCACACTCAAATAGTGTTATGATTATGACTAGGAGTGTTCTTTATTCAGTCGCACGGAGGTAACTAATATGAGGTGAAGCCAGAACAACTGGATAGGCAGAAACTACAGAGCAGATACCAGCTAAAGACGATAAAAATCGATAAGTCCGAACAGAACTAACATATTGGATGAGAGCCCTTTTCCTGGTCAACGCGCGCAGTTCTTTTTCCTGCTCACGGCGTTTCTCAATCAGGGCACGACGTTCTCCTAGAGCCTGGAAAACAAGTAGATAAACAACTACTACAAAAGAGAATAACAGACAATATAATCGAGATGAATCCATGCAAGGTTGTCCGAATAGTCAGAAAAGTTCAGAAAACGGACTACTTTTTAGCCGAAAAGATGAAAACTTTCTACTTTTTTAGAAAATTCCTAAATTTTCGCGTGTTTACAATCGAAAACGGATTAGTTTTTGTCGCTTAGTCAGACCTTACTGGTGTATGGATGAATCAAACATTTGATGCACCAAAACACAGAAAGTTTGAGCCGACTTTCAAGTCAATTTGTCGCTAAACTCCCACTGAACTCGTATAACAAACCAAGTAAGAAACCCAAGCTGATCCAACTTCATACATCATTCATTCATCTTTCACGTGGAATACGTAAAAAGTTCAGAAAATATACCATACCTTATCCTTTTCCTCACGTTTTTTCTCATCCAATTTTTTCTCAATCTCTTCCAGCTTCTCATTCTGAAAAAAAATAGCTCAATTATTCACGCGTTATACGTAACTGTGGTGGGTGTAATGTAAACTAATACTTGGCATTGGAAACGTTGGACGTTTCCACAACGACTAGCCGACCGCACTAATACAACCATAGAACTTGAATAAAGAAAAGCTCGCCAGAGCTCGCTCCTGATAAATTCGAAACGATTTCGATTATCAGGTTCTCGCTACGAGACTATTTCAGCTTTGGCACTCTGCCAAAATTCTTTCGAAATTCCAATTATACCTCCGTATAACTACGGCATAACCAAAATTTCGAAGACATTTTGAGAACCGAAAACGGAAACGAAGCGAATCAAAAAAGTGTGAAGACCTGGCAGAAGACAACTCCCGCTCCACGTGTAAAAACAGACCGATTTTTGTCTATAATATCTACTACGAGCGGTATTCGTATTTCACGGCCAATTCTACAACTAACCGGGTTTTTAGGTAACCTAACCGGTTTTCGGTAACCACCTATCGAAGTAACCGGAAAAAAGTTACCAAAAAACCCGGTTACATATAGAATTCACCGTATTTCACTCCAACCGAAGAATAACTATCTACCTGTTTCTTCTCGGTGGCCTGTATTTTCTTCTCGTTCTTTTGGAAGCTGGACAGTGTACCCATTAGCAGGTTGGAGAACATGCGACGGTTTCTTAAAATCAAAGTTTTAGTCACCAATAAAAAGTGTATACTTCCAAAATTAATACATAACCTGTTCTATACAAACTATGTTTGTTTGCACCTCAGAGTCGAAGCGATAAACTTTCTTGATACTTGAGTTGAACTTTCAAACGCATACGAATTTTACTGTGCCAATAAGAATAAAAATATTTTCATTATATTTGTTTATCTATCTCTAACTATATATAAAACAAAAAATGTCCTTGCTCAGCGCAATTCCGTGAATAGAACAAAGAAGTCAACCATTTTCTTCCCCTGCCATTATCAATAAATGCCACAATTTGTTCCAAAATCATAATTTTTCACGCAGTTAAAGAAGGACGATTACGTGCTCCAATCTCGGCGCGTCAGTCCTTCAAACTGCTACTGCAATACATTTTTCAATTGCAGTTCAAAGGACTGACGCGCCGAGATTGGAGCACGTAATCGTCCTACTTTAAATGGAAAAGCGGGTTATTTCGTAAAACATTAACACCGTACAGCTATTGAAACAAAAACAAAGTAACGAGCAATCCTTACCTGGTAGTCACCTCCTTTTTCTCCTTTTTGTTCAACTCCTCGATTTTATCGTCTCGGCTCTTCGTTTCAATCGAAGGCATTACCACGGTAGATTGCAGACTCCTGCAACACAAAATACGGTTAGCGATCGGAGAAAAAGTTGAAGTAAATATGTAGATAGATAGATTTATACGAGTTCTATTTCACAATTTTAGGTTAAGCGACCCAACTCCTACTCCTATTCAAACAGTGAGGGCCTAACTCTTAAACTTTCTATACACCATAAACGAGCGGACCTGTGTTGCAAAAACATTAAACATCGTATTATATTCCTGAATAGCGTTACGAAATCATCCATACCAATTCATACTCCATGCCATGGTTCATCCTTTTGATAATACGTGTTGAGAACAGTTTTGCGTGATTAAACTGTGCATTCACGTGAGAAACAGTGGGGTAAATACAGAAAGTGTTATAGTATTATTATTATTATTATTATTATTATATATAAATGGTACCTCTTCGGTCTGGCATCAAAAACATCATCATCGTAGTCATCGTCCATACGGGAACGCTTGTTGAATCGATCCGAGGAGTTGGAAATTCTGGAAAAATCGATAAATCAGTAGATCGAACAATCAATATAAGCCACTTCAGAATTCACGCAAGTAGAATGCACAATGCAATCTCATGCTTTCTGGTAAACTTCCAATTGTGAAAAGCTATTCCCGAATGATCTAACTTGCCAAACCAAGAGACAGGGTTGTGTATTTTTGAGAAATACAAGGCTAGTGAAACCTCAAATCTTGTGAGGAGTCAAAAGTGTGTGTTTGTTACCTGAAAAAATATTATAAATGTTAATGTTACAAATCTAGAAACTCACTCCACGTGTCTCTTCCCCACATATCCATAATTGTCACTGGTCACTGTGATACGACGTCCCATGCGGTCACTGAAAGTACATTCTCAATCAAAAATTGTTTTTCATACTGATTTGTGAATCGAACATTTCGAGCGTCGAGAGAAAATTTCCAGTTCAACTTGGAAATCCTAATCAAAATATCCTACACTTGTCTTTTCAGAGGGTAACCTTTGAGAATAGTTGTTGTGCCCACGGTTCCAACGGCTACAACTAAACAAACACATGTCAAACGTGAAAACAACACGTACCCATCTCGATCATTTCCGTTGTTGTTCCACTGGTTGTCGCTCGAGATACGTCGTTTGATACCACCACCCATTCTGGAACAAGAATAGCTCATTTGCATTTCACTACTTTTTTTCTCACACTGCATCGTAGCATGAGTTATCACAAGAAAGTCTGCCTGATGTTGCCCCCAATGAATCATCTCGAAAAACAGAAACAGTCAATTTTGAACAAACGTAGAGTAAAGGTCGAGCAGAATCTCACTCCTTCTGTTCAAAACGTCAGGCCTCCCAACTGACAATGAGAACACAGTTTTCGGTTCAACAGAAGGGAGGCTGGTTCTCATTACAGATTACCCACTCAAGTAACCGAAAACCGGTTCGGTTACACGTTACCTATTCAGGTAACCGAAAAAAGAGGTAACCAAAAACCTGGTTATATATAAGTATCTCCTCACCTATCTCCCCCTCCTGCTCCCACATTCGGCCTTCCTCCCAACTGATATATCGATCCATCGATTTCTCGCAATTTCTCGTGAGCTCGCTCAATATCCTTTGCCAAAGCGTCAGTCATATGCAAAGATTACAAAACATATAAACAACAAATCAATCAATATTCACAAAAATATATGAAACAGATCTTATCGTACATCCTTCACAGAGCATGTTGAATTTAAATATAGCATCCAAAAAGTCCTCGTGCGAGAAATATAATTTGCTCAACTAATAAACATATTACATCGAATATATGAAAAACGACAAAATACAGTATATATCGTAGTATAACGAATAGAACCACGCAACTGAGACTTGCAACAACGGAACTCTTTACTTGGTCTAAACACGGATAACATAATTGAAGTTTACAATCAAAAAACTGGCAGGCAGCTGCTCTTAAAACAGACCTAAAATAAAACCTGGGAACAAAACCGAGAATCAAAATTTCAATACGAAACAGTCAATAATTTTCATAAAAAAATAGAGGACCAGAAAAATTCCGGACTAAAAGTTAACGTGTTGACGATTCGAAATGGCTTACACACAGAGATTATGTATAGGGGGAAGGGAGATATTTCAAATCATAAATGACAACTTCAAATTCAATAGATGGTATAAAACGGGTAGTTTGTACTTATGAAACATGATGAAAAGAGCAAGATCCTATTTAACGAGAATTTCAGTTAACCAAACCGAACTCTTAACCAAACTAGTAACTAATTACGAACTCTTTTAAAATACGGTTTGGTTTCCAGAAACCCCGTTAAACACGAAAATCGCCGAGCTGAGACAGAAAATACAAGAACTAGAAGCACCGGTATGCTAATAAGTGCGTACATTCCGTATTGATTGATTTATTGTATACATGATCAACTCTACCGTAAGAACGTGTCTTGCCCATTGGGCCTTAATTATAAGATTTGGGCCTATAAAACATTGAAATGGATACATAAACTTGGTGTATACAAATTTATAGTGAAACAGAATACATGAAGGGGTGAATACTCAGATACAAACACAAACTGCGCTGGCTATGAAACATTAACAAATATTTCCACTATTTTGTATAACACAATACAACTAGCACAGCCTTGCATACAAACGAGTGCAACACACTTGAAACGGATAAAACGGGTATAGGTTGAAACAATCTAGTAAACAACCTTAGCTTGTATTGTTCACCAGCTCATTTTCTGACTCTGAGAGCGAAAAGTAAAAGATTTACCTTCGCTTACTAACGAACGAGAATCGAATTTTCCAACTAATTCACGCTTTCGTCAGAGAACTGAGCTGATTCTTGATACAGACATAAAATCGGCCATTTGAAAATTGGCGAAATTAGCTTTTTCTATTCTCGAACAAAGTGTATTATTGACAACAGAAAATTTTAAAATTTTCGTATTGGAAATTCACAATGTTCTAGAACAGAAAACAAAGCACTTTCACCATATTTCGAAATGGCTAGGTTTTATATACACCATGAAATGTATACAACTGATAAAACTTATACATAATGTATGAAACATTTAAATAACAACAAAAAGAGTCATTATCCATCCTCTTCTCCTAGATAATTCCGACTACCAATGCATCAACGGCGGTTCCTCTCTCCAAAAGGGGCGTGGTGTCGCTGCGAGGAGGAAGAACTAGTAGAAGACTGGCACTCGCCACACTCATCAGTCTGCAAATGGAGATATCAGCTAGATAATTTAGGTTGAAGAAGGACGCTTATGTGGTCCAATCTCAACGGTTCAGTCCTTTAAACTGAAATACATTTTTCAATTGCAGTTTAAAGGACCGATGCGTCGGGATTGGTCCACATAATCGTCCTTCTTTAATGCCAAGGTTGTAAAGATGAAGTTTCGCATTTTTAAGTTAAAAGAAGGTCAAAGTGAAAACATGGTACGTAGTAGGTAGCGGCAAAACGCAACGATAGTACACGCGACCCGCTTTCGAACTGTTCAATGGTAAACGGTCGGTTCGAAACGGTAAAACGTACACGTTGATGCACAAATCACGCTATACTATACTGCAAAATCTGGGCAACTTCTCGAAATTCAAAAAATCTATCCGATTTCGAAAAAAGCTTTCTTTCTAGAAAATAGTCGGATGTGTATGGTTTGTTTCACCCGCTTATAACCCATAACAGTAACAGTAACCTGTTCAAACTTCAAGCTTCAAGGTCAAAGTTTGGTATATTGGCGTTCTTGGACTTTCTCCGAAATTTGGTAGTGTCTTCACCTCGTTTACTACTACTCTAGAAGACCAGAACAATAAATCATTCTATAGAAAAAGCCTCTTGAACATTTCACGGATTACTGTAAAAGGACATCGGTTGTGGAACAGCGTATAGCTATAGTCTATATCTACTACCCACCTGGACGAAACCTGATTCCCGGTGGTAACCGCCACCGGCAGTCCGTCCCGCGAATACAGTAACCTGGCACGACGATACTCGGGACGGGCATCTAGACGCAACTGCTCCCCCAACTGGAATCACAGAAGAAGTATTATAGTATTTTCCATTCCTACCTACTGCGACCATAGGTAAAAAGAGGTCAAACCGAGCTCTTCAAAAGTGAAGGTAGTCAGCTAGTCAGACCGCTCTTGTTGCAAAAGTGAGGGGGGAGGAAGCATTCATTGGCTGGTCTGAGAATTTCCCAATGCGCAGCGAAAGTGAAGGAGGTTTTGTGATAACTCAAGTCAAAAATTGAAAGTAGTACCATTTCAGGACCTATGACTGCGACTCCTACAGAACGAGAACTAAACGTTCAGTGCGTTTGAATCACGTGAATGTTATTGAAAAAGAACTCAATTTACTTTTTTTTTCAATTTCACAAACTTTGCGTACGCAAAATATTGGACCACGTCTGCACTAATCACAGTTTAACGAAAGAGGTGGTTATTCTTAACTTCAAAGCACACTATTCTCGACAAATTTTCATAAAAAAAGCTAGCTCGGCAATATCGGGGTTTCGTTGAAAAACAGAATGTACCCACCTGAACCCTGATCTTAGTATGCTCCACCTTCTCTCTCCCCGAAGACTTATACATTGAGGGAACTGCGAACAACAGAGAACACACCCAGCTGGACACCGGGTTACCTGCAAAACAACAAAATAGGCTTGTTAATCGAGTTGAACATTTCGAGCTTTTCGAGTTCTGGGGAAAAACCGAATTTTTCGAGTTTATCGAGTTTCGGAAATTTCGAGTTTTTAGAGTTCAACTTTCTTCCGTTTCAAAAAAACAGAGTTTTAGAGTTATTTCGAGTTTGGCTATAACAACCCTACAACAAAATATTGAGAGAGTTGTTGATTACTGACCCATTCCACACTAGATTTAGCGAATTTGGCAATCCCCGGGAAAAAAATCCGCGTTTCCATTCAAAGACAGGAAACTTCTTGATTTTCTATCGAAATCAAAAATAGGCAACTTTCCCCATATTGGCAAAAAGTCAGTTTTCGAGTTTTTGTGGCTACTAGGACCACTTTACTGTGGTATTTCTGGAAAACAACAAAATATTCAGGAAGTTGTTGATTTCTGACCCATTCCACACTAAATTTAGCGAATTTGGTGACAAAAAAAACGCATTTTTCTCTCCATTTGTCTGACTGGAGTGCCACATCTAATCATCTTCATTGTGAAAAGTCACGTGTTCAATCGCGGATAAACCATTCTATTCTATCCAGTCCGATTCGACGATGATTTTCAATTCAAATATAATTTATGACAGAACTTGGAGAGGAGAAGATTCCTTGATAAAGAGTTATGCATCCCTTTGGGAACTCAGTTTATTCCCAATATCCTGAAACTTGTTTTGATTGTGCATCGATTTGAAGGAAAAAACATTATTATTATGATAGAATCGTTTCACGTACCAGGCAGAGCGAAGACCAGTTTCTTCTGACCCTGAAATTCGCCAGTTGCAAATGTGGCCGGAAGACCCGGCTTCATGCACACACGTCCGAAACGAATCTGAAACAGAAAATTAATAATACCAATAAGAATATTTAACACTAAAGTGTAACACCGGCACAAAAACTGAGCACATTGATGGACCACAGTGAAAAAATAGTTATTTGGATGATACCGATGCCCATATTCGCAAAGGGGTCCATTTTAGCAGAAAAGACTGAAGCGCGACACCCCCCAAGTCGTTATTTACCAGCAAAATGTCACATAATGACCCAAACGCAGTTTTCCTATGGAAATATCCGGAAAAACCTATAGCGATTATAGCGAAATCATAATGTTCGTTGAGAGAGAGAGAGAGAGAGAGAGAGAGAGAGAGAGAGAGAGAGAGAGAGAGAGAGAGAGAGAGAGAGAGAGAGAGAGAGAGAGAGAGAGAGAGAGAGAGAGAGAGAGAGAGAGAGAGAGAGAGAGAGAGAGAGAGAGAGAGAGAGAGAGAGAGAGAGAGAGAGATTAATGAGAACATACACTATGTCAAGGCTTATGTTAAATTACTATTCATATCTAAAACGCTTAACTAACAATAGATAAGAGTAAATACTATTAGTTGATAAAGTTAGCTATATTTTAAAATAAGTGCAGTACGTTTCGGCTCTGATTCGCTACGAAACTACACTGGCTAGCGGTCGAGCCTCATCAGGTGAACCCGCTAGCCATAAATTTGGATTGTATAATAAATTAATTATTTCTACATATTGCAAAAGAAAGGAGAGTTATACTAACTAAATTTAGCAAATCTTATTCTATCTTACTGTTATTAAATTCTAATCTAATATCTAACAGTTGCTACTCATTAAAAAATAAGGAGAAAAACTGTTGTCGAATGAGATACTAATTTTCATCCCTTCTATTTATATCCATATTTGCGCGGTTTGTTGTTGTTTTCCCATCGACCTTATCAAGAGTAGCTTCCCATGAGCAAGATTGGGGTAACAATGTCTGGTGTGTTCTAAGAAACGATGGTATTGGTGGGAAACAAACACATCAGATAAAACGATCGCTCAAAGATCAGATATCTCTAAAAGCTAATCTTAAAAGATTAGGATCATATTTGAATTTGATTAACTCATTATTTTTAACTATGTTTTTAATTTTGTTGAGAATGATGGCTTTGGGATAGGAGTTACCAACAAATTCTTGAATTATGGTTTTCACTCTAACTAAGAAATCGTCTATTAGTGAGCAACTGCGACTGAATCTAATAACTTCCCCATGTAGTGTACTCAAGCCTAATCTGAGTGGAATATTAGAGTCAAAGTGAGGATACCTCATGATCTTGAATCTGTAATCATCAGTTTTATTATAAAGTGCGGTAGAAATTCCCAAATTACTATCGATATGTATATTTAAGTCCAAATAGTGAGCACTAGTATCAGTATCGTTAGTTTGATCAAGTGATAGTGAACTGTGATATATTTCATTACCGAACTGAGATACAAGTTGTGTAATATCTGGGTTATTTCTATTATAAAATAATAGCAAATCGTCCATATATCTGAATGCTATGATGTTCCTTCTCGAGAACAGTTTTTTGTTTTTTTAAAACAAAGGCATATTCCATATAGCTGAGAGTCAAATCTGCTAGTAACGGGGATGTGTTATTCCCTTGCGGAATACCCTTAGTTTGTTTATATAGTTGACCACCATATTTAGCAAAACTGTTATCTAGAATATAACTTATCATAGCCATGATTTCTTCTTGACCATAACTGTTGACGTTTGGTTTTTTTTGATTGTTCTTTAGAGTAGAACGTGTGCTGGCCCTCAATGCTAATATAATCAATATGTTTTCCCGCATTTTTGAAACATAGGTCTATAATACTGAACACTGATTTTTTAACTATGGTGTGCGGTAAATTAGTGAATAAGCTACTGAAATCGGCTGAGTAAACATTAGGATTAATAACTTTGCAACGTCTTAACTCTTTAATAAGTTGTAAACTTCCATCAATTGACCAAAATGCTTTAATATTCGTGCGTCCTTCAATAACTCTGCAATATCGTTGAAAATGTAGTTTGATGTGTTTGAGCAAACGTTGTACATTAATAGACAGATTTCTGATACTGCTAGTTTTAGCTCCTGTAATAAATCTCAATTTTATTGGTGATTTATGTAGTTTAGGCGCACCGTAAATTTTGGGAATAGTCATAGAAAGTTGCTCATCTAGTTCTCCATTCCACTTGGAAGATAGTTGACAGTGTTTATTCAACAGAGTTTCTTCGTTCGTCAAGGTATATTTTTGATATGGGCTGTCTAAAGTAGTGGTATTCGCGAAATACCCAGTTTCTTCATTCATGAACATAATATAGAGTTTTTTACAAGTGAATGAATAGTTTGAAGTAGCTTTATCAGTTAAAGTCACAATGAAATCTCTGTGAATTTCGGATAGGTCTTTAGTAAGTATTTGATCAAACTGATCATGTGCAAGGTTATTATGATAATTGTCGTTCAATTGATTGAGAGCTGTATTTTTATTATTCAATCTTATTTTAATGGCATTGGTCATGTTACTTATCAATATTGTTTTCATTTCTTCTAGTACTGGCTCAGAAATATTAATCTTTTTACATAATTCGTTGGTTAACTTTGTACATGATATGGCTATTTCCTGGGAGAGTGCATCAAAATTAGGATTCATATGTTTAAGTCGGAAATTTGCCCCTTTTTTCAATATTTCATGTATAGACAAGTGAGAGAATAATGTAGCGTCTCCAGTGCAAATATGACCATGGTGAGGGTCGACCCAGTCTTTAATTGACTCACAAACACAGGGTGTGTTCAAAATGTTATGAATTTCTTGATTAGATAGATTTCTTAGAAACTTGGAATAGTTCAAAATGCGAGTACTAATAGGATCAGTGTATTTGAATGTGATTCGAATGTTCAATATATTACGTTGATAATTAGGGATGTACGATTTTATAGTTTCATATATTATTTTCGGTATATTGGCTGATTCCATGTAACTACCCCAGTACGTTAAACTGAAATTGTGAGCAGTGTGAATGTTCTTTTGACGCATCTTGTCATTATTAAACCAATAGAATTTTGCTAAAAATCCGACAATCTTTAGATGAGTTTCAATATCGAGTTCGTCGACGAGTTGTTTATTACGAAGAAAAAGAAACAAATTGTTTATTTTACGATTACTGAGATTTTTTAAAGTGCAGTGCAGCTGATGAGTACGTTGTTTACTAATAGAATCAATAATCGCAGAGGTATCAATTTGATTTCCACCATGTATTACATTGTGTCGTTTCTTTCTCTTACTACGTTTCTGCTTGAATCGTATAATCTTGAAACCGTAGTAAGGATGCGAGCTCTTGTCAAATGGAAGTATTTCTGAGGAAATATTACCATAGCCAATAACTTGATCATTGAGACCAAATGGATAAGGAGTCATGAGTAGTTTGATCCAGAATAATTCCTTATTAAGTCTGGTTCTTTTATCATCATTTTCAATATTATCAAGAATGTCAATGTAGAAATTTTCTGAATCGTGTTCTGGTTCATTGAAGTGATTACAAAGATATGTGTTACGCTCCTCATTCCTCATAGAGGATCTGTGTTGATGCATTCTATCTCTTAGCATGGCTTGAGTTTCTCCAACATATTGTATCTTGCATGTTTTACACGTAATTGCGTAAATGACATATTTAGACTTGCAGTTTGCGATAATATCCTTAACAGTACCCATTTTGTAGTTTGTCACTGAACTAACTATAAAGTTATTAAATCTCATTTTTGGGCAAATCAGGCATCTATCATTAGTGCAACGTGTTCCGGTAGCATCCGTTTTGAAATTGACTATTTCCTTAACGTTCTTTCCGTATTTTTTGCTATAAAACAATTTTTAAAATAATTTAGGGAACTCTGGGAAGCAATTGGTAATAGTTGTGTATGTTTGTTTGGCCTGAATCTAACTACCGAGGTGGCCACACCTGGTAGAGAGAGCACGTAATTTTAGCAGGGCTGCTGCCTTCAGGGAGGGCTTGGTAAGGGCCCACCACATAGGTCCGATCATGGAGGCGGTGAGGGCAACGTACTCCGCTACCACCCTCACCTTTTGTGAACCCCATCAATCTCGAACCCCTATTTTTATAACGAGGGATGGCCCTCGTATTAAGTTTAGTTATGTAATAAGGAATTATGCGATAGGGAGACTGAGATATGTGGTTTTATTGAAGTAGTAATAGTGTTATTAACTGGGTTGGTGGAAAAACTAATATATTAAAGCATGCGAATGAAGCAAAAAAAGAGATGTGAGTGAAATAATTTGGGATATAAAAAGGGTGGAAAGAACGTTGAGGAAATATAGGATAATTATGACAGATTTTTATTGAGCTGGGTGTCATAAGATCAGGATGCATTTGGATCTACCATAACTTGTACTGTACAAGGATATATCGAGATATCTTATTTTTGACTAACAGTTTTATCATCTACAACTGATAGTTGTAATTGAAAGTGAATGTTTTTGTAGAAATAAAAGTCGCCCGAAGGCGTAACTTTCCGAAGAAAGCTTAAAGGTTACCCGAAGGTACAACTCTCCGAAAAGAGTCTAATTGGTCGTCCGAAGACGCAACCTCTCCTCGGAGACCGAGGAGAAGTCTAAATGTTGTACCTTATGAGGTACTTACAATATATAATAATGAGTTAAGCGTGGTTATAATTAGGTCAGTTACAAAGTTATAGTATAACATGTTATAAAACTTAATGATCGGATCAGAGTGAGACATGGGCAATAAAATTGCCTCTGACATTCTCAAGCTTACCAATCGAGAGAGATTAATGAGAACATACACTATGTCAAGGCTTATGTTAAATTACTATTCATATCTAAAACGCTTAACTAACAATAGATAAGAGTAAATACTATTAGTTGATAAAGTTAGCTATATTTTAAAATAAGTGCAGTACGTTTCGGCTCTGATTCGCTACGAAACTACACTGGCTAGCGGTCGAGCCTCATCAGGTGAACCCGCTAGCCATAAATTTGGATTGTATAATAAATTAATTATTTCTACATATTGCAAAAGAAAGGAGAGTTATACTAACTAAATTTAGCAAATCTTATTCTATCTTACTGTTATTAAATTCTAATCTAATATCTAACAGTTGCTACTCATTAAAAAATAAGGAGAAAAACTGTTGTCGAATGAGATACTAATTTTCATCCCTTCTATTTATATCCATATTTGCGCGGTTTGTTGTTGTTTTCCCATCGACCTTATCAAGAGTAGCTTCCCATGAGCAAGATTGGGGTAACAATGTCTGGTGTGTTCTAAGAAACGATGGTATTGGTGGGAAACAAACACATCAGATAAAACGATCGCTCAAAGATCAGATATCTCTAAAAGCTAATCTTAAAAGATTAGGATCATATTTGAATTTGATTAACTCATTATTTTTAACTATGTTTTTAATTTTGTTGAGAATGATGGCTTTGGGATAGGAGTTACCAACAAATTCTTGAATTATGGTTTTCACTCTAACTAAGAAATCGTCTATTAGTGAGCAACTGCGACTGAATCTAATAACTTCCCCATGTAGTGTACTCAAGCCTAATCTGAGTGGAATATTAGAGTCAAAGTGAGGATACCTCATGATCTTGAATCTGTAATCATCAGTTTTATTATAAGAGAGAGAGAGAGTAACCTGCTGAACAAACGAAAATGGCTAGCATAGTTCTCGCCATTCCCACTGGAAATCTGGCAGCGTACCAATGTACTGGTGGTTTTTCACTGGGTTAGAGGTTTTCAAATTAATGGAACGTTGTGCAAGTTCTTGTTCCCACTTTTCACAGCACGCCAATGAAATTTCCGCAAGTCTTGGACGGAAAACATTTATTCAAACTTTGATTGGCACGTTGCCAATGTCTCGGTGGGAACGAAAACAACTGTAAATTGGTTTGAAACCAAACTACCAAACCAACCTTGAACCCAAACTCCTTGTTAAGTTTAGGTAGCTCTTACTCCCATTTTAGAGAAAAAAGGTGCTTGACTGAGACTTTGAGCAAATTCTCTCCACGTTCGGATCTTCTCTCAACCATACACTCACAATAGGCTGGACTCACTCCAAAAAAAAACCGTACCCCCTGACCATTTCGATCCGGGACCCGCGGACCCCCCTCGCATCGCATTAAAAACACATAAAATGATGATTTTAATGAAATTTCATAATTAAAAACTACTGGGAACTGGGACCCCCCTTTTTCTGGGGGAAGGCACCAACCTTGAACCCGAACTGCTTTTGTAGAACCTCCTTGAGCAGATCTTTTTCGCCCATGCTAACTCCGCCCGAAGTGACGAGAATGTTCGAGAAATGGAAGGCAACGCGAATCGATTCGGCAAGTTGCTCGTGACTGGAAAATAATAACAAATTAACAAAATGCATATTAACAATCAATAAACAAACAAAGCCAATACAACAAGCATGAATTCTATTTTTTATACATCTAATTCATCCAGTGTTTGCAAGTTCGCATTTTGAAAGCATCTGTTCGTTTTCATTGAATTGTTCCTACTACCTAGTATGAATGGTACAGTTTGTTTCATTCCCACTTTGACTTTGGCGTGCCAATAAAATTTCCAATTTCATAGAAATAATAGATTTTTTTCACCTACGTACTGTGACAAAGGCTATACCTGCCGCTGACAAAAACTTGTAGTTTGTTGTGTTTTGGAAAACACTAACATGGGGAAAAGCCACCTGGAAGTTTTGTTGGCACGTTGCCGAGGTCTCAGTGGGAATAAGGAAAACTATACGGTCATGGTAATTTCCATGTTGACACCCCAAAAAATCGATAAAACTCACGTGTCTCCGGCGATTCCGGCATCGATTGGCTTGAATCCAAGCGATTGGAAGAGTGCCATGAGCTGAGGACGATTCGTGTCCCGGGTTTGGCCCACTGCCAACTCATCCGTGGTACAGTCTACCAACTGGAAGCATATGCCAGTAAGGTTGTCCGAATAGTCAGAAAAATTCAAAAACGGACTACTTTTTTGCTGAAAACTGTAGGATTTCTCATATTTTGGTGCGAAATCATCAATTTTTACGTGTTTGAAGCTAAAAATGGACTACTTTTTGTCGCTTAGTCGGACCTTGCTGGTGTTTGACTGGAAGCATAACATTCAGAGCATACGTAAAATACTTTCCTACCGGGCTGAGAAATGTGAGCATGAGTGACATCAAAAAGTAAGCATGTGCAAACAAAATGTACGCACTATTGTCTTGAATCCTGCTTTAGCAAAGGAAAGACACCAACATTTTCCCGAAAAATGATTATCTGTCGATCGTAGTATAGTTCACACCATTCCTACTGAGACTCCTACAGTAACCTT
The DNA here is from genome assembly GCA_964036275.1 of Litoditis marina. Taxonomy (NCBI): domain Eukaryota; kingdom Metazoa; phylum Nematoda; class Chromadorea; order Rhabditida; family Rhabditidae; genus Litoditis; species Litoditis marina. The sequence goes on from OZ038439.1 coordinate 9,254,475, forward strand.
ACAAGCTTTCCTGAGGCTGTTGTGATGCTGAAAACTTAATTTATCATAAATCCTGCCGTACATTCATTGTACCTGAGGACGAGAATGGGCTGCGAAAATCCTCTACCTTTAGGATTACAACTACGTGAGGAATACGACTTAGAAGTTTCGAAATCCTACTGTAGGAGTCTCAGTAGGAATGAAAAAGACTATACGTAATCGTGTGAACGTGAGCGTCAGTCAAATTCAGTCACAAAACCCACCTCATTGCCGGTGCTCATGACGCACACTTTGACCTTTCTATAGATGCATACGACCTGCTGACCACTTCCGGATATAATCCCAACCTCGGCCGGACCAATCAGACAACCCTTACGGAGAAGAACAGTTCCGCTACGAACATCGCTCGCGGGCAGACTAAAAGATAGAAAAAATGAATTGGGTGAATAACGCTTATACTGTATCGAATTCGTTTCGAAAATATGGTATGTGTACTGTTCGAAAAAGATGTGTGGACTGTGAAATTTCGAATCCCTACTTTTTCTGGCATTGGCGTGATAAGCTGATAAGTCACACACCAGAAAATTCCGACTATCCTGCAAAACAGTTTCTTGATTGAAAGAGATTTTGCATCAAAAACGACTAAATGTTGCCAAATTTGACTTAGATTACCGAAATTTTTATGTTAATTAAAGCATGGTGGCCAGAGTGTGAGAACAAACACCACCCAGTAAAGTTTGAGGTGCTCATACCAACATTGAAACGACGACGAAAGGTTTTAAATATTCTAGAATCAGAATATAAACTGACCGAATGTGCTGTCCGGGTGCCACCTCGTTCATGACTTCTACTTCAGTTTCTTCCTGTCTCTGAAACAAATTTGCATATTTTACTTAAAATATTAAAGTATTCATTCTTTTAATTAGAATTGTTTCAGTCGTAATATCAAGCTGATAGCTGAATGTCGAAGGACAAGAGTTGACTGGCATATGATACTCCGAGCAATGGCTAATGGTATGAGCAACAAAAATTGCTGAAAATATAGCAATGAAATTGTAATATGTGGCAATATAGGCAATGTAATAATTGTAATATGTATATATATAACTCACATTATGCTTGACCAAGCGGGTATCTTCCGTCCTGCTGACTGCAGTTGCTCCTTCAGGCACGGCCGCACCTGAACAAAAACTGAACACTGGAACTGGAGAGCGAATAAAGTGAAAGGAACAAGATAATTGTCAAACAGGATCGAAATCATATAAAATTTTCATCTTTACTTGGGACTTGGGTATTGGTCGGGAAAAAAAGACCAAGGTTTCACGAAAAACAACCAGCTTCTCAATTTTTCTGGCGGATCAGCCAAATTTGTGAGTATGTATTTTCAACATACTCAAGCAATTATGGGCGAACAAACTATAAAATGAACGAAAATCAACTTTTTGACCAACCCGTGCTGATTCTGACGCATGTTCCTGGTGTAACTTGTCCTTCGAATGGATGTCCAGCAGTCGAACTACCCAACACACGTCGCAAGCCCTTTCCCTCTTCCGCTGGAAAATCGGGTGGTTGGAAATTGGAAAACGGAAGAAACTTCTAACTATATTTTCATGTTGTTCTGTTCTGATTTGTGAAAGGAGAACATACACCGCCAAGGCCCCTCATAAAAGGGGGAATCGCGGACAAATCCTTGGAAAAGTAGGGGTCGCGAGCTGTTAACTAACGATTTTCGTAACAAATCACCTATAATCTTACGGAAATAAGTTGAATGTCGCCGTTTTAGGGGCTCGCGACACGAGAAAACACGGAGGGGTCGCGAGAATTTTGAAGGAATAAGAGGCCCCTGGCGGTGTATGAAGGAGAACAATCCGCTTATGTCGTCTATGAGGTGTCCGTGAGCCGTGAGATGAAAAGTTGCAAAACTGATAACCGGAAACTACGCCCAAGCTCCTAAGCACGCTTGGAATTTCGAGCATTCGAGTATCTTGAAATAGTGCACTGTCTACTGTTTGACAACCGAAAATGTAGTCGTCCTAAAATAATTAAAATGTTAACCTACCGATTATAGCATATCCGTCCATAACCGAGGTTCGAACGGCCGGAATATCACATGTCGCGATGACTGGTTTGGCCAGAACTCTACCTGAAAACATGAGAGAATTAGTAAAAAGTGGGGGAACCAACAAATGTGTGAGTTGTGTTTGGTTCGACCTCGATATCAGCAAAAAGTGAACGATACGAATTGCTGTGATACTGTAGGAGAAGTATTCTGCAAAAATAGAACAATACAAATGTTGCACAATGGTTCACGAAGCCCGCATGATATTTCAGAAATTGCCGAAGGGTATTTCATGTGTGCTTTGACGACATGCGTGCGTTGTGAACCATTGTGCAACATTTGTATTGTTCTATTTTTGCAGAATACTTCTCCTACAGTATCACAGCAATTCGTATCGTTCACTTTTTGCTGATATCGAGGTCGAACCAAACACAACTCACACATTTGTTGGTTCCCCCACTTTTTACTAATTGTCCTTTTTTTGCTAGTTGTACTCCTACAACTTCATATAAGACGTAGCCAAATAAAAATATTTTGAAAACCGCTTATTTCAGAAACTTGCACACCAAGTGACGATCTCATACCCATCCACTTTTCTTACTCAGTAACACTCTATTTCCCAAAAACGCGCTCCAACTGCGATTTCTGTGAAAGAATTATCAGTCTATCAACGTACAAACTGTCGGTTCGAGTGAACCAACAGTTTGTCAAGTGACAAACTGTCGGCGGGGGGTCCCATCCTAATTTAACCATTCCACCACAAAATAATACTTCAAAATAGAATTTATATTTCAAAAGCACGTTAAACACATTATATCAGTAAAATGAAAGATTCTAGGAAACTGTTCAACATTTTTTCCTAATTCAGAGGTTGTTGAATTTCTATAATGTTTCAATTAATAGTAATTTGGTGATTCTCATATAACAGACTAGTTTTTCGGCACTGATTGTCAATAGAATAATTATGCATATTTCCTATTCATACTGAGTTCCTTTTCTATTGTTATATTAGTTTTACTCGTACAATTCCACAATTGTTTAATTTCCAGTCAGACTTTCTCAAAAATCCCTAGTACCGAGTAAATTACCATTGTGTAAGAGATAGGAGTCATTCAAACTTTATTAAGTCAGTTCTTTTAGTTCTTAAACTAGCGCATTCAGTGGGTAGGGGACAGCGTGGCCAAATGGCCGTCAAATTTGGGGCGAATAGCGGCGGCTAAATGAAAGGCGGGGCGCCAGACAGTTTCGAAAAGATTCGATTATCGATCGATGGCAGAGGCGCGCGGTGCCCTGCCTCGCCCGCGCCTGCCTCCTTCTACGTGCGCGTGCATTAATTAAAACAGTAATTTAGCACTTTTAAAATGAAAATAAGCGGATTTGAACTCAAATAGATAAAAAACTATTTAATCCAATGTATTTTAATGTGAAATTGTCTAATTTAGTGCAGGAACTTCAAAATTATCACAATTAGTGCTGTTTTGATGTGGACAAGTTTGAAAATATGTAAATTAACTAGATAATAACTTCATTAGTCAACATAGCCCCTCTCTAACTGATTTGAATACAATTTTTAGTAAAAGACTTGCAATATTTTGGTAAACGTTAGAACCAACAGTCACACTTTATTCGTGTACAAAGTGCGCTTGCACGGAGGGGAACACGGGCTGGACACTTTGTCAAGATACAAAGTGCGAATCGGGTATAAAATGCTGGGGGAGCCCATACAGTGAAATGTTACTCAGTAGATGCTTGATTCACTGGATTAGGAAAAATTATGGAACCATTTCCTCACTTCGTGTGCAAGTTTCTGAAATAAGCGGTTTTCAAAATATTTTTATTTAGCTGCGTCTTATATGTTGCCTATTCGCAGAGTGAATCTTGTGAACTCATTATATTATTATGGAAATCTCAGTTTTGTGTGTGCACAAAGCCGAATGCAGACCATAAAATTACTGATGTTGTAATATAACGCAGGTTACTGGCTCTGTCACTATCAACAACTGAACAAAAACGCTAAACGTTCCGATTGACATGTACACCGCTTTTAGCGGCGATAAGCGATGGGGATTGGCGCCATTGACAAATCTACAATTAGAGACACCAACTCACTTACAATATAGCCATTATTTCCAATACCACATCAAAAACCTTCGTTGAAACTTTTTTTTCATTCCTGCGTCAATTGACACACGCGTCTGGCGCCAGAACGAAACGAAATTTTCTCGGTTTTCCAGCTACCAGTACACACTACATGTGTCAATTACTGATTGGAGCAATATTCAGACAATTCAATTGTCAGTTTCGTGTGTTTTTGTTTTGGCGCCATCTGGCGTCTGTTCCGAGCCAGACGATAAAATTCTATTTTGAATTTGTGGATCTTTATTTCACATTGGAATATTCAATATCTGTTAACTCGAAACAGTTTGATTGACAATAACTGATATTTTCCCAACTTTGGCGCCAATTGGCGCCAGCGCACAGGGCCAACAGAACTTTTTTGATTTTCAGATTGAGCATCTTACTTGCCATGTGATAGTTATTTAGTGTACCGAATTTCAGACGATTCCATTGACGCTGTCGTGAGTTTGGGTTTTGGCGCCATCTGGCGCCTGGTTCGAGCGCCAGAAGAAAAATTTCAGTTCTGGAAAAAGACTTTCACACTTTCCACCAAAGTATTCAATTTCTATTAGTGTTCAACATTTTAGTTGATGATAAATAGTGTTTTGCCGTTTTTGGCGCCTATTGGCGCCAGCGCCGGGCGCCAATGATGATGTATTCATCTCATATTTGGCGCGACGGGCTAACTTTTGCATTATAACTCATGTTTCAAATTTCAGCTAAATCGGTTCGGTAGTTTTTCCAATAGTGTTTTTTGGCGCCTATTGGCGCCCGCGCCCGGCGCCAATGAGGAGCTATACATCTCATATTTGGCGCGACATGCTAATTTTCGCATTAGAACTCATGTTTCAAATTTCAGCTAAATCGGTTCGATAGTTTTTCCAATAGTCGTTTTTGGCGCCTATTGGCGCCCGCGCCCGGCGCCAGAGATTACATATACATTTCATACTTGGCGCGACGAGCTAACTTTTGCCATAGAATAGATGTTCCAAATTTCAGCCAAATTGGTTCAGTAGTTTTTCCACTACGATGCGGACAGAATTCCGTGAGGGACGAGGGAGGAGGGAGGAGGGAGGAGGGACGAATTACGGCGGAACTTTTCAACAACCACACGAAACCATAACTCAGGCGAAAATATTCCGATTTGGCTGAAATTTTCACACAATGTTCAATTCGTGATTCTCTAACGTTCTCTCCTTTTAGTTTTCAAAAAAAGAATATGTTTGAAGATTTTTGGTAATTAAAAGGAAAAAACGAGTCCGCAATGGCCAAACCAAAGACAACTCACGCAGAGCGCTTCGCGCTCCGCGCGATTTGAAGATGGCAGCTAAACAGCAGAACTATTCTGATGAAACGTCTTACGTCATCGGTGTTAGATTGTTAGATACAATTATAAAAAATATGTCAACGACGGATCGTTGAATTGTTGAGTTACATGTCACATAGTTGAGATCGCTGCCCTGCGCGGCACAACCACAGTGTGGTATCTAGTTCCAAAACCGACGTTAGTAGTAATTTTCTACCCTTCGAAGTACTACGGTATAAAATTTCATTATGGAGCTTTGATTTGGAGTTAAACTATAATTAGAATAATAAATGAGTAATATTGCTTAAAATAAACTTTTATATCGATATTTTGGGATAAAAAAGCGTAAAAACAGAAAACTGACCAAACTCAACAGCCCCGATGGACACATACTTGAAACTGGGTTCGAGCGAGTATTCCATCACCAGAGAAGTTGCCTCTGACACTGGAATGGCCGGCCACGCACTCTCTCTGGCACGGTCCACAACGGATGAGCTCGCTTTCATCTGCAACGAAATATTGATTAAATATTGCCCAAATATTGATTAAATATTTATATTACCCGAGACGATATCGATTGAATTAGCTGACCCGGATGAACCCTCGTTTTACCTGGGTGATAATATCAATTTACAACTAATCAGTGCCCCTACTTTATCAAACAAACAATATAACAAGAACACGCGTTTGCCGATGACCATTCCCGAAACACTTGGGCCCGTTTTGAAGAGAAGCATATTTTGAATATATTTGAACTGTTCAGTAAAACAAACAGTTCTTGCTGATATTCAGACGTATACAATCCTAGACGAAGTCTGAATTTTGGTCACCCAAAATTCATGAAAACTCCAAAAATTCAGACACTCCCCCAAAAATTCGCCGAAATTGGGTTAGTATCTGGATTTTGCACAAAAAATATCATTTTGATCACACAAAAAAATAGATAGTTACACCATTTTTCGTTCTGTCACCCAGAATTCAGAGAGTCGCCCAATAATTGTAAACGTCCCCCCCCCCCTTCCTGAAAAAGTTGTCCGCGTACCAAGTATATGCTTACCTCTTTTTGTGGTAATACTTTCATTTTGTTGACGCGAGAGAATCACAAGATGTAGTTCAGCTTCTCCTCGCCGCCTACCTCCGATACAATTCTTGGCAAAACCACCTGAAATAAAATGAAACTGGAACTATGACATACAAATTAGTCTTCCAAGTTATGTGCACTCTCGCTCGCGATCTAATGCACTCCCTCTCTCACTCACTATTTGGTAGTTAACTATCAAATGTGAAATACATGCACGCAAATGTTTACATGGTTTTTGTATCCAGCGATAGAAATTACTATCAACACTCGAAAAAATGTAGCTTTTATAGAACAACATGCCTGCTGAAAAAAACGTTCACGCTTTCGATATATTTGGATGGCGTAGTGCGAGTTGATAGTATTACACAGTGATTCTATAACGACAAGTAAACTACTAGTGAACTCCTACCACACCCCTATTCTACTACTAGTAACCTAGTAGTTTTCTTGTAGTAATGTAGGCGTAGGGGAGGAGTTAAACTATAGTTCTACTCCTACCTAACTACTAGTGAGATGGTAGTCAGCTACTAGTTTATCGGTGGTAAAAGTCAATTTTGAAAAATAAAAAATAAAATAAAAAAATTATATTTTTTAGGATCATATATCTTCTATACGTAGTTACGTTATCCTCTATCGCATTACTCTGCTGTTTACCATGTTTTGCACCGTGCGGGACTCGAACTCTTGAGCTCTCGCTTCTGAAGCGAGACACTTACCACTGCGCCACGCTGCTGATGTCTGAGGGCGCGCCACAATCGTATACGATTACAGGCGCGCTTCACTGTTCAGCGCTCACTATGAAATAACGTGAATGCGCCACGAGCCCTAACAAAAAACCTTATACTTAAGCCCGTTATACAGTAGCACTAATTCGATAAAAATTTTCCCATATTATGAATGTTCAGCGTTTTCCTGCCTAGTTAGCGTACTACAGGTTTCTACTAGCCTACGAGTAAGTTACTACTAGCCTACGAGTAAGTTACTACTAACTGTCTACGTGCTCATAATGCCTACAAATCACTGTGATTTAAATTCTGTGGAGATAATGTAACGTAAAAAGACTAGTTTCAGACTGCCAAAATGCATTTTTTAATTTGACGTCCGTATTTACTACTAGTTTTCTACCAGGATACCCCTACTATACTACGAGATTACTCCTCCTTCACTACTACTACTAGTTTACTACGAGTTTACCAGTAGTCCCAGATTTCCTATGTAAGCAGCAACTAACATCTACACAAACAAGGAAAATGAACAAAAAGTGTTCATATGATAGGAATTTTGTGATGTATCACAACATGTAGAACAAAACAAATCAAACATCGCTTTCTATTTAGTTGTTTGGAGTAGAAAAACCACTCTTGATTAAACAAAAGAAAAACTGGTTATTTGTCCTAGTTCGCACATGCGCATTCTTTTACACTGCACAAATAAAACATGAAAGTAAAAGCTACCATGGAATTATACAAAAAGCATATAATAATATTCGATAAATTTTCCGATAATTTAATTGATTGTGCTCCGCGCGCCAAAATGTTGCTTTTCCACTCCATGACGGCATAAAACACGCATTTATAAGTCGTTGCTTGCGCGGGTCGTTGGAAACAATTGAACAGTCTCAAAATCACACGTACGATAACTTCATTAAAATGTTCCCAAAGAAGAAAAATATTACGAAATCTGTTGGATACACATTTTACCAGAAAAGAATAAACCAATAAATTCCGAAAACTGGAAGTTTGACACTGAATATGTGAAAAAACATCAAGCGTTTCAAGATGCTTGTGTCAGAAACGATGCGCAACATTTCACAGAAAACGCAAAACTCGAATGGTCATACAGATACAGAACTTACTTTCTGTTTCAGATTAAAGTAACGCGTTTCCTTGCTGGGAATCGCGAGAGTCGATCACAGAGGTCCAACCACAATGAATGGTCCGATCACAATGAATGGTTCAATAATGAACGAATGACCTATTAGAATCGCGCTTGGCGCGAAACAGCGATCACTGTACTTTGTAGTCTGATGCGACTATGAGAGTGTGAAAGATTTGTTCAAAAAAGAGAATGTAAAATCCGGTACCGATCGAACTTTATTGAAAAGTTTCACCAGTTTCTACTCCGTGTGAACTTCTAGACATTCTTTATTTGTTTCTGTGTATTGTTCTGCTCGCTAAATATTCCTTTTGAAAAAGTGTTAAGATATTATATTTCATATTTCTTATTTATTTATTCACGTCGCTTCGTTACGAGGCGGTGTTCATCATATATGTCACGTCTTTGTAACAGCAGTTTCTTGTAAGGTCTTGGTCCCTTTCCTTCATAGAAGTCTTCATGGTGGATTATCGAATGCTCTGTTGGCATTGATCCAGTGACATGCGAGAAACTTCTTGGAGGAGAGGGGAATGGAACTGCTTGTGAACATATATTCCTGACATAAGATAACTAGCATAAATACTCCTGTACACTTTGGAACTTCATATATAAGTGACTGCCCCTTACATAGGAAATGTGGGACTACTGGTAAACTCGTAGTAAACTAGTAGTAGTAGTGAAGGAGGAGTAATCTCGTAGTATAGTAGGGGTATCCTGGTAGAAAACTAGTAGTAAATACGGACGTCAAATTAAAAAATGCATTTTGGCAGTCTGAAACTAGTCTTTTTACGTTACATTATCTCCACAGAATTTAAATCACAGTGATTTGTAGGCATTATGAGCACGTAGACAGTTAGTAGTAACTTACTCGTAGGCTAGTAGTAACTTACTCGTAGGCTAGTAGAAACCTGTAGTACGCTAACTAGGCAGGAAAACGCTGAACATTCATAATATGGGAACATTTTTATCGAATTAGTGCTACTGTAGAACGGGCCGTCCCATCTGGGACGTCCAGCCCCCGCCTGTGGAAAGGCGGGGCCACCTAGACGCACTATATAAACCGTGACCGAACGAAGTCAAGGAGAGATATAGTGTCGCCTTCGCCTGGTCAGCCGCCGCTGCCTATTAGCTGTTCGCCATTTTAGTTACTGTAATAAACCCTTGTTATTATATGTGTTCTGTTCCATGTACCGAAACGACGAAACTAGCTCTGGGCCAATTGTAAGTCCCATCTAGAACGTGGAGGTCCTCGGGCAAGAACTCCTATGCTCCCCGTCTGTTGTCCGATAGCCGTGTTCAGCTTCCGGAATGCGGACTAGGACGGGTGAGCACAGGATTCCCCTAATTCCTTTATATTTCTCTACCGTAATATCATTTTGACTGATTTCAAAGAAGCTGGGCACCCGACAAAGTTCTGGCTACCAGCGAGTTGACTAGAATCCTCGCGAAACTGCAGTTCTATCTGTAGTATGCGAGTTGACTAAATTCCTCGCGGAGAAGCAGTTCTGCCTGCTGATCCACTACATTCGGCTATTATTATTATCTGGAGCCTCTGTCCCATATTGGAGAGTACCCTTCGATTTCGCGAACGAAAGGAATGGACAAGCCCATATTCAAGGAAGGTACATTAAATATTGAAAGAATAGAAAAACATTTGCTAACAAGAAAACAAATGTCGTACGACAGGCGTCACGTTTCTTTTGACTCAAACCACAGTATTCCCCGGGACGCTGGTGGAAAAATACAGTGAAATGATTGTCTTTAGAATCGTAACCCCTCCTCCTGAATATTCAATTCTGCAAGTGATTGTGTCGTTTTCCACACACTTCGCCATCTACGTACCGAAAAGCAGTAGCCACTCTCCCACTTTGTCCAAACCCAGAACGTCTCAGTCAACATTTTCGTCAGTAAAGTAAATTCAAAAGGCCAGGCAGGCACACTTCACTATTATTTCTATCCTTTTTGCACCACTATCATCACCGCACGGAAAACCGAAAATATGCACACCACTTCGAGTTACAGTTCTGCAAACAGTTTTCGCGGAAAGCAGCTCCCATCCATCAAGTTCCGCCCTTGAAATCCGTTTCCGGACGGAGAGAGAAATCTCCGCGGCGACGAAATGGAAGAATTTCTACATTCCAACGTCACAAGAGCCGTAGAATCCACCAGAACTGACCGCCACGGAGCTCCGAAAAACTGCCAAATCGGGCATTCCGATTTTTCGCGAACTGGTTAGCTGCGTATATATACCGACAGCAAGAGACAGTCACCAGTCAGTCTCTCTACCAGCAACGCAGCTCAACTGCTCTCGTCACCACTCCAACGCACCGATCGCCTCCCTCACCTTCAGTAACCAGTGGTCAGGTACATTTAAAATAGTCTTGGAACTCTAAGAATTTTGAAGAATGCAATCAGTCTTGACATAACTTACTCTAACTCTCTACTAAAAACCTACCCAAACCAATCAAGACTGAGGGCAAACGCAAAGCTCTTAGATGGTTCTCATAAGTGAAGCCAGGTTACCGTTCCCAAGCTACTACCAGTACACTCACATTTTTCTTTCTCAAAACTTCAATCAAAATAAAACCTGGTAGTAGGCCATCAGCGACGCTAGCAAGGTTTCCAACCTGACCACTTTTAAATATATTTATATTGCACACTTTTCTCACTCTCTCGTCAAATTATGTTCATACTTCTTTTCTCTAGAACTTATTAGTAAACTCCCATTTATTTATAACACTCCACAAATTTTCTCATCCTCACTTATTTTCACTCATCTGTTTTGTTTTCCTAGCACCAATATTACTTATATAATTTTCGCGTATTCCACACTTCTCTAAAATAATTATCTCAATCTTTCGCGCGTTATTTAATTCTCGTAGCTATATTAGCACTCTCGGTAGTCATTAGTCACCTGGTTATCTCCGCATTCTCCATTCGTTCGCTAAATTACGTAATACTTCGCGCATCCATATCTTTTCACCCCATCTCTCTCGCCGAATTGAAAAAAAAAATGTAATTATGAAAAGAGGTCACGCAAAGTAGACCCACAAAAGAACAAAACATCAAACCATCGGCAATTTTCTCAAATATTGTTTTATTTTCTATATATGTATGCTTATATGTTATGCTGAGGATCGGGACGATCCTTCTTCGAGGGAGGGGCGCGTCCCATCTGGGACGTCCAGCCCCCGCCTGTGGAAAGGCGGGGCCACCTAGACGCACTATATAAACCGTGACCGAACGAAGTCAAGGAGAGATACAGTGTCGCCTTCGCCTGGTCAGCCGCCGCTGCCTATTAGCTGTTCGCCATTTTAGTTACTGTAATAAACCCTTGTTATTATATGTGTTCTGTTCCATGTACCGAAACGACGAAACTAGCTCTGGGCCAATTGTAAGTCCCATCTAGAACGGGGCTTAAGTATAAGGTTTTTTGTTAGGGCTCGTGGCGCATTCACGTTATTTCATAGTGAGAGCTGAACAGTGAAGCGCGCCTGTAATCGTATACGATTGTGGCGAGCCCTCAGACATCAGCAGCGTGGCGCAGTGGTAAGTGTCTCGCTTCAGAAGCGAGAGCTCGAGGGTTCGAGTCCCGCATGGTGCAAAACATGGTAAACAGCAGAGTAATGCGATAGAGGATAACGTAACTACGTATAGGAGATATATGATCCTATAAAATATAATTGTTTTATTTTATTTTTTATTTTTCAAAATTGACTTTTACCACCGATAAACTAGTAGCTGACTACCATCTCACTAGTAGTTAGGTAGGAGTAGAACTATAGTTTAACTCCTCCCCTACGCCTGCATTACTACAAGAAAACTAGTAGTTCTCTAATAGTAGAATAGGGGTGTGGTAGGAGTTCACTAGTAGTTTACTTGTCGTTATAGAATCACTGTGTTAGTTTATAATGTTTCACAACGTTAGATACCTGCAAATCAATCTCTGAAATTACCGGAGGAACATACTTTTGAGCTAAATACATGTATAGAGCAACTCGGCATTTTTATCCCATCCTGCGTCTCTCGCTTCCCACACTATTTCGCCACACTCGTATGCAAGTTGGATGTATCAGCAGAGAAACAGCGCATGTTTTAAGAGTCGCAGACTTGTATAGAAGGACTGGGTTGTTCATGAATACGCCCTTTGAATGACCCATCCGTAACCTCCCGTGTTGAAGCAGTTCTCACTAATGTGGCTATCGAAATGCGAACTTTTCACATATTTGAGCGTTTCGTTTGCCTTCAACAAGAACATACAGAAAAGAAAATACGAAGAATCTCAAACGGTACCATGGTTCTAACATTCTGCTTCTAATCCCACTCTCAAACAATTCCCAGCCAATCGGTCAGCCACTTTAGTGGCGGCCCCGACGAGAGAGCGTGCAGGTCAGAGAGACGCAGATGTCTGCGGCCTCATTGATCTGCACACTTTCTCGCTCAGCCAATAAAAAAGTGGCTGGCCAATTGGCTGGGAATGGTCTGAGCTGAGCTCAACTGAACCTCGGCCGCGTGCCAATCAAATTTTCTGGCTATATCTTGGAGTTTGTAGAAGAAGAGAACCTTCTATTTGCGGCTCGTCACTATAATAACATCAGAATGAAAATAGGTTTTTACTAGGAGCCGCCTATCCAAAGTTTCATTGACTGACTGCAGTTCACCTGCGATTCGTTAACACCAAGTCGTAAAACTTGTTGAGCCATGAATAGCTTTTAAAAAAGTTATAAAGGCAAAATTGAAACTCGAAGAACTTTGTTTTTTTTTGTGAATTGACTTTAGGGTCAACTAACACTCTTGTGGAAGTGTGAAACACAACTCTAAATCTCTTTAAACTATATCAACAAAAAAATGAAATAACCTCGCAACCATGTTCATTGAAAACTATACCAACAGACATCAAAAACTGAAACAACCTCGAAAACATGTACACAGTGTCAAATGAAATGAAAATGAAGATCAAACAAAATCAATGTATTTTTTGTATTCGAATAAAAATCGATAAAATGAGACCTAACAATATCGCTTTGTTTTGTATACAAATAAAGGTCGATAAATCATAGATCAAACAATATCGGCGTGTTCGTATTCTAACAAAGATAGGTGAAATGAGATTAAATATTATCAGTGTGCTTTGTGACCAAGTTACCGATAAAACGTAGATCAAACATTATCGTTATGGGTTGTAGCCAAAGAAAAATCAATAAACGTAGATCAAACAATATCGGCGTATTTCAGATTCAATTGAAAATCAATAAAGAGTAGATCAAACGATATCGGCGTATTTGGGAGTTATTCCAACAACAGTATCGATTGGTTCCCGTTCTGGTTCTGGGAGGAAATCTTCGTAGTCCTCGAGCAAAGGATCACTGTCCACGTCTGAAAAACCACAAAGTGCAAGTGAAAAAATAGTCACGTGAAACGCTAACCCGAATGAGCAAATGCCTATCTTATATGTACGCGTTGAGAGAATTTTAGTGTAGAGGTTCGCTCTTACCAAAGCAAGCCGTTACGGAGTATGTGCCTCTATCCCAATGTGTTTGTAGTTTGATCCTATCTCTTTTTGATAGGAAAAGTTATGGCGTGAGTTGAGATCAAACTACAACAATGAATCACTCACTCTCTGTAACCTAACACTGGAAATAGGGCCCCGCATCGCCACCAGCAGTTGTCAGGAGGTTTTTCTCTATTCTGCCAGTTCTGCTGTGTTTGTAGTTCACTCCTGTTGCTTTTCGGTTGTATCTCGTGAATTTTTACATATTTCAAGATCAAACTACAAAAAACGTACCATTAGGAAACAGGGATCCAGACCGCCATCAGCAGTTGTGGGAGATGGTATTCTATTCAAACAAACGAAATCGACTTACGTTCAATAACTAACCCATGACCTCCCTAACTTCCGTCCACACCTCAACCTTAACCATAACTTGACGTCAGTCCACGTTCTTCCTGACCGTGACCCACCATTTGGAAATAAGGATCCACACCGCCACCAGCAGTGGTGCGAGATGGTAACCAGTCAAACTCAAAAAACCGATTCAACCTTAACCATAACTCAACTCCTCCACCTCAAACATAACTCTGACTATAGCTTTCGTTAATCCATCAACCTTAACGTTTGTTAACGTTCTTCTCGGCCGTAACGTACCATTAGGAAGCAGGGATCCACACCGCCACCAGCAGTGGTGCGAGATGGTAACCAGTCAAACTCAAAAAACCGACTCAACCTTAACCATAACTCAACTCCTCCACCTCAAACATAACTCTGACTATAGCTTTCGTTAATCCATCAACCTTAACGTTTGTTAACGTTCTTCTCGGCCGTAACGTACCATTAGGAAGCTGGGATCCACACCGCCACCAGCAGTGGTGCGAGATGGTAACCAGTCAAACTCAAAAAACCGACTCAACCTTAACCATAACTCAACTCCTCCACCTCAAACATAACTCTGACTATAGCTTTCGTTAATCCATCAACCTTAACGTTTGTTAACGTTCTTCTCGGCCGTAACGTACCATTAGGAAGCAGGGATCCACACCGCCACCAGCAGTGGTGCGAGATGGTAACCAGTCAAACTCAAAAAACCGACTCAACCTTAACCATAACTCAACTCCTCCACCTCAAACATAACTCTGACTATAGCTTTCGTTAATCCATCAACCTTAACGTTTGTTAACGTTCTTCTCGGCCGTAACGTACCATTAGGAAGCTGGGATCCACACCGCCACCAGCAGTGGTGCGAGATGGTAACCAGTCAAACTCAAAAAACCGACTCAACCTTAACCATAACTCAACTCCTCCACCTCAAACATAACTCTGACTATAGCTTTCGTTAATCCATCAACCTTAACGTTTGTTAACGTTCTTCTCGGCCGTAACGTACCATTAGGAAGCAGGGATCCACACCGCCACCAGCAGTGGTGCGAGATGGTAACCAGTACGATGGCGATTATGGCTATTGCCAATACAAACAGGGAGAGCACGGCGAAGGCCAGACCCAGGGCGGCACGTTCCACGAACAACGTCGACAGCATCACGTCATCTGGAAACAATCGAAAATTTGCGAACTACAAACTACAAACATAATCTCAGAACATATAAAAATTGAAAAAGAGGGAGTTTCATAGGGGGGGGGGGGGGGGTGTGACTGTAGTTTCATTGCCGATTTCAAACTACAAATGCAAGACTAAATCATGTGAAGACAACAACAGATGCAGTTGTAGACTGATACTGAAAAAAAAACGTTTAAAGACCAAGGAACTTCGAAAGCATAATGGAATCTCCAGACAATGGTTCGATCTTTGAAGGAACGTTGCTACGAGATCGAACTACAAAAACATCGTCACATCACAAGGGTGAAGGAACGAGTTATAGGATTTGTCAAACCGTTGTGGACACCGTACCATCGATTTTGTGAGAGGCGGGGTTTGGCGAGGGTCCAGCCAGTCTGCGTATCATTGATCTACACAGTCTCTCGCCTGTTGGCAAGTAACCAACGACCGCTCGCCCCACATCGCTCAATCAATCGAACCCTCTGCTGTCTTTATGGGGAAAATGACGACTATAGCGACTAGATAGTAAATGATGCAATGACGACTAGGAAAATATCGAGACTATCAAGGTATGAATTGTACTCTGTTCAATAATCCTACCGAGAATAGACGATTCAGCCGAAACATTAGCAGATTACCAGATTACACATGATCTGAACGTTTGGAAGTTCAAACGTATGTCAAGAATATGTCAAGGAGGTTGGTTCGAAAGCCTATATGCACCACAATTGATTCAAACTTCAAATAAATTGCATTTGTTCTTTACTTCGCTTTTGAAAAATAGGAAATAAAGAGTGATTTTGCAGAGGGAATTAAATCTTACTCTTTGTTCACCGTTTCTCACGTTCACCAGCTTAGTACATAATCACGTATTTTCTCACGGTACGACAGCAGAAAAAATCAGTAATCAGTTGGAATCTATGTTCAATAGTAAGAACCTAAAATACGCGATAAAACATTATTGGCAGACAACTTTAATGACTAATGAGTATCAAACATGTTGATTCCAGTAACCGCGAAGTTTATATGATACTGGAGATAGAACAACAGTGCCAGTATATGCGCAGGAATCATAAATTAAACATGCAGATATGAAACTCTCTAACATACACCGTATAGACTTGCAGAAACGAGAATCCTATACTCTAGTAGATTATCGAGTCTCAACATAAATATTATCTCAACAAATCCTAGTCAGAGGGGATTTAGTGAGTATCACATTAGCACTGTATCAAAAGTTGTTGAGGCTCCATGCAAATATCAAAATCACTCATCTTCACTAGGACCAGTAGGTTTCGGAAACAGTGAATGCTAATGATCAATGTTGTTGTACCACAGTAACCGACCGAATCAGAAATCGTTAAGTTTGGTCACCACTTTTTCGAGAGATTTTTCTACCGCACCAGCCAGCGCCTGATGACGCAGTAGCAATCCCTCAAAAACCACGCTCGTGAGCCATGAACTTCTCATGAGATTCTATTGATTGCTATGCTACAACAATAAAAGATCACGGGTAGCTCATGAGATGCTCATTAATTTCTCATGAGAAACTCATATGAACGCCGCCCAGGCATGTTGGTGGGGGTGACTGCATAATGTCGGCATTTATCTTCAACACCCGCCTATGCATACATTTAAACTTTGTTCTCGCTCTTCTCTTGTTGAAGCTACTGTTTGAAAAGGAGGCGAATGTAAATCTTGTTGAAACAGATGTGACTTAAAACCAAGTACTTGCGAAGTAGTTTGTTAGTTCATTTTCAGAAGTGGGCCCAAGCTTTCACTGGAGTGTATAACACTTTGTTTAAACAGTGTGAGCCTCAAAAGTGGTACGCGGCAAGGTATAAAATGGTAGGAGAGACGGAGGGCTCAGAGTACACGTATCAATGAAAAGCACTATGTACTATGCCACCAGGTTATTTCGACCGCTTCAGAAAGGGATTAGTGAGTCGTTCGCGTTTTCGGAACAAAATGTATTACGCAATAGAATAGCATTTACAAATCCATTGTTTTTTCCCGGTTGCTAGGAGATTCCATTATGTTTCCAGGTACAATGATCTCATTAATATAATATGAAAAGCTGTTCTCTCACGCAAATGCGGTATTTAGTGCAAAGGCGACGAGAGACAATGGGCAAGCGAGAGACGCAGACGACTGAACGGGATAAACCTAAGAGATCTTTTGCTGAAATGATAAAAAGTGCGCTTATGGCTTATGGACCCATACAGATGGAAAATGTCACTAGCACTCTGTAGGGATTTGTGTTACGTATGAACTTTGGTCCAGCCAGTGAAGGAAAAATGCATACTTTGTACAATGCTGCCGCTGTGTTTGTAGTTTGATTCTACTACCCTACAACTGAAATACGGGTAGACCCCCCCCCCTCCTCAGACCCCCCCACGCTCACAGTTATTTAGTAGGTTGCAAAATGCAACAATTTTTTGAATTTTTTTTGTAGGTCATAAAATATCAGTAAATCGATATCATTGATTTTTCTTAGACACCACGACCTTAGATTTTGGTGACATAATTGATGGTCATACTGGTTATGGCTGAATGAAGAAAAGTTTCCGTCACGTACCGTACCGTACCGTTATTTAGTCCAATTATGTATAGGGTGGTAAAATGTTCGCAACAGAATCACTTGAGAGGTACTACGAACGTCGGCGTAAAGGCAGTTTCTAGAATGGAGGTTCTTAGTAAATGCGTAGTTTTACCACCTGCACACTCTGCAAACTGCTCTTTGGCAGCTTCCTAGTGTTTCAGAGAAATGTTTCGAGCAAATATCCAATAAAGAATGTTAATACAGCTTGCGAAGAGCCAATTTTCACAAATTGAAATTGTGGTGAGAGTATACATGCTAGATCTGCCAACCGTTCTTCAAATGGAAAGTTTCATGGAGAAAAAAATGTAACCGAAAAATTTATATCCATCCGGTCACTGTATTTTGCTGGAAACTGAATTTTTTCTCCTAATCTAGTCTGTTCCATAAAAAAATGTTCCAAAAACATATAAAAGTAATAGTGTTTGTGGAGGTTCGAGCGTGGGCGTGGCTTGTGCTTCCATGTACCCTAAAGACTCGCGAATGAGTATCATGAATCAAGGGTATTAAAAGGGAAATAAGGGGGTCTTTGCAAGAAAAGCCTTCGAAACGATTCAAAAACGAACGCTTGAGGGCAGAAAATAGTCTAAAAAGCTAT
Organism: Litoditis marina; assembly: GCA_964036275.1. Lineage (NCBI taxonomy): Eukaryota > Metazoa > Nematoda > Chromadorea > Rhabditida > Rhabditidae > Litoditis > Litoditis marina. Next base: position 9,273,140 of record OZ038439.1, read on the forward strand.
AAAAATTATGTGATACGTGAGAACAATGCTTGTTATTGTTTACGTTACTATTAAATGTATCCGAAAGATGTGTCAACATATAGAACCGTTGAAAATAATTGTGGTAAAACTTGAAAGAGCATGTTTTTGATAATTGTCAATTTTGGTTTATAATTGTTATCAAATTTGAAAGAATTTGAAAGAAAACAATGTTTGTGAAGGTTTGGAGGCGTGATTACGTATAACGAACGTATTGTTCTGATAAATATGCACACTCGAATGAACTAATGAGAGGATCCTGCAAAAACGACAAGTAATATAGTGAATAAAACTGATATACTTCTCGCTGATTTAGGCACGCTGCCGAGGTCTCAGTGGGAATGATTGGAACTATATTATCATGAATATGAATTTTTGAGTTTTACCAGGCAAGAGAAAAAGGGAAGTTTTGGAGTGGTTCTTCAGCCTTCTCAGAGCATGTAAATAACACATGTTCGAGAAAAACTAATGTTTTCTCAGAAAAAAAGTGTCATTGGCACGCTGTCAAAATTTCATTGGCAGTGACGTGAACCACATGAAAATCTGAATTTGTTTGGCCGTGATTATGAATGTTTTCAGTGATTTACATATTTTAGGACGGGTTGGTTGCGTGTTAGATTGCGTGCATTGCGAATACATTAGTGAGAATATTCAAATGTTGAGAAGTAACTTGAGAAGTCAATTCGATTGGTATAGTTGAAGGAAGATAGAAACACCACATATAGTTCATAGTTTTTTTCACGGAATAAGCTTTCGAAGGTATTATACTATCGGGGTCACATGACGGTCATGCGCTTTCGGAAAAGTATGACTAAAGAAGACAGGATAGTAGGATCGAGTTCAGAATTTTTTTTTCAGTTTTCGAGTTTCGGAAAAAAAAACCGCCGAGTTTTGAGTTCGACTTCAACAACCCTAACAAATAAGCTTGAATGGGTTGACATTTCGGTAAGTGGAAATCTCAATTTTGCATAAACTTCCAATTGAGTGGGACTGAAAGGGCAGGATTCCCATTTAGCTGGGGGCGATTCAAATGAGGAACGAATACTCAAAGCACAGCCAAAAGCATGACAATTGAGCCGCCAGACAACACAAAAGTGTGATTTGATATTTGGATACGTGAAAAGAACCTGCGAAACTATTTCTTTGAACATTTTTCTATGTCAAAAGAAAATCCGAACTGCAGTTTGACCTCTGGTCTAGAATTTTGGGTAAAGTTTCATGGGGTCAAACTTCAATCACATCAGATCGAAACAAAGCGACCGAAACTACCTGCTTTTCCCAGAACGACATCTGTAATGTTTTCTTTTCAAATGTTATTGGGCATAGAAGGTAACTATACTGGAGTTGTAGTTTGACCTGCATACACAAGCATACATTGCAAATTTCCACTTAAAGGAGACCGGAGAGCAACATGGTTTCTCGTAAAGCTGCTGTATCCTACTTTTGATTGGACGCGTTGCGTGTCGCGCGGCATTGTCATGTGAATGTCACGTGGACTAAATAAACTAATATACGAGTTATTTGTGCTCTCTGATCTCAATACAGTTGAAAGCAGCCCGAAACAAAACTTCTGATCAAGTTGTGTTCCGATCTCCTTCAAGCAACGGATGACCAAACTACAAACACGGCAGAGAAGACCAAAATCGTTTTTTTAGTTTGGTTTTCTCATGGGCAAGCCCTATAAACAACCGTCAACGGCTCTTCATTAGTAACAAAACACGGTTCTCTTCCATGAATAACTAAATTCCAGAACTGAAGCATGTGTTTACGTTGAACGTATCACATACATAAGTCATTTCTAAGGCTTTTCACAGAATAACCGACGTTTGAATAGTGAAATTACTAGGATACACGTAGGTAGACGCAAATAACAAGTATCGGTTTGAAAAGTTATTTCATTTCCTCGGCATTTTTTGAATGAATTCGTTAGTTAGGATGAAAAGCGAGATGATTGGGTGATTTACGATTTCATTATGTCGTATTTGCGAAAAATGTGTGAAATCTCACGGGAAAAATCACCCGGAAACCTTTTGTAAACTTTTATTAGGTAGTTAATTCCTTCTCACGAGACACTGGTAAATGATGTTCTCACGGGAAAAAAGGAAATCGTGTAAAAAGTTGAAGCAAAGGAAAAAGGGGGTACGTGTTGTAGAGAAGTGCACGTTTTGGCACCTTTCCATGTTTCATATAGTTTTCACGTGACATGACTTTGAAAATGAAAAAAAAACAATTAAACTGATTGAAAACGAGAAAAAGTAGAGAACACAAAAGTGTACACGTTTGAGCACGTTGTTTTGAGCACGTAGTTTTTATTATAGGCACATAGTTTTCCGGTGATATGATTCAGAGAAAATTAGGAAAAAATAAGGCGTTGTACTTTATAGATGTTGCGGGTGGGAATATAAGGTTGCTCGTCTAATCCCGCAATATAATAGACCTAATAAGTACGGAGAAACCAAGAAACCATTCCTGCAATATTTGTAGAATATGATTGGGATTACACAAGGATTTCTATTACAAAGATCATAATCTATGGTTCAACAGTGTTGTTCATATCTACGTTGTTGAGTTTGTACAGAAAGATACATGTGTCATTCATTGACTGTTTTATGCGAGGTTTTCTGAAATTTAAAATGTGTATTGCTGAACCTACGTATGTTTTTTCTATTCAGTCAGAATACAACTTATCACTATACTACGAGTAAATCAACAGCAACGTGAAGTTAGCATTCTAATGAAGCATCGTGCACGTCATTGCACGTTTTTGAGTTCCGATGTGTTTAACATGTTTCACGTGACTGTGCAATTGACTAACACTATAAGGAACGTGTCTAATCCTAGTTCTCCGAGGTTTTTAATTGGCGCATGTTTCATGGAAAATTGAGGGAAAACCTCGCCTTGGTTGATTGGAATATGCATGAAACAACGCTTTCCGATCTAGGATTTATGAGAGATTGTTCATAATGGCACTAGGATGCAGAGACTCGAAACAGCAATGGTATTCAATTTTGTGTTAAGGCACTCGCTCATTAGAAAAGGAAACAAATACGATTTAAAACATAGGACCGCAGTTTTTATTGGGCGACTCAATTTGAATATTTGTTTGGTGTCGTGAATAAAGTGAATGAGGTTTCTGCAATGATGGTCCAATAAAATTTGGAATAAGAAAAGAAAAAAGGTTTGCCATTCGTCAAAACGATCGGTGCTAATTCGGTTATGTGGCAACACGCTTCCGGGTAACCGAAACCTCCGCGTTTCGCATATTTTGCAAAATAAACGGTTTTTATAAGCAGAATGTAATAAACGTTTGTATTCAAGATTGTTAAACTCATTAAAACTTGGCGTGAGCACGTCCTGAGGAGGGGTGTTTAAAATCGCAAATCTCGACTCGGTTTCAATCACGAACTCAAAATTTTGAATTATTTAACTTTCCGAACTCAAGGTCGTAAACTCAATTTTTCTCTGAACCCGAAACTTCCTCGTGTGCCTTTTCTGCTTTCCTAACTAGCAGACTCGGCAAATCTAGTTGTGTGGTTTCAAATGAAGACTTTATCATTTTCAAGAACACGGTTTCTTAAAACGGTACGTTCCACACATAAAAATATTCTCAAAAATCGTTCTTTTGAAGCGAGAGAAAGAGGAAGAAACTGCCGCGGAAGATTGTTTACGTGAAAGGAAAAGCTGGTTAATCCGAGTGTTGTTCCTCGCTCAATTTCTATTTTCGGGTTTTGTCGCTCTTTAAGAAGTACTGAAAGCTGATACTCTTTATAAAGAACCTAAGAGAGTTGATTTATCCATTTACAATGGTGTTGTATTCGTGCGATACAAGAGTGTTTCTTGTCATCAAGGCTTTTAGATGGTAATAATGAGTTTTACTCATGAATTTCCTAGTAATTAACCTATATGTACTAATTGGTTATACTATTTTTTAGTTATTAATCAAAACAAAACTATCTGACAAAGTCAGAGAGAAAAGACGCCGTTGCTCCAGATTGTGAGGGAATAATGATAAACAAACTTTTCATTCTCATTAAAAAATGCAGCGAAAATAGATTCATTCATCGGATTTTCGCACAACCACAACTAACAAAAGTTAGAGCGTGGTGTTTACTGCCATGAAATTCGACGAGATCAAACTAAAAACACAACGGTACTGAGCCAGCTGTACAGTATCGACCCACTTCGCTCGAAACAAGCCCTATAGTTTTTATGCGTTAACGGAAACATGTAAAGAATAGGTGGTAGGTATCCACAAAGTATAACGCAGTAATACAAAGGAAAACATTTTGTAAGAAGGCTAGTACAGAAAAGAGTCCAACCCAACACTCAAAAGACAACATTTTACCGTATGCAACAAAATCCCGGCGATCGAATTCAGACCTGCAAGAATACACTGTCCGACTTCGGAAATATTACAACCTCCTATGTTGTCAACTGAACGGGAAAAAGTGAAGTTTACTCAGAGGCTTGGGGGCGAAATGTGTGGCGAGTTGAAACAAAAGTGGAAGAAAAGTGGTTTGCGGTTAAAAAGGGAATTCGCGTTCAAAATGTTGGTTCCCGTGGTTTTCAATACAACAAAATTCCGAAACTGAACAAAAAGTAACGTCTACGCGGTAGGTGAAGGTGTCTGCAAATTGGAATGAAGCAAAGTAGTGTTTCGGTTCAAAGCCGGAATTGCACGTTCAAAAATGTTGGTTTGACTAAGGGAAACGAATGTTCGTTGGAAACTTTGAATGCAATCGAGAATCGAGGGATTAATCATCATTTCAGATCTGATGTCCAGGGAAAATGAATAACATGAATTAAAAGTTCACGATCGGTGTAAATTACATTGAGTTTGACATAAACAGTGTACTTTCTTGGCATCAGCTTTTAGTTGTATGCAGAATATGAAACGACGGTTCTTGATACAACTGAATCCCGCTTTTTTCGTACTGAACGAAAAATAACGTTTTCCCTGGGTCCTGAGGGCGAAATTGATGAAAAGATGGAGCATAAGTGCGTAGAGAAATGATTTTGTCGTTGAACAAAGGGATTTCGCGTTGAAAATGGGAAATTCCGACATTTTGTTTACAGAATGGAAAAAGTAACGTTTACCCGGAGGGCGGATGTGTATGGAAACTTTGGACGCAATCGAGAATCGAGGGATTAATCATCATTTCGAGTCGGGTTGGGAAGCGGAAATTAGAAACAGAAAAAGGAGATGGAAATGAGGCGAAAAATGAGAGATGAAACATTGGTTGCGGGGGGGGGGATAGATTGGTAGACTATAGTGCTCAATTTCTCGAAAAAGTATACTTTGACGTTTCGGATGACTTTTTCAGTTATGAAAACGTGTTAAAACTGCCGTAACATTTCATCCGCACGCTGTTATAGTTCACTCGAATGTGTAGACTACAGAAAGTGATAAAAACGTGGAACATTGAAACCCTAGCACACTTTTTGGGTCAGTTCACGTGGCTATGAATTTGACTAGTCGTGTGGTTGAAGCCAGATCTTTACGAGCAGATAACTCAGTTTTTCGCATCGGGAGTTGATTACATTATGTTTTCAGTTGTGTTTCCAGTTGCCTACGTTCCTCGTATGAAAAAAATCAAAATTTGACCCGATATGACCCGGTTCTTACAAATGCTTACAAAAAATACATAAAACGGACATAAATTAGATACGGTACGACCCGGTTTCTGAAACCTGAAAGATCTAGAGCTGCAACTGTGCGTTCAGATCCGCTTGTATTCCACCCAATTCACTTAATATCTAGAAGCTGTTGCGATTGAAATTAAAAATAATTCCAGCAAATTAGGTCGTGTTATAGTACCGCGTTCTGAAATGTTTGAACGTTTAACATAACTGTCCCGAGATGGTCAATTTAGAAATTCTGGAACGCGCTGCATTCACAGATGAAAAATCTGACACAAATCAGCGAGTTAATAGATGTTTGTTTAAACGATGACACTTTCGTAACAGAAATACCATGATGGAGCGTATTCAATACTCTCTAACTATTAATCTACATGTTTCACGTGAAAAACATGTGTTGACTTTAGTAAACAATAACGTTGGAACGGGGTGGTGGTTCGGATAGATAGAAAACTATCTAATTTGGGAAATAAATTGAATTAGCCACAAACATGCGTCGGTTTTTCGCTAAGTGCATTGGAAAAATTGAATTAAATGAAATCGTTGAAATCGAAAATCAATTAAAGTTTGTTTTCCTCAGAAATGTTATTTCCGTACATTCTGTGGTTGTGGGTTCGCATTCAGATTTAGCTGAGGGAGAACTTATGAACGAGGAAAGTAAACTAGCTGATGAAAATTCTTGTGAAGTTTGTTTTGAAGTTTTACTTGCAAGTTTATTTTTAATATCTCATTAACTACAGCTTGTTTACGATACTTTTTCAGGTAACTCGAGTAATTTCCTGTGCCTGTAGTTACCATGATGTAATCTCCGGTAAGTTAATTTGCAGTGGTGCAAATATAACTGCGAATGGAGAACAGGGAATAATGGTTTAAAATGCATGATAGGTAACTGTACATTTTTGATGTAAAACTCGGAGGTAGATCTAAGTTTTTATCGCAGATTTCATTTCATGATAAACATAGTATTATGGGGTTGGCGCTTCTCAGAGCAATCCTATACGGTGTATGTTGCTTCATCCTCCTGTGTTAGAAGTGTGATTCCTTTGCTTTTGGGTGGAAGTTCGTACGTTATGGCTCGTATTGGGATCAAACTACAATCCATTTCTGATCATCCTACATCAAATGTTTTCAAGATGCGAGCGCAAAGTTTCAACGTCCTCCAATATCTGAGTTGCATGAAAAGTTAGAAATCCGCTAACACAAAACGTTGAGTTACAAGCGGTAGATGGGAGGACCTGGCGCTATAGAATTGCCTATCGTGTTCAGAGGCGGTATTCATGGAAATGCCGGCCTCTCAATCCGAGCCTGCGTCTCCTCGAACATACGCTATTTCTCTGCTCTGAAATTCCGCCGCGATACGAGTGTCGCGAAATAGTACGTAAAGCGAGAGACGCAGAATGGGATGAAGGGAACTTGTGAATTTTCATGTGTAGTTGGAAAATGTTAAACATTCACGCCCATATGAATAAAACTCGCGTAGTTACAAGTTTTGTAATTTAGTTTGTAAATATCAGTCAATCTTCTCCCTGCAAGTGATAATCCTGTACTAAACTAAACATCCAAATGACTATATGTGCTTTCATAAATGATGAATAGAGAATGTAACTTTTTGCCGCCGCACGAGACTCATGAATAGCCTGATTAGTGACGTAGTTGACTATAACTCATACTAGTGCAGGGTAAACACCCTATTTCATGTTAGTTTCTATAGTCTGTATCTTTCTCCCGCGTAGTTTGGTGCCACTAAAATTGTGAATATTGTATTATTTCGGAACTTTCAAGCATACATTCCGATGAACAGTACTTCACCCTTATAACAGTACGTACCTAGCAAACGTTCTGGAGAACTTATGCTCTCTATGAGAAGTATTCGTAGAAAATTGTGCCAATTATCGAGTCACTTTCGCATCGGCCTCGAACAGAGAGTGTCAAGATCAGAGAGGCGCAGACATTGTGAGCCTATCTGCGGCCTGTTGAAACTCTACAGATAATAGTTATCAAATGGGGCGGAAAAATACGCGACAGATAAATGTTTTCAAACTGTGCGAGTTATGACCTACACTATGCCGTCGTTAATGTTTTTATGACGACTATAGTCGTCGCCAACGGAAAGGCGGAAGGGTACTGAATATCTTACTTTCCACTGTGTACGCACACATGTCTTCGATTCCAAAGCTCGCCTGCTCTGTGCGCAAATAGCGCAGTGGTGAGCGCTCTGCTACAAATATTTAGCTCGCAGGTTCGATTTCGGCGTGAGACAGTTTTTTTGGCTCCCACTACAGAGGGAGGCGCTACTGGTTTTCTAGAATGGTTAGCGCGGTAGACTGTTGCTTCCGCCTCCCAGCCGGAGGCAATCTTTATCGTAACATGAGTAGTTTTCAATTATAAATTTTGGCTCGGTTCCTAAGCTATGAGCTTGAATCTTTCACAGTTATTTTTTGCAAAACTTACCTCCTTTTTTGTATTTCATCAAAACTTGTTGAACAACTGTTGAAGAGAACTTTTCGATAGAAGTTCTGTGAGTAACTTCAGAACTGGAAAACCAACTATACTTCCGGTCAACTGGTGTTCTCGGGCGTCCCTCTAACGAACCCATTCTTGGAGAAGCACATCGTTGGAACGTCATTTGAGTTTTGAAATTGAATTTCGTTCTCCTCAAAAATAGTGGAACGTTATTCCTGTTTCTTGAAGATTTGTCTCATTATTATAGTTCCCACCATTCCTACTGAGACTCCTACAGTAACTTTACAAACTTTCCGGAGGCTGTTGTGACGCTACAAAGTCAGTTCATCAATAACCGTCTCGTACATTCATCGTACCTGAGGACGAGAACAGGGTGAAAAAATCCTATTCCTTTCCGATCACAAGAAGGTGAGGAAGACGACTTAGAAGTTTCAAAATCATACTGTAGGAGTCTCAGTGAGAATGAAAAAGACTATATAATCTCATCAATTTAGCAATTACAAAATTATAAAATTACTTCAACACTTTAGTAGCCTTTTCTATCTTTTGCTTCTTATTTTGATTCATCTCTACACAGTAAACATCACGTTTTTGCGTTTTCCGATAACGTCCTTCATTTATGAAAAAGTTGTTCAAAAGGTTCGGCGAATATGTTTCCGGGAGCATGAATTGTATTGAAAATGTCCATTCTAATCAACTTTTCATGCGCTCCATTTATTTTTCAGCGCACCGCTCGAAGCCTTTTTAGAAGATTAACTCTCGTCGAAATGATGTAGCAACAGTAGCGGAAAATCGTTCCGCTAGCCGTATTTTTGAATTTTTCACGTAACAGTGCAATTAACTTCACGTTATGACGTACACGCTCTGTCCGTTTAGATTTGAACTACTAATTTTATTATTCATGGAAATAGCCAAGATATTGGTTTTGCTTCACATTTTTATAATAACTTCACTTCTCTAGTATTTTTATAGAAATGTACTCATTGTGAGATGAAAAGTGGCTTCACGTGATGACGGACGTGAATCATTTCCAAGTTCCTTTTGCTGTTGCTTCGCTAGAAAAATGAAAATATCCCAGTTTTCCGATGTATCCAGCAAAAAAAGCAGAAACAATTTTCCGTTTTCTAAAAAGTTGTTTTTCTTAGAGGTTGAAAAATTGATTTCACGTGGTGACGTACGTGGATCCTCCCTTTCCCAGGTCGTATTTTTGTTGTTCCGCGAGAAAGGCCGAGGATTCAATTAAGTTGTGGAGAAATGCGCTGCCCGGGACTAGTTCGTGTTTGGGAAAACAAACGCACGTTGATTGTTTAACGCAGATGAGAAAAAAACCTTGACACGTGATTATTTCGTAATTTTCCATTTTCCCCCGAAAATACCTTTTTATACGGTACGTTTCAGTTATTCTTATGTGAATAGCGCAGCTCTCATTCTCGTTTCCTTTCTCTCACATTCGTTCTCTGGCTCTCCCGCCCCCCCCGCCCTCTCTCTTCATCCCCCTCTCTCTCTCCTATCTCTCTCTCTCTCTCATCTCTTTATCTTCTTTCATTCCTCTTGATATGATGTTTCACTGTGCGAGTATGTTTCTATTCCTAATGATGAAAAACTTTCGCGTTTGTAGTAATCTACATGTCTCATTTTCCGTTTCTGCTCGATTTTCACATTTCCAATTATAACGAATCATCATTCCTTTTACGCAGTTTTCTGTTCAGTTTGTTGAACAAAAGCTCGGTTCACATTGGAACCGCCAGAGAAAATCACTAAAAACGTTTGAAAACACTCAGATTACCTATATCTTCAGTTGGTGTACAGTGTAATGGTACTGCATAGGAAGTAACGAATTCTTCGTTGTAGTTCGATCGACCGAGAACAAAGGGACAAAACTACAATTACAGCGAGATAGGGTAACGTTTCCTTTTGAAGGGTCAATGTGCACGATAGAATAATTTCTCTCCAAACTGAACGGATTCTGCCAAAATCGTTCAAAGATGTTAATTAGACATGTAATAAGGAAGCTCTCGCACGTTCTCTGGCCTAACCGATGAATGATGAAGAACTTTGTGCAATGAGGCTCATAAGATCATAGGTTTGAATCCCGTAAAGTTTTAGATTACAAAACTTGACATTATTTGATTTTATTTAAACGTAATTCTATTGAACTAATGAAACTCAATTGAGTCCGGGTGGTTTAGAAGCGGACCCCCCCCCAACCTGCGTCTCTTGAATCACACGCTATTTCTCGGCTCTCAAGGTTTCAGTGTTTTCACGTAAGTTCTGTCCACTTTGAAAGTGTTGGTACCCCAATATGTTTTTTAACTGAAAACGTAAAACAAAACATCGTTTGTGTTTTTGTAATGATGATTATTGTGGTTTCGCAACATCAACCGAATTACGCTATTTTTCTGTTGAACGTTCGAAAAAACAACCATGACCACAATCATACATCGCTGTTTGAAACCTTGGTTATTTTCCACCACATTTCTCAATCTAGCCGGAAAATGAGCATACTTTCAACCCCCGTGGATTGTACAATGGTGATTGAACAATGTCGACACTGATGATCAAAACTACCCTCGTCATCATTGTTTGTTCTCTTGCTTCCAATGTAGTGACTGAATCAGTGTTGTAGTTTGGTCTTCCTTTACATCACAAATTCACTATAGTCGTCGCTTACAGAAAAGCTGGGGTGTACTGTATATCTCACTTTGCGCTGTGTAAGAACACATATACTCGATTCGTCCGTGCTGCTCGTATAAGCCCAGTTGGTGTAGTGGTTAGCTTTCGCGCCTCCCATTCTTTTGAGCCCGGTTCGAGTCTCACATGAGGCGGCTCTTTTATAAATTTGGCACGCACAATAATCTGATTTTCCAACTGGAGCTGGATCAAACTACAATCACAGGTCGCGGACAATACAAAGTTTTCGCCTTTCTTGCCTAGAGCGAGCGAAGTACAAAAATTACAAACATACAAATCCTACAATCCAAAGTACAACGCTTCCCATCAGTATTCTTCAGATACATTCTTCTCCCCCGCTCTTTTCCCGTAATTGTCCTTCCCATTTGTGCTCATTCTGTCCGACCAAAATGTCCCAATTTCCCTCTCTACGAGGCTCGTTTCTTCCCCTCCAAGAGGGTAGATCAAACAAATACACGTTTCAAGTACGAGAGAGCAAAGATCAACGCCTCAGACGTTTTTTAAATGTTTGCGTTCAGGGGCAATCTCGTTCGGACGATACTGGGAAGCTTTTTCGGGTTCAGAATTCATTTTCACAGCATTTTTTCTTGATAGCTAAAAAACACTTTGTGAAACTAACAAAACGTGAGAAAATTGTACATTATGATTTTGAATATTCAAATGAGGTTTACGTTGAACTTCAGTGACTTCTTTTCTTTACTGGGTTTTTCTGGGTTGTTTTGTACACGTCTTACGCAAAAAGTTTCCCACGGCGTTTCGAATAAATTTAAGATCTTTCATGGCATTGCTTTTTGAGTGATTGCTGCTTTTCTTGATTCCACGCCATTTGTAAATAATTAATGAAATACATATAAAAAGTGTTCGAGCATTTGGCGGAAAAGGCGACTGAATAAACTTGAATGAAATTTATTTGGCGTGACGGCTGCATAGGTTAGTTATATAGGTTGAGTGCGTCATTTTTCATTTAAATGTTGGTGATTAGTTATACTATAGGCCAACTGAATAGTCATGTGAAGTTAGCATTCTTTCTGAGAAACCGTGTACTTTGTCATGGCACGTTTCTGAGCTCTGCTGTGTTTGAGAGAGTCTAGGTCAAGTGCGCAAAAAACGGTGCGCATGTACCAAGTGAGCAAAAAAACTGCGCAAATTCTCAGTGAGCAATGAATTTTTGCAACCCTGAAAGTTGCAGTACCGCACATATCAGGAAAAAAAATTCGCACACATATCAGGGACACGACCGCGGTTGACCGCGGTCGTTTGAGTTTTGAAGTTGATATACACACACAGTAGTTTGAGGGAGTAGTAGAGTTGCTTCACGTGACTGCGCAATTTACTAACAGTATAGGAAATCTCTCACTTTCCCGAGGTAGCGCCTTTTTCCAGTGGCGAACAAGTTCTTTAGTATTTCCACTTTTCATTGTTTGATGTCCAGAGAACTGTTTAGGTTCAGATAATCATAACTTTGTAAAAACTCTGTAAAACTAAAGCATGGACGTAGTTATTAGGTGCCTGAACTTGCAGGCTTCAGTGAGTTTGTTTATTTTGGCACTGACATAATCTTCTGATTTACTATACGTTGTGGTATAAACATTGAGCACTGGCGGCTCAAACATATTTCCGTGTTTCGAAAATGACCACAACTACGTAGAGTTTTTGTGTTTTTCTTCTGCTTCGAAGCTTAGAAGCTCCGAAAAAAATCACATTCTTTGAAAATCTGTATGTTCTGGTTTTCGCTACGTTTTATACTTTAAAAACCTAACAAGATTCGGAAAACGCTGTGCAATTGTTTCAAAACTTAATTTTTTTCGAAGTTCCACCGCTTTTTCAAATTCAAAATTATTCAAGAACTCATACTAGAATAACTAAGAACTAATTCTAAAAATCTAAATAACTAATAACTGATATCTGACCGTGGATTGAGCTTATAATGTCAATATGAATGTTGTGAGTGTGAAACTGACAGAGCTGGTCCTTTTCTGTGACCTTCTTCACTCCTTTGAAGAGTTTCAAAACTACGAAATCTGCCCCAATCTGTCATCTTGTTCCCAAAATCTCTCTCAGGGGAGTCTTTTTCGGGAAATCTCATTCGGAAGGTGACTTCGAGAGATCAATTACCCCAGAAACCTCTTCAAAAACTAGAGTCAATATTCGTAGGGTTGTAGTGAGTTTTATAGTTTTAAGTTTCATTTTGCTTAAATAGTTTTAAATATCAAACTTTAGTGTACATATATTCGAAACGTTTCTTTCAACTCATGTTTCTACTTTCACATCATGAACTGTTGGACTCTATATTCTGGATTTGGCTATAGATACTGAACTGAACTGGTTGTGAGTTTGAGAAACAGCAAATTTTACGAAAAGTATGAAACTTTGCTAAATCCCCAATCTTTTTGATGAAATTGAATACTGCTTTGTGTTTGCTTGCAGTTTTCGCTGAAAACGTCGTTAATAAGCCCATAATTCAATAAAAAGCGTATTCAATTAGCACTGCGCCCCATTCAGTTTTTTCGAAACCAAAATCAGAAGCGATCCGTTCTGAACAGAACAGGCGAGTAAATTTTTTTATATTTAATTTTTCTATGAATTATAAATCTGTCGCCTCATTTTTCCATTAGTCCTCTTGGGTTCTGCTAGTTTTGTATCAATCTCGTATGCGCAAAGTTTGTGGGCGTGGTCTAATTTCGATACCTAGTACTCTCCGCTACCTATTTAGAACTCGTAGCACGCGGGAAATTTTTATATAAACCAGTTAGTTGATATACTTGAATTGAATTAAATATGCACGTAAAGAAAGCATCCTAATGAGGAATCGTGCACTTCGGCACTGCACGTTTCTGAGTTCTGCTGTGTTTAACATGTTCCACGTGACTGGGCAATTGACTATAGTCACAAAATGATCAATTTAAAAGTTTAAATTATTTAAGATTTATTCATTCTAAACTATCTATCCCAGTGACCCTATCTATTTACGGAAGCCACTCCAACTGAGACGGGTTCCTTTCCAATTTACGGCAGAAACTACTCACGAAACCCCATTCAAAAAGCGTTTGGTCTGTGGTTTTCTATTTCTAATCTAAGGTTTGACGTCACGTTTAAAATGAAAACACCAATTATGGTCTTTTAAAATTTCAAACTGTTATTCAAAGATTCAGAATCACTTTGTTGTCAGAATAGTATTACGATCTCGACTTTTATGAGGACGAGTTATCAAAACCAGTTTTGGTAAAATTGATATGGTTATATAGTCTTGTTCATTCCTACTGAGACTTCTACAGTGGGATTTCAAAACTTTCAAGCCGTTTTTCTCACTTCCTTTTGATCGGAGAAGTTGAGGATTTTCGTACCTCATTCTCCTTTTTAGGATCAGTAAATGTACGAGAGCATTGTTCATGAACTACATTTTCAGCTTCACAACAACCTTCGGAAAGTTTGTAAGATTACTGTAGGAGTCTGAGTAGGAATGGTGGGAACTATATTAGCACTTTCGAGTTTGACTCCTACTCGGAACTCAAAAAATAAAAACTCGAACCTCGATACAAAGTTGAATCTGGACAATTTTGCACCTGAAACCAACTCGAAACTCAGGTTTTCAACTGGAACCCTCTTACTTCTGTCGAACACTTCTCATCAAATAGTGTGCACTAAATGAAAACTTCTATTTTCCCCAATGTTGCCATGAGTCAGAATTCAAAGTTCGTGATTTCTTGGTCCACCGGTTTTTTCTTCTTTTTCAGCAGTTTTCAATTGAAATTATTGTTGGACGGCGTTTCCGGTGAGCGGAAATTGTTCCAAACAACCAGCACTCATTCAGAGATTTTAGACCAAAGCTCGACGGAAACTCGAACTTTGACTTTTGCTAAAGAACGTAGATCACCTACTTATTTTTAGTGTAGGCTAAAAACTTGTACTATAATCATAGTTTTTTCACTTTCAAACAGGAGCTCCAAACCAAGTTTCAAACTTTGACCTCTTCTGAAGAACGTAGATCACATATAGGGTTAGCTTCTTCCAAAGAAGGTCTATATGGTGTATGTTGCCCTTTTCGCTGTGTTTGTACTTTGATCCCTCTGCTATTCGGTAAAATTTTTGCATTACGGCGTAGTTGAAGATCAAACTACAATGATGACTGGGTACTCCCTATTACCAAGCGAACGAATACTCATTAATCACTCATTCTATTAGTTTTAAATGTTTCAAATACTAATTTGGTAAAATAGTGGAGGGGGAAGTGATAACATCTCACATTTGAAACGGGTTCCTACTCATTTCTGTTGTAGAAGTCGCCGAGAGACTTTATGGAGGGAAGATGAAAACTTCAGATTATTCTCATCTGCTGTGTTTGTAGTTTGATCCCTCAGTGTATTGTTTCAAACTCGAGATGTATGTAGATCAAACTAAAAAAACAATTTTGGTGGGGGTAATTTACTATAGCCAAACTATAGCTACGTCAGTCACGACATACCTTTTTACTTCCTGGTTCCGAATCATGAATACCAAATGTGTCTATTTTGTTGATGTCACTTTTTAGTCTGTGTTATGACTGTGAACCAACTAAATATGCATTCATTATTCTTCGCCATCTACACCCGGTCACTATTTGGCACGCAGATAACAGAAACACATCATAAAATGGGAACATTCTCCTAGAAAGGAATATCTTCTGTTACTTTGTAACTTTTAGGTAAATGTGAGTGTTTTTTACAGCTCAGATTGAAAGCAAAACGGTAGATCGTCTGCATAGTGTTACACCTTTAATATATTTGTTACAAAAATAAGTCATATAAAAATCGTAGTTTTAAATGCAAATGCAGTATATAGTGACCTTTTTGTTCAATGATCAAACACCAAATTTATTTAATTGTTCCTGAATTGTTGTCAATAATGTATGCATAATAAGGTCATGATGGGTGACTCTTTGCGACGCTTTTGAAACGTAAGTAAACACATCCTTCAGTTCAAGAGTAATGCTACTCACTCTTCTAAATTATGCTATTCATGTGATTGTCTGTTCAAAACAACTGAGAAAACTTTTATTCGATTTTCCACCACGTTTTTAACAGAGTTTTTAGTAGTTCTGTTGTATTGCAATCTGTATTTGTAATATGATCTGCAAAACTCTACAATTACCCAATCACGCCCAAAACTCCAGATCGATCAAATACACACAAATCGGAGCAAAGGTAGAACATCCTTTGAAGTGAATGAATTAATATGAAATGTGAAAATATGAATTAGTGGCTACATGTTTTGGTCCCTAAGATTGCTCTCATTCATATTTGTTCACTGATTTCATCTTTCTTTGAGAAGAAGACCATTCTCACATATGTAAGTCATCAACGCTAGTTCCCATTCTGTTTTTCTGTTTTTTTCCCCACAAATGTCTGCAATTTCATGTCACGACATGGTGTTCTGTTGCACTTATTTCAAGCTTTCGCAGATTGTATAACTCTTTCCTTATTTTGAAGTTTCCAAACTGGAGCTGAAAGAAACTAAAGTAAAAACGTGGTGAGATACGTATTATTTTTCCAATAAAAAACTTTTCATCATCCGCATTGGAAGATTATTTTTTGTTTTCGGGAAAGCGTCAATGAAATTTAGAAAGAATGTTTTTGAAAGAAAAGCAAGGTATTTCAAGAAGTATGTTCGTTTGTGCAACCTTTCTCCCCGATTTAAAAACATACCATTAACATTCTCATTACAATCTATTCTGGTAAGTGTTCTCTTTTTAAAACTGTTTTTGCATTTTTAATAACTTTGCAGCCTACGATGTCGTCATTTTAAACATGTGCGCAATCAACTTATTTATTGCATTAGCTCATGACCTACCTCATTTACGAAAGTCGTTCCGGGAACATTTCAATTGTTTTTATGCTACCTACTTCCGCCCACAGCAAACGCACTTTAGTCGTCGCCCAGACAGATTCAGGAGCCAACTGTATACTTCATTTTCTGCTGTGGTAACATTTAGGCGAGGTTATATCTGAAGTAGCAAGTCAACCCAATGTTTGGTCTGTACCCCTCTAAAATAGACAACTTTGAAGTTGTACATTTCTATATTTCTGGTTAGAAAAATGAATATTCCTAGTAGGTGATTGTATTTTAAAACTATTGTGAACGAATGCAATTAAAGGAGGTAAGAATGAGTGTAAGCTAACTTAACTGGTACATTCGAAGTTAACCAACTGATTTCGTGACCTTTTCACGTTCCCACTACCTCTCCATCGAAAAAATTCTTCAAACAGGTAATGTAATGCTGCGTTACTCGACCCCCATGTTTAATTTTCAAAAATTTTCTCACATTTCTGCACTTTATTGGGTCTTTTGCGTCATTCTTAATGAATAATCTAATAAATTCTATATTTATTATTTACGGTTCAATGCCACATCTTTTTTTACACCTAGCATTGCGCATGAGACTTCCGCATCATTTTTACATTGTATTCAGATTCACAATTTTGCACTCATTCATGATTTCACTATACTGCTAATCTCACAGTCACGTGAAACATGTCGAACACAGCAGAACTCAGAAACGTGCCAAAACAAAGTGCACAATGCCTCATTAGAAGGCAGACTTCACGTGACTATTCGATTAACTTATGGTAAACACTTTATTCTTTTTGCATCATATTTCCATTCTAATAGATCAAACAACGTGAAAACATGTGTCGACCTCGTAAACTGCTAGTGAAATGCATGTCATGAATAGCCTAGCACATGTGAGCATAAACCGCGTACTTACGAGGAACAAGCTTGACTTTATGATAATGGGGCACACGCTTTTGTTCGTAGCTTCACTATGAGATTTGTATAAATAGAGATCTTAACTACCTTCGATATGCTCCCGAAACGCAAGTTAACGCAAATTCACGTTACCGTTTCACGTTTTCACGTTTTTATAACGCACTTTTAAGTTTTCACGTTTTTGCAATTGTAAAACGCGAATTCGAAACTCATCTAAAATCTCATTTGTTGAAGTGGCTGTAATTGTCACTTCACCAAATCGTTCCATGTTTTAAAATTCGCTCGGTTTTACTCGTTTTACTATACATTTACAAGCATTTAAAAGTCCGTTACTGGATATAAATCTTAAAAAGTTTCCGATTCGAAAGTTTGTTGATGTTTCAGGAAAGAATACGATCAACAATTCAACACGATAACAACAACTGTTACTATTTCCCAGAAACATTGCGTTGGCGACATTTTGCATCACAAACTCGATATCTTTGAGATTATTTGTTTCTTTGCGTGAATTCACTCTTGTTTTCCAAATCAAAAACGTGTGACACGTGAAAACACATCATAACTAGTTTTGTGATTGAGTTCCAGAAAGTTCGAGTTTTGGTTTTTTTCTCGAGCCGAGTTTCGACTTCGACTTCAACATCCCTAATCAGAATGCATAAACGTGCAATGTTAGTATAGTGAGTGCCAAATTTATAAATTTCTGTCTCCTGCCGGAATCGAACCTGCGAGCAAAAGATTTGTAACAGGGAACTTACCACTGAGCTATTGGAGCACTTAACGGCTATGCTTCGGAATCGAAGACATGTGTGCGTACACAGCGAAAAGTGAGATATACAGTACCCTTTCGCTTTTCCGTTGGCAACGACTGTAAACGTTTTCTGATGTTTCTCGGCAATGTAATGTACGTGACTGTTTCTTACATCACTTGTACACTTCTTCTCACTATTCGAAGTATTTGTTGGAACACCAAAAATCATCTTTGAAATGTCAAAGATGAATTCTCTGTTCCGAACAGATATTCTGTTGTGCTCCGATTCTAATCCAATTTTCGATAGCAATTGCACATGTCTTCTCTGAAACTGAATGTTTTTCTGAGTTGAAATGGAATTTACCCTCCCACCTTTCATCCTTAGATGTCAACAAAGTCGAATCAGAAACTTCGCGGTTCAATCTATTTCGGCTTCTGATTTCGTAGCTTTTCTAGATCTCCGAGCTGTAACTTTGACATAAATTTGACACTATAGGGACCAAAGAAAGCTACGTTGATACATACACATTGTAGTTCTATCTGTCTTCAAATCAATCGTAACTGAGAAAACATGTTAGTGTAGATCAAAATACAGATCAAACTGCAGCTCTTATTCTCCATAAATCACCCATTGTTGACGTTTTGCACGCTGTGAGGTTCTTTTCAAATTGTCTAAGAAGTTTGGCTTCTCCACGAGAAAACTAAACCGTCATATTTCGCAGAAAATCAAAGTTTTATGGATTCCGTTCATTTTGTTCATCAAAGTTACATGGTTTCTTCTGCTTTTTCATTTTGTCTCAGAAGTCATCTCTGAAATTTACTAGCATGAACTTTATCCCTAATGAACAGAAATTTTAAACCCCACACACATTTAGCACAACGAATAACTATGAAGTTATGTTTTTGAAAGATTGAACAATTTCAAAAAAGTCTTATTTTACAGTACTTTTTTAGTATTCAAAGTTCATCTCAATTTTATTGACCACTATACTATACTTTTTCTCTGCATTATATATTAGTCTTAACGATCAGTTCTCCTCAAAATTGGCAGCAGTGTTTGTTTTGCGCTTTTCATATACACTTCCAGTGCATATTGCGTCTTGGTCCAGTATATTTCTATTAATATGTTTAATTAATCTTCCGTTTGTCTGAACCCTCTTTTTATGAGATTTTTACGTGCGGGAATGAAGTAACTCGAAATTGGGTTTGATAAGGAAACGTACAATGGGATGTAACGGAAATTCATCTGTGTAGGGTGTGACCAAATCGGATTTGTGGTTTGACCTCAATTCACGCCAAAACTCCCAAATTTCGACTGAAAAGCGACGAGATAAATAATAATAATAGGTTTATTCCACAAAAATAACACACATGTTATCAAATCAATATCCACGGGAATGACCTTAGAACCCCAAAGGGAAAAAACTACAGACACAGACACAGCAAACTCCCAGGTATCCGTATTTTGTTCGTTTTAAATATGCACACACAAAACCAAATTTTCAGAGATCGAGTATGTAAACATAGGTTTTAGGGTTGTTAATCGATTTGAAAATTTCGAGTTTTCGAGTTACGAGTTTTTCGAGTTTTGGATATTTCGAGTTTTTCGAGTTCGAGTTTTTATCGTTTCAAAAAACCGAGTTTTCGAGTTTTGAGTTGAACTTTTTTCGAATTTGGCGGTTAAGTTTCAGGATTTTATCGAGACAAAAAATAAGAAATTTTCGAGAAATTCCGATTTTTCTCATGACTACGAACACTCATGAACTCATGAACAAAGAAGCATTTCATGTTTGAAATAGCAGAAAAAGTGCTGTGAAACGCTCATTCGTCCCACGTATCTGACTTAGAACGAGGCCAAACGCGAAACTCGAAAAACTCGAACTTTTCGAGTTTCAAAAATTTCGAGATTTTTGAGTCTCGAGTTATTCGAATTTTGAGAAAAATCGTGTTTTCCGAGTTTCGAATTATTCGAGTTTTGAAAATTTGGAGTTTTTTCGAGTTTTTTCGAAATTCGAGTTTGGCTTTAACAACCCTAATAGGTTTTACTATAAAACATATAATTCGAGGGCATGATCTTTGTTCTACTACCCCAATACCATTTGCAAGTGCATGGTAGCAGCTTCTCCATGGAGCAACTGTTTCTATTTGTTTTTGTTTTTACTAAACGCGTGACAGACAATTAATACATTTCATGCTCTCAACATCACTATTGCTTCTGATAATTGATTGAGTTTCTTGAGATGAATGAACTTTTTATAAGCAATTTTGAAAAAAAAACCGCAAAACTCTGGTCGCTGAGCGCAAAGATTTTGTAATCATTGAGAATTTGCCTGGATAATATAGAATCTACGCATGGATGACATAGATCACAAGAGCTCACCAGCGAGATACTTCTCATAACATCTACTGGCGAGTACTTCATGAGATCAACTCATGAGATATTCGGAGATAACCAGCCAGCCTTGGAGATTGCAGAATAACTTAAAACATAGTTTTGATTGCGCAGTTTGGGAAACACGCGAGTTTTCGCAGTCGTTTTGTAGCTTGGTATGTTAGATCCTCGTTTTCGAACACAATAGATGGAATATTCATTATTTATTGTAGTAATTAACGTAGATACAATAGAGACTACATTGGAATGAAGTCGGTGTCGTGGTCGGACATTTGTCGAATTCCTGTATGTTGTTGTGCCCTTTTCGTGCTTATTGGAGTCTTATCTCGATCAAATTGATGTCTTGAACAATAACTTCGCGGTGCCTTTAATCTGAGTAGTTCATGACAAAACGTCTGAATGAACTTTTATCATAGAAAACCTGTCTAACATTTAGTTAAAAGCTTTTATCTGCAAGGATTATGGACAATAATTTCCTCAATAGAGTGTTCTCAATAATTCACTTGATTACTTGATATTGGACTTTTCGAGTTTAAGATTAATCTCTCCGTTAACTGAATTCCTTTTGCAGCTCTAGATAACTAAATCATCCAGGTGCTACGGTGGTTTCTTGTTTCTTCAAGTGTAT
Source organism: Litoditis marina (assembly GCA_964036275.1). NCBI lineage: Eukaryota > Metazoa > Nematoda > Chromadorea > Rhabditida > Rhabditidae > Litoditis > Litoditis marina. The sequence continues at coordinate 9,294,464 of OZ038439.1, forward strand.
ATAGCATAGCTGAGTTCTCTCTTATTTGCAAAATCTACAACAGCAAAAGCGGGAGTGGCAAACGATTTGACCTACTTGATCATGTGACCTCCCGATGTTCTTACCTCCCATTGTTCTAGGTTGATTTGCTTCCGGTTCAGCTCAGAAGAGCGACCTTTGAAAAGACCAAAAATAACCCGAACCAACCTTTTTGGTTGATCAAACCTCTCAGCTCACTCATTTATACGGTATTTTTGGTAAATCTTCCGAAGAAACTGCGCTAAGGATTTGATCTACTTGATCATGTGACCTCCCGATGTTCTGAGTTACCATTGTTCTATGTTGATTTGCTTCCGGTTCAGCTTAGAAAGGCGACCTTTGAAATAACCAAAAATACCCCGAACCAACCTTTTGTGTTGATTAAACCCTTTTCCGCAGAGGGCGGGACCCCAACGAGTCTTTCAATTATTCGCATCTGCTTAATCACACGAAATTTCATCCCAAAAACAACGCTAAATACGAACACTTGTCGTATTCTGATCACTGAGAAGTCACTACTTTCTGCTAGAAAAGTATGCGTATCTTTCACGTTTTTGGAGTTTGTAGTTAGAGCGCCCCCTTTCCAAACTGAAGATTCTACGAAGTGTCACGTATGTGAGTTTTCAATCTCCGAAGATTCACAATTGAAATTCTTCAAGTTTTTCTCTGATGATAACGTAAGTGCATATCAGAACAATGATTAATAATTGATATTTTCGAACGCATATCACAAACAAGTGAATTGTAACCATATTGATGATTTTGACTACCTATCAGATCCGTTGACGTATGAATTATTCCGTTTCTTTACTTAACAAGTCACGTGAGTTGTAAGCACTCACGTGAAAGTGAAATAGTAAAGTGCATATTCTTTCGTTTTCTCAGGGTAGTAAAAAAGTACGTCGAGAAGCAAAAATCAACTTTTTTGATTGAGAACAGATGTCTGAACTGTGTTTGTGGACTCTGCGAACGACCGTGGAAAAGCGAACTTTCTAATTGGACGCCAAGCTGTTAGATCGTGTAAACGGATTGTCCTTCGGATTGTGAGCAGCAGAGAACAGTTTGCCAACTTTCGCTTTGTGTCTATCAGAGTTATTACATTTTATACAATTACTTTTTTGCTACGAAATATAGGAATTTAGGAAATTATTACTTTCATTGTCCTAGTCACAGAGAATCGTGAAAATGCCTATATTTGGACTGTTGTATGTCATAGTACAAGACGACTATCTTTTGTAGAATTTGCGTTTAACAGGCTTCAGAATGGAGATTTTTCGTGAATTATATGCTCACGTGATGAAACAGCGTAGAGACGATCATTTCTCACAGTCGTTTTCAAAAGCATCTTTGACCTACTCTGTATAATATGCACTTTTCTGATTTACCTCACTTTTTTATTCATTTTTGGACCTTCCCATAACTATGCAGTAAGCTGAATGGAAAAATGCAGCTGGTGAAATTAATGTTTTGCATAAAATTGCCTCCCACACATTTCTGAAAAACAACATGGCCGAATGGGCTCTCAAAATAAATGGTAAATTTGATCTACATTGAGCTGAATTGACTAAATTGAGCTGAATAGAAAATTTAAATGCTTCAATTATTGTTTTTAGAAATTTGCCTCCCACGCACGCAAGAAAACTACATAGCTGGTTTGGTCTCTAAATAGAACGAAAATTTGATCTACTTCGACCTGTTGATCCCCAAATGTGTCATTCGACTATTTTTTGCAAACCGAAGTCCCATGGATTAACATTAGCACCGTCTGACGTTGAGGGATCAAAGACTTCATGAATTAGTACGGCAAAAAACATATCCGTGTACGTCGCTTCTTGGTACGTTCACATGTTTTTTTGGATTTGAGGTATGTATAGGATGTATCCAGGACACTCGTAGCTTTTGCGCTCAGTACGTTGACACGATTCTCAGGATTGGGTGAAGGCGGAACATACTAGTTTTCTTATTCTTGTTCTCTTTCATTCCTCTAGTTTAATCCCAGTTTCTCTTTCATATTTTATATTTATCGTTTCTTTCCGCGTCGTTTCGAGGCTCTTATAACACTTATATTAGAAAAGTACTCGGGACACTTAGGTTTCGTTTTTTTCGTTTCGAAGGTTTCGTTCTCATGTATAATTTTGGAGAAGTATATTGACACGACTTTTAGGACTTTAGGTATATGTAGGATGTATATCATTAGAAAAGATGACTAGTACAAAAAAAATATCCGTGTACGTCTCCTCTTGGTACGTTCACATGTTTTCAGGACCCTGAGAATAATGTTTAGATTGTGTGAAAAAACATAGGAAACTCATGATGACACATACACGTTAATGTATAATGCCTACACAGTACTCGAAAAAGTTCTTGCCGATACCACCCATTTGAAGTAAAACTCTGGGTGATATCCTGGGTGAAACATCAGGTGATATATGGGCGTCAAGGACAATTTTCTTTCATTTCAGAATACTGCTTGTGAAGTGGGTAGGCAACTTTGGCATTGGTTTGGTGTAGAGTTTTTGTTTTAAAGAAAACTTCAGAAGGATTCCATGGCGTGCATATATCGAATTAAAACGATTTTTCTCCCAAGTTGAATTACTTTCATGCCTACATCGTTTTGTTATGACACAGTGCCCCTACTTGTTTGAAGTTTTATGCTTGACCACTCCAAAATATCATTATTAGACATCTGAAATTCAATAATAACTTGTTGTATATTGCTCGTCATTCATACGTCCTACAGTACAGTACACCTTATTAATCTCTTCATTTTGTGGCTTTCACGTTCATTCTCGAAATCTAAGCCTGAATTTAAATTTGTCCAGTTTCACCTATGGTTGACTGAGTTCATTTGCAGTACTCTTCCAGGGAAAATTGTACAATTGCCCCCCCCCCCTCACCTTAAGTCCCCCCGTAGTACTATCACCCCCCTCCCAATACGATTTCCTATAGAGAGGGGGTTGATTGTAAATGGGGGGTGATTGTAAATGGGGGGTGATTGTACAATGTCGACGTTTAACAATCACCCCCCACAATACAAAATGGGGGGTAATAGTACAACCCCGGACCTGTTTAACAATCGCCCCCCACTCAATCCAAACCTGCAGTAAAGAAGGACGTTGTACAATCACCCCCCTCGGGGTGATTGTACAACGTCCTTCGGCGATTGTACAATAAACCCATCTTCCATCTAAGAAATTGCATTTGTACCTGATATAAACTGAAAAAGTTCTTAGCAACGCGGAGAAAATATGATAATACCGGCTGATTAGGTTGTCTTAGAAAACTTTTCTCGTCAACGCTAAATACCAACGTTATAACTATAGTCATTTGACCAATCATGGGTCATACATACGATTGGTCGACAGCGTTGTTACAAGCTTCGAATCTCACACAAGACGGATATTTTGTAGATTTGACACGCATTATAAGAGAAATGCCGTATATCATGAAACTTCTCTAAGTTCCCACGTAGAACCTAATCATCTCTACCATACCTTTCAAACCTGACACTCGAGTGTCATAACATAAAATTTCCCATGTCTGCTTCTGTGTTTCCAACTCGAAAAGTGCCAACGATTACGCATTTATTTTTTTGTATTGTTTCTCATAGACAACTTGTTTCCAATTTGAAAGTTTCAACTAATACTCATTTTTCCTCCTGCTCTTTTGTATTTTTCTATCATACATAACTTTCGCATTGTTTCTATACCTTGTATCCTTTCACTGATGGTGATTTTTCCCCGCCCATTTTACCAGTATTTCATACCAGACATGCTCCTTTTCCAAACTCAATATTTAAAACTTCATGTTTCTTTGTATTCTTAATCATACTACATTTCAAACTACATTTTATTTCTAGTTTCTCATCTACTTTCTCTTCGTTTTTTGTGTTTCATCTGCTTGTTTTGATGGTTATTGCTCCGCCTCTTTTCAAGTATTTTATTGGGTTTTTGTTGTTTAATTACTTTATTTCACTACATGAATCACGGTTCAATGAATATTCTTCTTCTTATTCTTACTTTACTGAATAATTCAGATGATGACCCCCAATTTCTCTCAAATTTGCTTGTCCGAGGGTCAGCAAAGAATGCACGGGTCCGCCTTGGAGTACAACCTGCAACGGTAGGTCAAAAAATAAGAAATAAGATTTTAGTAAACAAAGTAGTGAACAAGGTGGTAAAAAACTTGTGTTGACAGCGGTAGGTCACAAAAACATGAGACGTTTCAGTAAAAGTATAAACGTTTAAACAACAAAATTCCAATTACACGAAAAATTTACTGTGGAAAGATCGAAAATGAGAAAATAGAAAAATAGTTTTGAGGATGAACTAAAGTCCCACCAAATACTATCTACTTTAAGAAAACTCTCCAAATAAGAACGCTTTAAAAGTAGTAGTTGAAAAGTAGTATGTGTTTCTCTCTTTAGAAGTATGTACAAATGCATAGTAGTGAGTTTCACTATTCTGTTGATGATCGAACTTTTGACAAACGCTAAAAGATGAACTAGCAAGCAGAGAACGAAGATGTTATCTCGACAATATGTTCAACAACACTTAGTCGATCAGCATTTTTTTGTTCCTTTTCTCACAACATGTTAAAAACGCTCACAGTGAAATTCAGCAGAATTCAGAAAATAAATTGGGAACGTGCGGTTTTCCTATTTGTCATGCTTAAAGAAGGACGATTTTGTGGTCCAATCGCAACGGTACAGTCCTTTAAACTGCAATACATTTTTCAATTGCAGTTTAAAGGACCGTTGACACGGGATTGGTCCACACAATCGTCCTGCTTTAAAGAAAATTTCTTCGACCTAAACGTACAATTCTTTGACCTAAATGTAAAATAATTTGACCTTATCGTACAATTTTTTGACAGTGTTAAAAGGTTTATGATCCTCAAGAAACTGTATTTCAGCTATTTCTATCCGACGATTGCCATATTCGGAATTCTGGGCAACGTTCTCAACCTGACTGTGCTCTTGAATAAGAGTATGAGGAGCAGGTCAGTTAGTTTTCTCTCTCCCAGTTCATTTTTTCTGACTCTCTTTATCTCTATTTCCCTCCCTTCCTCTATCTCTCTCTCCGGTTCTCTTCTTCTCTCTTTCTCTCCACCCGTTCTATTTCTATTTTTCTCCATCTCTCAATCTCTCTCTCTCTCCCCCTCTCTCCCCCTCTCTCTCTGTCTCTCTCTCTCTCTCTCACTCTCTCTCTCTCTCTCTCTCTCTCTCTCTCTCTCTCTCCTTTCGTCTCTCTCTCTCGCTCTCTCTCTTCCCCCGTACATCTAGATAGTGCCTTCATGTGGAAATGAGAACTGCCTTCCAATCATCTCATTTCACTGTTTTCCAACAAATACACAACATACGTAGAAAAAGAGTGAAAATAGGGAAATCCTCCACGTCAGTACTCGAAATACTATTAGAATAACAATTATAGACATTTGAATCAGATAAACGGAGTCTCGTGCGTATTTGCTTGCAAAATAGACTGAGGTTAAAGGAACCGGAACGAAATGATCAATTGTGTTAATGTCGCTCAATATGCCCAGCAACTGAACTTACACGTTTTATTCACGTGGTTCATTTTCACGCTCGGATGTGGTCTATGGTGACAGAACTTGAATTGTAGTTTGATTAGTCACCAGAGAATATCAGCCGGAAGGGGGGCCCCGGAAAAAGTTTACTTTCGCTCCCCACCGTACAATAGCACCCCCGTGACAGTTTGGCCCCCATCCGCACTAGTTTCAACAGAAACTGGTGGGGGGTAAAAGGTAAATGTATGGTAGGGTGGGGGGCTAAAGTTTTTTTAAATTGGGGAGTGAAAATAACATGCTTGGCAATCTTTAACCATCCCCCCCCCACCCTTGCGATTCTTGGTTGAAACGGAGCCATGCTACTTTCACCCCCCATGGTGGGAGGTGAAAGTAACACAGGACTTATTTCGGCTAAAACGAAAAAAGTGGAGAGCGAAAGTAAAATGGTTCCGGGACCTCAAACTACACGGCAAGATCACACTACAAAACTTGACTGCGCCAGAAGATGTTTTCTCGAAAAACTCCTGTAACTGACTTCATAGGCCCAACTAAGTTCTACCACGTATGGCAACAACTTCACAACATAGACCAATGTTTTTTTTTCTGATGAGCGTTTTTTGTTATTCAATAAAGGCAAGACAATGTAGAATGGCATGAACGATAATTAACTCTTCCCAATGAGTGTATTATGAACGCGCTCTATATCTGATTAGGTAACTGGTCTATACGAATCTGAAGCTTTGTTGGTGTTCGTAAAAGGAGAAGTTAAAACTGAGCACGTATGCTAGAAGATCCCGGCACCCTGATCCCGTCCTGCGTCTCTCGTTCTGCCTCACTATTTCTCGTCTTTTACATCCCGGCGGGATGTGAGGGCAGAGAAATAGCGTATGTTTGAGTAGACGCAGAATAGGGATGAAGGTGCCGGGATCTTCTAGCATACGTATTCTGGTGCATTTCGTATCGTTGTTCAGCTTGCTCATTGTGATAACAGGCCAATACAGCGATAATATACGTCTTTCGAGACTTCTTGCACGTCGATATAGAGCCCGATCAACTACCATCTCACTAGAGGATGACGATTATGTGGTCCAATCGCAACGCTTCAATCCTTTAATCCGCAATACATTTTTCAATTGCCATTTAAAGGACCGTTGACACGGGATTGGTCCACATAATCGTCCTGCTTTAAGCATAGTGACCTTAAAAGTGTGAGAAAGGGTGAACATTCCAATTTTTCTACTTCACGGTTTGAATGTCGTTCTTCTAGGGTCGGTGAGACCGAAAACCTAACTCGCTATCAAGTTGGAGTGAAACACAGGTGTGCATCTCAAAATGAGTCTGGTTCGAACTGGTTTTGTAGACAAACATGGTTGTGATAATCACACACAAACCATGATTATCGATCGTGTTGGTTGGTGCTCAGACTGGCAGTAACACGATCGTTATCTTCTGATGAATTTTCACTGGAAATCATGAAAAACTCAAATCAACACCAAAAGTGGTTCGAACCCGACTCGTTATTTGAGGTTTGAGCATAAATTTGAAAACAACAAAACCACAAATGCCAAATTGTGGCATTTCTCCAAAATATTGATAATTTCCCTGATAATCGATTATTTCCAGAGCGAACACGTTCCTCTCCGTGCTGGCCTTCGCTGACATCATCTTTCTGTCCCTTCTCTTCCCGAATATTCTGGCCAACTACCGCGCCTTCACCTTCAGCTATCTGTTTCGACTTCTCTACTTCAACACGAAAATACATCTCATCTCGCTGGCTAATTGGTGTTCGGCTGTGGCGATTTGGTTGGTTTTGTATTATAATTCTCGACAAATTATGGGCAAAAGCATACTGTATATTTGAATTTTTGCTGTGTGTTAGGCGTACTAACGTAAAAATTGGTGCTTGGTGGAAAATATACCTCGTCTCGCTGGCCAATTGGTGTTCGGATGTGGCGATTTGGTGGGTTTTGTATTATTGTTCATGCTGAATCGTCGAATTACTATATACTGCAGGTATAAATTAGTGTTGTGCACAGTAGGTACCTACGTGTGTGTATGGTGGTTTGATAGTTTTATATAGCAGTTTTAGCCAAGATTGCACCAATAAGTACTGTAGATATGGGTTTATGCTGTGTACAACACGTACCTACGGACATATTTACGAACATACATACGTCCGTATCAGTCAAAGGGCGGTTCAAAATTGAACTCATCTTTGCTCGTCAGTTGGTATTTAATGGTGGTTGTCACTGGATTTGTTTTAGTTTTGCCGAAATTGGGACAACTATTTGTGAAAAATGTTGAAAAAGAACGTTTGAATACATGCTTGATACTGATTCTTGGAACAGAGTGTATCTAGTTTGCTCAGCTTCCCAGCCAGAAAATTGCATTAGTTTCCTGTGCCCATTGGTTCTAAGTTAAAAACTAGAACTTCATCAGGAAGTGAGATTAGCTGGAAATGCTGCATAGAAAAAGATAATTATAACCCATTAAGTTATGGAGGGGATCTAAATTTAACTAACATTTTTGAAGTTGTCGGTAACATAGAACGAGAGGTTACTGTAGATCCTGTTTTTTCTGTGACTAATTCCACGAAGCGTCTTACAAAGCGTGGTGTCTTGCGCAAGTTTTGAGTAAAAATGCCTGATTGCGTAAATTTTTTCTTCGTTTTTGAACTTTTCAGAAATTTTCCATAAAAACGTCTTCCGTGTTTCTGAACTTTGACCTCATTAACATGCAATTGTTGCATTTTCTCGCTTTTGCACCCTATACATCGTTAATTTAGCTTAATTAGGTAATTAAGTGCACGAGAAAGAAAGACGTGGCAGTGAATACGTAATTTCCCACAATAAGGGCAGAAGTGGAGCTTTTTTTTTCGTGACGGAAACGGAAAATGAATCAGCTTCCGCAAATTTTCTCAGAGAAGAACAAATTCCGTAAAGCTCTTTTTCTCGGTGAAAAATCTCGTCGGATTTGCAAAAAAAAGACTAGAAGTAAATGAATGTGCATGTGAAACTGTAGGTTAGAAAATGAACAGAATATGATAGGTAAGTTATTATCACCAATTAATTCCAACGTCCTTCCAAATGACGCTTGGATTGTTGAGATAAACTCAGACCCCGTACGTTTTGAAGGCAGAGAACGAGAGAACTAATCAACAGAAATTTATTCCGACGTTCTTCCAAATGACGCCCGTATTTACAGGTGTGTGATAGCGGTCTGCGCGGACCGTCTGGTTGGAATTCGAAGTCCGTTGTATGCTCGTGCCAGCTGGTCCTGGTGGAAACTACCCGCGGTTATTGCCAGCATTGTGCTGGTAACCGGCGCGGTTACCTTCTATCAACATTTTGAGTACTCGTGTCTGGTTAGGTGAGTAATATTTTGTTTTCGAATAAATTTCAACGTTTTTCTCAGATTTCAAAATCTAAACTTCTGCCTAGTTGCTCAAGTAGCTGTAAGAACAAAAAATAGTTCAAAAGCTTGCTGTGTTTTGAATAATAATTTTGTGTTCATTGTGTATTTTCCCATTTCATGTCTTTCCAGGTCCTATTGCCAAGGAACGCAACTGTATTCGAGGTGTTTACCGGTGAATAGCGAGTGAGTACAAACTACAAATTACCTAGTTGGCCAAATGAACATTATTGTCTAGATTTTACTTGCACGAATACTGGTAATTGTGACATTTGAATTTGAACGTGTGCAGAACGAAATAGCTGGTAATCTAAGATTTTCAGTGTGTTTCTACCAAAAATTTGATTGAGAACAAAAGCGTACATACCAGTTGTATTTAAACAACAAATACACAATTTTACAATAATTTCAGTATAAGAATCAATTTTTGTCTGGTTTTATCTTTGATTGGTTCCACTTCCACTGTCATTAATAATATAAAAATACACTAATAACGCAGAAACTTCATGAAACTTTCTTTTTCAGCAAATGGTTCGGGAACCGTCCGAACCCGTACTCTGAGCGGTACCAGCAGGTCATCTCCAGCTCCGTCATCATCTACGTATTCCTCATGATAATATTCCCAATTATGCTGCTGCTCGTGCTCAATGTCATGCTCCTTTTGGTACTGAGAAAACGACAGAAACTACTGAATCTTGGATCGGACCAGAAACAGAAGTGAGTCACGCTCTCAGAGATTGTTCAGCCTAGAAAACCGTGTGAAAGTGAAAAAGTCATACAAAATTAAGTCATATATTATTCTTTTTTCCTCGGAGATCACAATGAGAACCAAACCTTAGTCATCAGTAACACGTAAGAGTTTGCAATAACATTTGTATTAAGAGGTCTTAATTCAAGAGGTTTGATCAGAGAGCACCAGGCTGAAACAGAAAACAAAGCGTTATTGAAGAATATGCACGTTTGAGCTTGTTCTAGAACAAACTCTATAATAAACTATCTGCTCAGTCAGCAATGGAAAATATATTCAAAACTAAATTCAAACTTTTCAGTTCGCGGCGCGCGCACGACGTGCAACTTCAGAAGACGGAGCATCGCGTCACGCTCACCGTCACGTTTATTGTGACAATGTTCACGGTGACGAATGGACCCTCCGCGCTGGTCCACATCATTAGAACCAGCTACAATCTGCCTCAGGAACAGCTGTACGATCTGACCATGATATGCAGGTAAGTTCTTGCCATTACTTGGAAGAAACATTGTTTCGAGGTAGATTGGCCCTAGTTTCTAGGGAGAAACAGTACAAAATCAGTAAATACACAGTGTTATGATTAACTTGAATGGAATAAGAACATACACAAGTGTTTTTCATTCGTAGGGCTGATTTCGCTGTAAAGACGATATGGAGTACCATGATAATGTTTATTTGTTTGTTGCGGACTCCTCTTAGAGACCGAATGTATTTCATACGTATCGATTTGCAGTACCTTGGTGATCTGCGGCAAGGCCTCGAATTTCATTTTGTTCTGCCTCGGATCCAAACATTTCCGTATGCGGTTGCTCAATTTGACACAAAAGAAGATGAACAAAAAAATTGGTGAGTTTCGCATGATTTCAGATAAATGCAACTTTCATGCTTCTTTTAGTTGCTATACATTTCTAACACCTCACCCACAGTGAAACACAAATTTGCTAGAGTTTTCCAACCTTTTAAGACTTTTCTCACCTTACTGGTAGATTCAAAACATTGGTGAAAGAAATGTCTGCACCCTCTTTCTTTGCGTTATCTTTCCTTCTTCTCTATCTCCAATTTGTTCTCAGGAACTATTCGGAAACTTCAAGCCGAGCTGAGTAGCTTGTTCTCAATCGCAAATTACATTGAGCGAAGATCGAACCGAAATTCGACGGTTACCGAGCCAGGAGGTGACACCATGTGTTAACCCGAACTACCCCCACACTAACCCCTGCGATACCAATCGTATGCAAGAGTACTAAAGTAGGACGAGTATGTGGACCAATCCCGATGCATCAGTCCTTTAAACTAAAATTGAAAAATGTTATGCAGTTCAAAGGACCGATGCGTTTGGTTCCCATTTTCGTCCTTTTTCGAGGTGCTCAGATTCAATCTTGCGCAATTCACTCTCTATGCTATATTGCTGTTAGGCGGGATATCAGAGCAAATATGTAGGGAGTGAACATGATTGTTTTCGTGATTTGATCATGAAACACATCAATGACTTTTTTTGGAAAGAACGCAATACACTCTGCGTATATTCGGAAAGACGCAAAACCAAAACTGCCAATTGAGATTTTCTTGCACACGACCTTTGAACTTTGCTACGTACGTGTTTTTGAAGTCACTGTCATATAACGCCGGAAAGCTGCCTTGGCGTTCACGGTCGTAACCAATACCCTTGTGTTTGTGAACCCCCTAAACACCTCTAGCTCACATTTATCCTGTCCTATCACCCAACTCACTGCACAACTAACACACATTATCAGTTACGTGAATACGTGTTGTATAGAATCGTCTTGACCACATCATCGCTGTGAAGTGGTGATCAGTTTGTTTTTGATTACTTTGTGCATTTGTCAGTTCACGTGATTGATACACGTTTTTCGTGAATAACTTACGGCAAAACTGGACCAAAGTTCTCGTCATTCTCAATGTAATCAATAAACTCTCAAAGGAATGTTCTCTTGCAAACATACATTTCCTGACATTTCGCTGCCATCATCGCATTGAGAACGACGAAATCTACAGTATATCTGGAGGTATACACGGGTTGTTGTGTTTGACTTGTAGTTTAATCTCACATTCACATACACGGGAATAACGCCTAGAGCAGAGTGAGATCAAACTAAAAAACAACAGATCGGTCCGAAATGTACAGTTTTGACCTGAAATTCACTGAACGAACCCCATTAACATCCATATTTCCAGACTCGCTAGCCGGTTCGCTTCTTCCAAACGCCGTGGGGCGCTTCGTGGCGCGGCGCCAATCGGCGCCATTGTCGCAGCACAAAACCAGTTCCTCGGCTAATATCCACCAAGCACAAAAGACTTCAGCCTCCACTGCGGACTACTACAAGCCGCTTCTCAACGGAAACAAAAAAGACTCGATGACGTAATCGATCAATATGTATGTAACTAGTGGGGTTCGCCTTTTTTTACTATGTATGAAACACGTGAATGGTTAATCAATAGCAAAAAGACGAAATTTTCATTTCTCGTATAAATAATAACCTTAAAGAAGGACGATTATGTGGTCCAATGCCAACGCTTCAGTCCTTTAAACTGCAATACATTTTTCAATTGCAGTTTAAATGAACGTTGACACGGGATTGATCCACATAATTGTCCTTCTTTAACACGCACAATTTACAGTTCACGCTCTATGTGTTAACTTGTTGTAGGTATTTGAAGAAATGAGAGTTGTAAAAAGTATTAGAAAACTCAAAAATAATGTACTGATTGTGTAATTCAATCATTCTCGACTGAAGATTTTGAATAACATATCCCATCAAACAAAACTTTATTATGTATTCTGATGCATCCTTCTTTTGGACTTTCACATTGAAAGTTCTCCGATCTCTAAATGTTTGTAGTTTCATCTCTTCTTCTCTCGATTCTGAAACACCGGTGTTTACGATTCTCCAATTGTTCTGTGTAAACTTCCTTTAAACTGCATTTTAATAATGTTTACCATGTTGATCAAATTTGCATAATTTTTTTTTTCACGTTTTCTTTTTCATTCAATCGAAAACTTCAAGTTTCTCAAAACTTGAAAACTCAGAATTTTCCGAAACTCGAAAACTCAATGAACCACCTTAGGTGTCTGAATAATCAACGTTTATTACTTCAAAACACATAAACAAAACGCTTTGAGCAGATAACATAAAAATGTATGAGTTCAAGGACAAATAAGATTTCGAAAAGTAACGATATAAGGTAAGTGAAAGTGTTGTTGAACGTCGGAAGTTACTGTTGATCTCGTATCAATTGATCGATTTAAAAAAAATATGTCTTTTTTCAGTTTGTATCCAATTTTTGTGAACAAATCTGGGTTCGATCAGACTTTTCCGAGAAGAGTAACGAACGGCGTTCAACAAGTAAACATAAACAGTCAACATAATATTCTGATAAATGGAATTTGTAATGATCAAAAATTACCAAAAAATATCACATTTTCTCGTGACTGTCCAAAGTTCTACAAAACATAAAGTAAAAGGTGACCGATAACCTACTTCGATTTTCAGAATTTGCTCTATCGCGCTTGATTGCGCGTTGCGTGACGCGCAGCGATTTAGGCTTCAAATACACGTGAATTCGAGCCAATATTCACGTTAATTTTACTTGAAGGGGAGCAGAATTTTAATGTCAAATTAATGGAAAAAAAAAACTGAGACAGCTCGGTATATACCCACATTTCTCCGAAATGTTTCTCATAAACATTAATTGTTTGTAAAATGGTTTTCGATCTCCTTTAATTGCAGTAGGTGAGCATCAACAGAAATGCCTTGGAAGGTGAACGAAAGACAAGGTTTAAAACAAAACAAAACACGTGGAGATTCTATATAACACGTGGATTCCATATATGCGGTCAAAAATTGTATTCCGACGTCTCAACTCTAACCTGCGTCTCTTTCAACATACGCTATTTCTCTGTCCCACTATCCCGCTTCTATTCACGCTTCGCAAAACAGCGCGCAAAGAAAGTGACGCAGTCAGGATAGAACTGCCAGGATGTTCTAGCATATACACTCAGACATATTGGTGGAATAGTTGTCGTGACTCCGAAGAAAATTAGAGTGCGTATTTTATAATACCCCGATCCCATCCTGCGTCTTTTGTAGGATGATTATGTGGACCAATCCCAATCCTGACGCTTCGGTCCTTTGAACTGCAATTGAAAAATTCATTGCAGTGTAAAGGACCGAAGAGTTGTGATGGGTCCACATAATTGCCCTTCTTTAACGCTCCATTATGACGCTAGTTGGGATAAGATAGTGAGGATATTTCCACATCTTCCTTCTAAATCCGCCTTCTTTCCGGCGGCGGTCTGTCGGATGATGTGCGCACCGTGTCATCGATGTGGATGGTGGGGACGGCACTCGGAGACGTCTGCTCCCAATCGGTACTACGCAGTTCTTCTAATGGGGGAACCGGTCTGCAAGACAATCAGTATACAAACAAGTTATATAATGTTGTGATTGTTTTTCGTGACTTTATAATATAGTCAAATATAGACTGGTATCTGACTTTCAACGGGGAACCGGTCTGGAACACGGAAATAATGTTCTAGGATGACGGTATGGGTAAAAAAGGAGGTTACAGGTTGATCTCTCGTACGGAAAAGCCGTGGATCTTTGGGTTGAAAATCGTCTGCTTTGTTTGTATTTGAACATTTTGAATAAAAAGCTTGAAACTGAAAAATATGAACACAAGAACACTTTTCGAGTATTTTCAAAATTCGTCTCTATTCGATATAACTCAAAGTTCTGGGCTTGATTCAATGTACACAACTGTAACGTCCTATACCCATCTCTGACATACGACATGCCTCCTGGCTATATAGAAAACCCGTTTGGTAAAACTACCTTTTCCATTGGAAAACTATCAGAAAACTTTCATTCCTACACTTTTAAATTCCAAAGTACCCACCTCTGCCAGGCCTCCTGGCTTTCGCTCCACGAGACACTACGGGAGACGGCGTTGGAGGGACATTCCAACTGTGACATTCCACTCTCGTTCAGATGCATCATAGAACTCATCGGCATCGTGGAAGGCGTGTGGCCGCCTAGAAATTTAATTTAGTAATATAAGAAAAAATAGTAACAACAATATAATCGGTTTATTACACAAAGGGAAACCACGATACAAACCAAGCTCATTCATCAATGATAGTCAAATCATCGCAATCGTGGACGTGGTGTGGCCGCATTGAGAAACTATCAGATTAGGTTTAACGTGAGCACAAAAAGTCACGTAAAACGTGAAATACGTCACAAACTCTGCATTGAAAACTTGAGTAAACTATAGTGAATGACCAAATCATCACTGTGGTTCGATCACACATCAATTTTGAACGAGAAGCAACGAGATCCAACTACAAACAGTGCGTGATCGGGCAAGTTACACCGTATATACTTGACTTGCAAAAAGACGGTCCCTATATGGACGATACCTCCTTGATTGTGCGTCATTTGCTGTAGTAACCGCTCCAGATTCTGTAGTCGTTGATTTATTTGATCTACCGTGGATAATCGATCGCCGATCAGCTCGAATTTACTTCGCATTTCGGTTCGAACATTTGACAGAGAACTCCACTCCTGTAAACGAGTTTGAGATACTTCTTCATTTCTTGTTCAAGCTATAGAAGCTGTTTTGTGATTGCGAAACATGAATTTTCGGACTAATAAGCAGTGTCGATTCAGGTTGAATCATGGAGACACGTTTTTTCCTCTCCGTGAAATACTTCACTCAATATCTTATTTACGTGACTTCACGCTGAGACAGCCTATTTATGCGTGTCAGCACGTGTGATTTATACACGTCTTCGAAAACGTTCGTAGCGTCACAACGCCTTCAGTTTTGAAATGTTATTCCAGACAACCAACCCTGTCCTTTCGGTTGATGTCATTTCCCCAACTTGTCCGTGACAAGGCGTCTTCGTCCACCGTTTGGCGTTTCTGAAAACGTGGATCGCTCACGTGAAACGTGTATAGAATCACGTGAACGTGAGGCACAGCAGAACTCCAAAAGTTGGAAAAGTTTCGAAGAACATTTGCAATGACAGAACGTAACCAACTATTGGTTCTTCTACTAATTCACAGCGAAAATATTCGTGGCAAGTATTTTCTGCGACTGCAATAGAAGCAACTAAGCAAAAGTGCAAGCAACTACAGCGTTTTTTCATGCAAAACTAAACTAAACACGCAGAAATACTATAGAAACTATCGAAATTCGTAGTTTTCAACAATTTCACGAATAAGTAGAAAAGTGAGTATGAACTAGCTTGCGCCTTTTACGTAAAAACGTGAGCTATCAAGTGCACTACGTGTCTAAACAGCGAAGAAACAAAAGAGAACATCACAGAAAGCTCTTACACCGTGATTATCTCCTACCAGGAGTGGTGGGCGTTTCCCGCGACTCATTCGGGGAGATCTCGCCGGGTAGCTGGAGGAGAGGTTAGTTGTCTCGTCCACCATAGAATGCACAGAGGAAATACGCGACATGTCAGTGCTGCGGCGCATTCCCTGTAAGTAAAAGGTTTGCAAACATATGTGTCCCTGGGGAGAATTGAACCTGAGTACGTATGCTAGAAGATCCCGGCACCTTCATCTCATTCTGCGTCTCTCGCTCTGCCTCACTATTTTTTCGTCTCTTACATCCTGGCGATCCGGGGCGTAAGAGCAAAGAAACAGCGAATAGTTGAGGAGACGCAGGATGGAATGAATTTGCCGGGATCTTCTAGCATACCTACTCTGAGGCGAGCGAATGGTACACAAGTGCGTTTACAACTTAGCTGTTATCGCCGGGGAGTGGGTAACAATTAAGCTTTAACGCAGTAAGATACACCCTACAACTCAACTTAAAACATCAACAGAGAATTCAAAGTGTCAAAATGAACAGTTTATATGAATAAACTATGTTTGTGGAAGTGTGGAGAGAAACAACTCATTCATTTTTTGACAGGAGACATTCGCTCAATGTGTTTAAGCTTAAAGGCAGATATCCACGCCAGCATGCAAATTGAAAATGTAGTGAACCGCCTATAGGCTACTAATTTTTATTAGTTTTGAATAGATATAGTAGGAAGAAAAATAATATCCCAAGTTTTACAGTAAATTTGTTAGTGAATGTTCGAATTTCTCAATCTGCAGGTCCGCGGTAGTACCGCGCAGTCACGCGGACGTGTAACCTGTTGGGCCGCGGTTGGGTTTTCAACCGTGTTAAATAAAATGTTGCTCAAACTATTTCTCTGTTTGTTATTCATTATTCTATTCTTATTTAAGACCTCAGACATCATAACTTAATTCAATTAAACCCAAATACAATGACTAAGACAGCCCGCAAGTCCGCAACCTCTAATTGCATTACGGTAGGTGCGCATGTACGCAGAGGTACTGCCCGATTTCCGATGAAACCCGATGAAGTTCAAAAAATAAATTCCATCATTTAATTTTAATGGTCTTTTTTTACACTCATTTTCTGGTAGTAACTACCCAAGTAGAATTGGAAAGTGACCTTATCTCAATTTCGATGCTGGCGTGGATATCTGCCTTTAATCGTCACCCACTCTGCCGGGACATCCTCATTTCGAGCTTAACAAACTCTCCAGGGAACACGGGTTATCAGGAATTTGTGATTTTTCTCACCAAAGTTTTTCACGATATCGGCGATGTGATTGTGATATATTTTTCCCCAGTTCTTCGTTTAGTGTGCATGGTCTTGTTAGGGTAGGTTGGTTGCAAAATTCATACGTATTTCATTCAGTCATGTTGTGAAGTGACATACAACTTGAATAAAGATTAAATTTCCAACCTTCTCGATATCCGCGAACATTGGACTGGGAAATATGCGTGGTATGTGTGTCGTTTCCTCATTCAAAACAATGTTTACATTTTTAGTTGTTTGTTTGATCTTATCTATTCATTCATGTTGTAAAGTTATGTTATTTAATCTCTTCAATATCCGCAAATGTGGGACTGAGGAATATGCGTGGCCCGTGTCGTGCTCTCATTCGAACGAGTAGTTCACTTTTTCTATAAATTTATTTGCTTTTTAATTTGTGTATTGATCGATTTATATATTCATTGTTTACCTTTTCAATATCGGCGAACATGGGACTTGGGAATATGCGTGGTCCGTGCCGTTCCCTCATGCGGAAGAGTAGTTTCCTGACTGGGTGGTCTGTCGGGAGCACGATTTTCTCGTTCTTCCGCCGCGCGTCCAACTCCTTCTCACGTTTCACGTCAACCACCTGAAAATATTCGTTTATAATCTGTGAGTATCGATTTTTGCGAAACACTGGATATATCAAAGTTTCATTGTGTATTTGGGTATTTTCGATGGAATTGGGAATACTCTATTGGAAAAGCGTACTTGTGAAGTTGTGTAATTCGAAATTGCACTAAATCAGAACTTGTTCTACATTGAAGTCTCACCTTGCGGAACTTCAGTCTGTGTGTCAGGTTGTAGGTCAAAACGAGATTCCGAGCGAAAGAGTTGGCAAACGCTTTGTAGAATGTCAGCACCTGTAAGGCAACGTAGTTACAACAATACAAATTAAGTCGACTACGAGTAGTCACGTGACACGTGATAGAAAAACATGAAATGACACGTTTATCATGTTGATGCAGTGTTCGTTATAATTTTTGTTCTTGGTACTTCACTGCAGTTACCACCGGCTAAGTCCACCTAATGGAAACCAGTGCAGAAATACACCAAGTAGTAACCCATAATAAAACTCTACAGTAAACCGCTGACCTCTTTATCATGTGTGTTTTCACGTAAATACTGAGCTGTGAGCAAACAACTTTAGGTTAAATAGTAAAAACTTGTTTAAGAGCACAGCAGAAATTCAAAGTTACAGTATTCCTCCGACCTCCATGAGTTTGTCCTTCTTTATCATGTGTAGATCGGTGTAGGTCAGTGCGCGGACATTAGCAGCCGACTGTCCCGTCGAGCCATTATTCTTCCAAAACTCGTCCCCGAAAACGTCTCCTTTGCCTGAAAAAGCGAAGGAAAATGAGAGAAAAGTTAATAGTATGTCTTGGCGAGTTGAATTTTTTTCTCAATATGCCAGTCTAACAAACCAACTTTTCATTCTCTGTTGTCTTTCTATCAATGAATAACATAAAAAGAAGGCCACTCACATAGTTTTCCAATGACCAAATTCTGATGAATTTGCTGTTCTAGAAAACTGTATATAAAATTATATGTAACCATTCCTCACCTAAAATAGCGACGACCTCTTCATCTTGAATGACTTCCAGGGACCCGCTGACAACGAACCAAAGGGCGTCTACTGATTCGCCCGTGTGGTAGAGAAGGTCCCCAGGAGCAGCGTGGTTCGACTGAAGTTGAAACTTCAAATTAATGTTTCGAAGTCAAAGTCACGTCGCGAATACACTCACGATTCTATTCTGCAGTGATCCGTTATTTGTGAAATTGATTTTTCAGAACATTTACCCTCGAATAGCATGGTTTAGTTACGCATATGAGCGAGAAACTCGTCACAAAACTTGTACAACTCAATGTGTCCAATATGTTAACAGCATCTATCAAAACGTGTAAAAATTTACCAAATAAACAGAGAAATATCGATTTCACCTCCAAGTACATAGCGAGTGACCGTAAGCAACCGTCGGACGCCAGTCGAAAACAGGAATGTTCGTTGAAAACCTTCCGATTCAGATGGACGCAAATGTCGGCCTTCATGTCTTTTGGACAGTAACCGAGAACCTGAACATCGATAGTATAATTAACGAGATAGATGGAAGGAAATCAGAAGGGACTGTAAGAAACGTGGAAAAACCGTACTTACAAGTGTAATACAGTGCTACTTCCTAATGCTTTTCAACGTGGTAGTTTTGAGTTGATCCAGCCAAAAAACTAGTTTTCAATACAAGTAGATGTTTTGAGTGAAGAAGATATGGTTCACCATTTCGAAGCAAGCCTACAAGATGTCTGCTGCCGTACATCGTTGTGTTTGTAGTTTGATCCGGTGACTTTGGGTCGAAATTCGCCTAATTTGCCATGATTGGAGGTCAAACTGAGGCAAACACTTGGTAACTTTCCTAAAGACCACACTGTTAATTGTCACTCCACACCAGATGACCAAAACCATAATGACTATACCTTCTGCGTATCTATCCCCTTTGTCATAGCCCACGTGGAAACCACGTAGTCCATGACCCTCTCCGCGAGTTCTTTTGGAACTTCTTGCAGTTTGATGAACTCCCGCACGTTGCTGATCATGTCGTGGTACCTACAAAATTTTAATTTCGACTGAATTTGATTCAAACTAAGTGGTTATTTGAGTTTATAGTTGAAAACTGATCAAACTGACGCGTGACGTTCATATTCCGATGGTTTTTACCTATAGTAAATCGTCATTTTCTGAAGTTGTTCTACAGTGCAGAACTAAACATCAGAAGAATTCCAAAAGGTAAGTATTGCGGCAAATCTGATGAAAAGTTCAAATAAGGCCGTGATAAGTGTGAAATTTTCGGTAAACTCTTGTGTTAGTGTTTCATTTCAGGTGGAAACACTGTGTTCAATCCTTATTCGACAATAAAATGGAATTTCATACCTCACAGTTGCTGACGTCATCTGTTGGATGATAGTCGTCATGTGACCGAAAATCGCGGCGTACAACAGGGCGGAGATGATCATCATGCACACGCCAAACACCTGAATTTCAACAAATTTTGAAAAATAATGATCTATTAGGAACAAATTATTCTTTTTCCCGGAGTTTTCAGTTTTTTCGCCAAAATATTGCAGTTTTTCAAAATTGATTTGCACCAAAAGAATACCAATTTCCGAGTTTTCTTCTCATGTTTCAAGGGCGACATTGACTACTGTACAAAGAGGACGATCGAAACTTGTGAAGTAACAACATTTACTAGTTAACACGCTTTCACATTTTAATTTGACCTACCTTCTCGTTGTCAGTGGTGCTGGCGATATTTCCGAATCCGACTGTCGACATACAGCTCATGGTGAAATAGAGTGCTGAAATACAACTGGTTTCAAATTCATTACATGAGTACGTATGCTAGAAGATCCCGGCCTCTTCATCCCATTCTGCGTCTCCTCAAACATGCGCTATTTCTCTGCTCTCACATCCCGCCGGGATGTAAGAGACGAGAAATAGTGAGGCAGAGCGAGAGACGCAGGATGGGATGAAGGTGCCGGGATCTTCTAGCATACGTACTATGGTCTATCAGACACCTGCGTGATTTCATACATTTGTCAGGCTTCAGTTACAGTTTGATGATGATTTATTACGCAAATGAAAGCGTGAAAAATATGAAAAATAGAAATGAAAAAGTAAGAAGAAACCAGAAGTTGAGATACAACATTGAATAATACAGTCACAGAGTGAAATATGAACACAATGCAGTAACGAGTACAGTAACACGATGTATATATAATAGTTGTCACAAAAGTACAATCAGAAACTGAACAAGGTGTAACACAGTGCATTAGACTACGAATAATGGGAACTAACAGATACGTTCAATTCTAAACCTAGGTAACGGTTTCCAGCAAGTACCTTTTCATGCTTTTGACACATAGCGGCATTGTTTTATTCTTGGTTATCTTCAAGTATTTCGAGCCAGCTCTTATAGTGAAAAACTGTGCTCTAGTTTTGAATTTCGGCGCACTGGTTTGATCTCGCAATAGCAAAACTCGAGTTTCAACTAAGGAGTCAATCATTATTCGTACATTAACATTTATAGTCGACACTCAAATCTTCAGATGATTATCGATTTATGTACTTCGTAAAAGATCATTCAAAATCGTTCCTTTCCACTTGGGGAGGACGGAGCTGGTTCTAGTTACGACCCAACGTATCATGTAAACTGTACCCACGAGACACCTCATGAGCAAATCTCATGAAATCAGTGGATAAAACTACGACGCCATGATACAACTCACATGAAATGTAGGAGCTGGTTCTAGTGGGACCTCCGACCAGCCTGGTTCGATTGGAAAGGGACACATTGTATGGAGATTTCAGATCGTTCGCCAGTTTGAACAGCCAACCGTCCGGGAACATCGGGTTGTCCATCTGGTAATGGAAAAGATGGGTATTGATTTTCGGATTGGAAACAAAAACTTTAGATGCGAAGATTTTGATTTCATGTTTAACTTAGATTAGAAACTCCGATGATGCGAAAACATCAGAAACACGTATCTCTCTTACTCACAATTCTTCTAGTTTTTTTGCTTTGTTTATCATTACTTTCTGGAATAGATCTTTTTGGGAAAAGCTCAGAATCACGACATCATTAAACTTCAAATACATTCGATTCAATTCGTCAAAACTTCTCACCTTCACTCTGACTTCGTACTACCCATCTCTAAACCATATACAGACCAGCCAATGACCTACTACTACATACGCTCAATATACCCGTAAAAAAGACTATTTCCAGTACTTTCTCAACTCTTTCTAACCAAACAACTACATTAATTGTTAAGTGCAAACCCTAAAAACTAGCTCACCTTTACTCTGACTTCGTACTCCCCAATGCTGAACCAAATACAGGCCAGCCAATGGGCTACCAGTACATAGGCGCACAGCAGTAGTAGTAGAGTAGCCGCCCCGTACTCCAAATAGTTGTCCAACTTGCGGGCAACTCGACCGAGACGAAGTAATCGAACTACTTTCAGAGCGGAGAACAAGCTGCCTATTCGCTGAAAATACAATTATTATTATTGATTTATGTCTCTTTAAATAATATGTACAGAAGCGTACTTTCTGCATCTGACAAGTTAGTTTCTGAGGAATTAACGTGATTCAGTAAAAAAGACGGAAAAGAAATAGAAGTTTGTGATGTTTATATTGTTTTTTGTCGTTCATTTTGAGACTATGGTTTCTGAAAACTGATGTGTTCAACACTATTT
The DNA here is from genome assembly GCA_964036275.1 of Litoditis marina. Taxonomy (NCBI): domain Eukaryota; kingdom Metazoa; phylum Nematoda; class Chromadorea; order Rhabditida; family Rhabditidae; genus Litoditis; species Litoditis marina. The sequence continues at coordinate 9,317,067 of OZ038439.1, forward strand.
ATTGGACTACACATTGAGCTGAAACCGTAATATACTGTTTTGCGTGTATTTTGGATAAAACTTGGAGTTATTGAAAAGAAATATGTTCCCACCTCATCATCTCGCTTGAACATATAGAAAATATCATAGGGGAGGCAGGATAACAAATCTATCAAAAACCAAGATTTGAAGTAATTGTGGCGGATCACCGATGGTTCTATTACTACCTGAAATGACCAAATATGAATACAACCTTAGAAATCGAACAAATAATATTGACAGTCAGTCTCGTTCATAGTTTCGTTTTATCATCATGGAAAAAGTTGATGAACAAGTTGTATTTTTTAGGCACTGACCTATCTAAAGTACAATCTTGACGAGACTTTTTGCGAAAACTCTAATGACCCAGTTATTCTGACTGATTTTAATGAATCGAAACATTTGATAGAGTTGTTTACCTCTCCTCCGGGCCCCACAAAAGTCGTATGAAAGTTCAGCAAAATGTCGGCGAAAAAAATGACATCAACAATTGAATCCATCAAAGCTACAGAATCGATACCCGCACCCGGAATGTCCCTAAACAGAGCAATAAATCAATAATCATGCGATCAATAAACAAATATGAACTGCACATGGTGTGACGGAGTTGCTAGAGGTTATTTCAAACTATACAAGTTTTTTCGCTGTAAAAGACCGTTAGATACGATACATTCTATCGAAACAAGCTATAATTCCATAAATGACCGAAAATTATTGAATTCTACAAAGAAGCAAAAAGCTGTTCTCCTGTTACAGAAAACTATTACTCAGGATCTTCAATTAACACAAATGTATCTTGTTAATAGGGGTTATTGTGAACTACATGAAAAAAAGCCATGGAGCAATTTGAACGGAGTTCCATTGTGTAAGTTATTCTATTTAGGTGTTTTTTGTTCACTACTTCTGAATATAAGTAATTATAAAAAGGAAAACTACTCCAATGAAAACGTGATTTCGGACAAGCTTGCGAGTGAAAATCTTTGTGACAGCTGAATGGAAGCAAACTACAATAGGAGAACACGCAGAGGCAAGCACACATCAAACTACAAAGTTCAGAGAACAACAATCAAAAATCACCTGAACGGCTGCATAAAGAAGGGTTTAAGGCTAAAAACAAATGGATTAGTGAGATGAAGAGTTGGGAGGGTTAGTGAGAACGAGAGAAAAAGGAGTATTACTAGTCACCTTATACATGAATTCACCTACAAACTATGTTGTTTGGTTTTGTAAACTCCATAGTATCACATCGTTTGTCAACCCCAATATTTTGATCATTAGGAGGAACACAGTCTGTAGTCTGAACTTAGAATGGCAATCACTTAGTTATAAGTGAAAAAAATATGGGTGAGAAATCGTAAACAGGGTTATCTCCCCAAACACGGCTTTCGGGTGGATACTTAGAGAACTATGTAAGACAAACTCATAGAATGTGGAGACATTCCTTTTTTATCTGATCAATGAAGTTTATTAGTAGAATACTAACAACTGTCAGAAAAAGATGACACACTGTAAAATGAAGTATTTCGAGCCTCACCTATTCTTGAAGGCAATGTTGAAGGGAACCATGAAGGCTGTATAGAAAGTCAGCGCCAGAATCGACCAATCCCAAATAGTTTTGAACGTCGAGTAGTGGAGAATTATATGGGGCGACGTCTTCGGCGTCTCCTGACGGTACTGGGGCAGCATGTCGCCGCCCAGGTTCATGACCTACAAACAGAGGTGTACTACGGTAGCCCTGACTTTCTTCAGTGTGTCTGAAACCTATAGTTCGCGTCCTTCCCACTGACTCTCCTACAGTATAAACTCTTTCAAAATACTTAGTTCGAAACATTTCTTGTGATAGAGAATCAGAATCGAGTTCGACAATTGTTAACGTTTCCGATAAAGTTGACGTAAGTAAAACCAACAAAAATTTTGCAATCATACTGTAAGAGTCTCAGCAGAAATAAAAATTACTATGACAAACGTCCACAGCCCGACGTTTATATCACCATTAACTACTACATGCAAACGTATCGTTTCGCTGAAAAGTTGGACATATCTAAATTGTGTGAAGCGTGATTTCTACAAGCGTGACCATGAAACTTATCTAAAACAAAGGTTTTTTTTTGTATATTTTGTACTCAAAAAGCATAGTTTCGGCACATAGGATAGGAAAGTGTATCAACTGAACGATAGATAGTTGTCAATCACAAAACTGAACCGACGGCCTGCGACCCGCATTTTCGAGCAGACGTCGAAGAGCAAACGCATGCGTGTTTGAGATGCGTATCGATTGATATTATCGATTAAACGAGATCGAGGTTAAACGAAATGTTGGTGCAGTAGCAGCGACTAGGTGTTAGTGACGTAAGACGTACCGTCCGAATGAAAAAGTCACGTGAAACCAGAAAACGTGCACTTCACGTGCAAATTTTCTACTTTTCACCTGACTACATATATAGTTATCTTCACTCTCACGTGGTTTCGCTTTTGTTTAATCACTTTTGTAGCCACTCGAGTCCACATAGAAGTGATGAGAACTATATAGATACAATATAATTACAACTAACATAATTAATATACAATAAAAGTGACAGATAGAAGTTGGGACGTGGGCCGTCAGCTTTTTCACGTGTCAACGAGCAAAACTTACAGAAGAACGCCCGTTTGTGTCGTCACACTATAAATACAGCTAATTATGCAAAGTGAGGTTAGTAAAACCGAAAAACGTACGTGTATGAAAATGTAGAAAAAAGACATTTTTGGCAACTAAAAATTGTACAAAATCGTTGAAACAGACTCAAACATGTTACTTTCGCACGTGCGTGTACTTTAAAGGAGCCTATATTCATTCATTGTTTGAATTCCAACCAAATTAGTGGTTGTTTATTTCAAATTAGAACACAATTTTATTTTCGTTCCGTGAAATTTCATGTGCGAAAAGTAGTGTTAATATCACATTTTTTTGATTAAACCACAGTACGAAGCCGGGCGCTGATAGAGAAAGGGTGCCTGGATAAAAATCACCAAAGTACAAAGTACAAAAAGCGTTGATAATCTGCGTGCCATTCCGACGTCTGATGGGAAATTGCGGTCGCAGGCCGTCTCGCGAAAAATATGAAGGGAAAAAAGCTACGAAACCTTGATAACCTGGTTGAAGTTTGAGGAGGCATGGGTCGACGATTTATGCAGGTCTTTCGTCTCGATCTGGTTGAACTGCTGTTTTGATTTGGCAATTCGGGCAATTTGCAGAATTCGAGAAAGACCTGAACTTTTTTTTACTTTGTCAACTAAATTAAATGAACAGATCCAGATGGAATTAAGTTAACTAGAGTGAGTTCTAAACATGGGTGAATGAACAAACTAAAAAAAAGTAAGTACTATCTATCGAGTTAATTAATGATTACACCGTTTTCGCTTCTGATGTATACGAGAAAGTCCCGAACAGCGATGTATATCGTCTCATTCATTTGAACCTTCTGTAACAGTTGTATTAACTATGTAAAGCTAATTACCTACTCAGTGTTGGGTGAAACTATTAACTGTGAAAAACTTCTCAAGATATTTCAGCATTGAACTGTAACGAGTTGTCAATGCGTGGACAATATTCGCGAGAACATTTGAGAACCTTGACAATGAATAAGCAGGATCATGGAAAAAATCAATAATAGATTGAAACATACCTTTGTTGTTCTCATCATCTAACGGTTGTTTCAATGGGGTGATATCCTTGAATTGACACAAATACAAAACAACGGAGTTCTTGTCATTCTTGATCGGCGCCAAGTGAACCAGCAGCCAGATAGGCGTTTCTGAAAGAAACGTCGATGAGGGTCGTAGTTTGGAACGGATTCAGTAACGCAAACGAGAGTTTTTCTTTCAAATAAAGAATCAAACTATTCTTTTTAGATAGTCCAATTGTCCTTTTGGATAGCTTATCAGACTAAAATTTTAATTTCGTTTAACTCATCAAATCACTCTTTTTTTTATATCTAAATAAAATACAATCTCACTATTCTTTTTGGACAGTCCGATCTCTGCCTGATTCGTTCTACTATTGTCCAAGCTCGCTTTGTATGACTCATCAAAATACCATTTATTCAGTTTGATTATTCAAACTGTATTTTTTGAAACTAATAAAAATTACAAGCTCACTATTCTTTTTGGACAGTCCAATCTCTGCCTGATCCGTCCTACTATTGTCCAGTGCGTCCTGTATCCGAGTCAGACTGTCCGCCTCGCCGTGGGAACCATGGAGAAAGGCTAATCTAGAACAAAAACATTGTAAATGAAATAAATATATATTTCTAAAACAACATGTAAAACGTGAAACGTGAAACACGGCAGCAATATTGCCCTTTAATATTACACGTACTTCTTTTCTTGTCTGTAATGTAGAAAGTGTAGGAAGGCTAATCTTTATTCATTTATTTACTTACTTAATGCACTACGAGGTGCGCTAAACGACAACTAAACACAGAATTATTCGAAATACAATCTGTAAAATTATGTTTTATGATAATTCTTGTTGTACAGGTTTGATCTTTGCAGAGCGAGCCCAAACGAAAATTTGATGGTTTGTTACAACCAACAGAAAAGCTACATTTTCGTCCACATTTCGTTGCGCTTCAACATTGAAACAGAAAAGTATATGCGAAATTCAAAAACACAGAGTTGCGTGAAAAGGAAAAATATCCAGAAAGCCCACTGAAGTTCCTCATGTGTTTTTCATTTATCTACCCTTGTACCCAAAATGTGTTCTCTGAATATATTTCCTAGTTGACCTATAATTTTCTATTCGTGTCACGCCAGTTTCTGAGTACACATGAAATATTCCACTCAAAAGTGCTTCCGAAGGTCTGGAGCTCAAAAAGTCAATAAGTCTGCACCGAATGGTGTTAAGGACAACAATTTAGCATTAGGGTACATGAGCATGTCCGTTCTGTACCTACGGTCCAATCTTATTTTTAAACTTAGAAGTGACCCGTAGAAGTCACAATAAATACATTCAAAGTCGAACACAATAAAAATTGACAAAAACCTACGAGCATATTTTATGACTATTTCCGAGTTGTTAACTTAATTAATAACCAACAAGAACTTGGAACTTTGAACTCACGAGCACGGTTTCTGCATGATTTCAGCCCGCGAGTAGCCGACCAACTTGGAAAACCCATCGTTGCAGTACACGATGGGGTAATCTACTACTTGGGCATTCGCCAGTATGAAAGAGGTATCTGAAATCACGCAAATATCTGTCCGGGTCATTTGACCATTTTTCGGTTACCTGTGGACCTGGGTGGGTAATTGGAAAGTAACCTGAAACGAAAACCGATTACCCTTAGGTTTGACCCCGATCTTGGTTCTCAGTGTGAGTTTCAATGATGAGCGGATTTCAGTTTCAGGTTATTGCCAGGTTATATACTCAAGTAACTTGAAAAGGGTAACCAAAAACCAGTTAGGTTACCTAACAACCTGGTTACTTGTAGAATTGACCTACTCACCCGCATTGTTGCACCGCCTGATAACATCCTCTCCCCCCCCCCCCTTCTACCTCTCCCCCTCTCTCTACCCCCTGTCTCTCTCTCCTTCTCTCTCTCCCTTTCTCCCCTATCTCTCTCTTTCTCCTGCTTTCTCTCTCTCCCTTTCTCTCTCTTTCTCTCTCTTTCTCTCTCTGTACTCACCCGCATTGTTGCACCGTCTGATAACATCCTCTCTTTCCCCCCCCCCCCTTTTACCTCCCCCCCCCCCCTCTTTCTCTACCCCCTGTCTCTCTCTATATCTCTCTCTTCTCTACCGCTCTCCCACCCTCTCTCTCTCCCTTTCTCTCTCTTTCTCTCTCTGTCTCCCCCTTTCTCTCTGTACCTACCCGCATTGTTGCACCGCCTGATAACATCCTCTCCCCCCCCCCCCTTCTACCTCTCCCCCTCTCTCTACCCCCTGTCTCTCTCTCCTTCTCTCTCTCCCTTTCTCCCCTATCTCTCTCTTTCTCCTGCTTTCTCTCTCTCCCTTTCTCTCTCTTTCTCCCTCTTTCTCTCTGTACCTACCCGCATTGTTGCACCGCCTGATAGCATCCTCTCTTTCCCCCCCCCCCTTTTTACCTCCCCCTCTCTCTCTACCCCTGTCTCTCTCTATATCTCTCTCTCTCTACTCTACCTCTCTCCCCCCCTCTCTCTCTCTCTGCCTTTCTCTCTCTTTCTCTCTCTGTCTCCCCCTTTCTCTCTGTACCTACCCGCATTGTTGCACCGCCTGATAACATCCTCTCTTTCCCTCCCCCCCCCTTTTTACCTCTCCCTCTCTCTCTCTCTACCCCCTGTCTCTCTCTATATATCTCTCTCCTCTACCTCTCTCCCACTCTCTCTCTCCCCCCCCCTCTCTCTCTCTCTCTCTCTCTCTCTTTCTCTCGCTTTCTCTCTCTCTCTACTCACCCGCATTGTTGCACCTCCTGATAACGTTCTCGAGGAACGTGTTCTGGGGTGCAACCAGACCGCGTTTTGCCACGGGCATACCCAGTTTTCATGTGGACATCGGCAATCGAGACGCCGACACAAAATCAATAAAGGGGCTGGAAATCGATCAATAAGTGTTGGCAAAAATCAATAAATGGACTGGAAATCAGTCGATAATCGATTATGTTGACAATCGACTGAAGAAGCTCATACGAAATCAATTAACGGGCTGGAAATCACTCGATGACCTTGAAAAACTATCGATAAAGGGACTGGAATTCAATCAATAACTTTTCAGAACAATCAATAGGTTTTGAGTAACTCGATAACTATGTAGAAGTTTGTTGACATCATAACACCTAGGAGATAGCGAGAGAACAACTGAAGAGCACGTAGATAGAGAGATTCAGATAAAGTTTGACGAGATATTGAAAGAGAACCAATTCATTTCAAGCGTTTGCCGTCAAGAAAGACATGAATAGGAAAACAGTACTAGAAAAACAGCTGGTATACCACACACTTTTGGCAATTCGTATATTTACTAGACTTTTCACTGGAATTAATCGTGCTTGATCACATGCAAGAACGAAAACCAATGATCGTGACCTTTCCAATTGTTTTGAAGCCTCGCTGAGGTTCAAAACACATGTGCTGTAATTTTTTTTACTATCCGATTCAAACCAGCTGTTTTAGTGACAAAGTACTGTTATTCTTTGCTTTCCGTTCAATTCAAAGAGAAATACAAAAAGTATGAGAAAGAACATTGGAGTTATGTAGTAAATAAATGATGTTTTAAGTGTCAGAAAACGAAGGAAGATCAAATCAAAAATGGGTGGGTATTGGACTACAAACAACGGCATCCAACTACAAACACAGCAAGATACATTGTATTAGTTTGCTCCTGTGGCCCGAAGGGGAAAATCACCGCTATTGCAGAACGAACAGAGATATGTATCACATAATACAGTGATTGGTGTCATATTTTTTCAGGCAACAACTATGATTTTAATGAATCAGTTATGTTGTTTTGCTGATCACGTCCACAGCAGCAGGTGTTTCTAATAACTAAATGGATAGGTGCAACTGGGGATTAACCATTAATAAGGAGCAGAAAAGTTAATAAAGGGCAAGGACACGGTTTTGCTATGAAAACTACTGAACTAAGACGCTCTCAATTAGATTAAAATTACTATATATTTAGATGATAGAGATTTTCTCAAAAGAATGGTGTGAAAAATAGTAGTTTCTTGCAGAAGGACGATTATGTGGACCATTCCCAATGCTTTTGTCCTTTAATCTGCAATACATTTTTCAATTGCAGTTTATAGGACCGATACGTCGGGATTGGTCCACATGATCGTCCTACTTGCATAGGAATTCTCAAAGATTTAGACAAGAAAAAGAAAATTCGTGAGATGAGCTTTTTTATAACGGAACTAAAACGTTCATATTGAAATAACATTTTTTCGGAAAAATACTTGAAAAATATGGAAAAAAGTTTGTTCATGCACATTCAGAAGATGGATATTTCGAGAATGGTTGCAAGAGAGAAGATGGATATTTCGAGAATGGTTGCAAGAGAGAAGATGGATATTTCGAGAATGGTCATTTTTCTCTCTACTCTAGTCTGAGCTGGTTGGTAGTGGAGAAGTCCCTCCGTTTCCCTGTTTTCACCATCCCAACACTACGTGTTCCATTCAGGTATCCAGTCCACAAATCGACTGAGACGACGATGAGGAAGAAAACCCGGGCCACGCGCGACTGGGAATCGCTGGTCCGTATTCCCAACAGGAATATATGTTCACAAGCAGTTCTCTTCCCCTCCTCCAAGAAGTTTCTCGCATGTCACTGGATCAATGCCAACAGAGCATTCGATAGTCCACCGTGAAGACTTCTATGAAGAAAAGAGACTAAGACCTTGCAAGAAACTGCTGTTACAAAGATCTGTGACATGTATGATGAACACCGCCTCGTAACGAAGCGACGTGAATAAATAAATATGAAAAAAATATGCAATCAAATGAAGAGGAAAATGATTACCGACAGGAGTTCGGAGAATTTATAATAGAACTTTATGACAAAAAACTCGGCAAAAAATGTTTCGAAGAAAAGAATTGCACATTCAAATCATAAAACAGATTGATTCGGTCGCGGAGCGTGGGTGTCTGGAAGAAATTAAAATATTCAGAGAAAAGAAAAATGTCGAAAAAGAATAATGCCATAATTGGAATTGAGAAAAGTATAGAAAGTCGGTTAGAATACTCAGTTAGAGCAAATTTGACGAGGAAATTCGAACAAGTTGCATGAGGGATAGTCTTTGTCATTCGATCTTTCCAATATTGCCCCAAAAAAAACGTTGGTAGATACGTTTTTCGTCTACTATTAGCGAACAGCGCATGAAAATCACAAACAAATCTTCACTTCAATATAAAGTTAACAGCTAGAAAACTTGACGGAAAATGAGACTTGGGCCAAAGTTTTAAGTTTCAAGTTGTTGAAAGAATTCGAAGTTTCCAGTACAACCCGAAACTCGTTTTTGTCTAGTTCGCCTTCAACAACCCTAATGTGTTTCCCAAGCATTTTCGAACACTTCGTGAAGTAGTTACGTCACAGTTTTTAGAAATGTGAGAGTGCAAGTCCAAGTTCCTCTCAAAACATTGAAAAAGTCAGTACGAGTGCACTTTAAGTGGATAAAAAAAAAATTTTTTCATCTATTCGTTTATTTTATAAGCATGCCCTCCGGAGGTGTATTTTAAATTGAAGTTTCGTTGAAGCTGTTTAATAATATTGAGTAGTGGAAAGTTTTGAAACTTCATGAAACGCCAAAATGCTGGAAATCACCCGCGGGTAAATCATGAAGGTGTTAGTTTTATACTGTTTCATCACAAGAGCTTATCATTACACATTCAAAAAACTCTTTTCAACAGAAATAATGAGAATCATTGATAATATACGGAAATTAACTGAGTGGGAGGTAGGTTAAAGAATATGGGTGGTCCATAGGGTTGATTTTCAAAAAATGAAACAATAGATAGAAAACCTTTCTAAAACCTCTAGTATTTCGACATTTCTTAAAATAAGACGCAAGTCGTCTACATTTTTGAATACTAAACGAGGCAGTCAAATGACATAGCGTGTGATGTGTCAAACACGAAATAATCTACATTTTTGAGAGGACCGCGGTCAGCTGAGCAGATCAAAAACAGCTCGGAAAAAAATGGTTTGATTTCAGTCAAACACCACAATGTTCCAAGTTTGTTCAAACCAAAGTTCAAAAAATGTTCCAGAACTAGCCCAAAAGAGCTATAGAGGTGCCGAGCTCATAAATTTTCGTCTCCCGCCGGATTCGAACTCGCGAGCAAAAGATTCATAGATGGGCGCTAACCACTGCGCTACGAGAGTACATAATTGACAAGCTAAGGAATAGCGGACGTGTGTCCATATACAGCGAAAACTGAGATATACAGTACGCTCCCCCCCCCCCCAATTCGGTTGGCGACGACTATGGCCGCCTAATGGCGTAGTTCATAAAATGTTGAGCAGTACATTCATTTTATTTCACGTGTTTTACAAACAAACTACCAAAATATTACCAGGCACGCGGGATCTAACTACGGTATGTGGTCTAATGAACGTGATATGGTCAAATTGATTACACTACAACTTTTTTTTCGAAGAATTTAGTGAAGCATCGTATAGTGAGTATGTACTAGACAGTTGTATAGAACAATAATAAGTCGGACTTTGTGGGTGACTACCTTTTAGTTGAAGGTGCAATTAACGTGAAATATTACCGCAATGTACCAATTATCCCTACATTTACGGCCAGCATTCCAAATTACTTTTCGCATTTTCATACCGAAAACATTAGGGCAACTGATCGAACAACCATTTCTTTATTCGGCCGGAATGTATTATTACCCCCCCCCCCCTCCCCCAAATTGAATGATTGGACGGGATTGTACAATTTGAAGTGGTACTCTGTACTTCCTCCTTCCTTCCTTCGAATAGGTTTTGTTAAAGAGACCTAACCTCTTACGACGAAACTTCTGGAACGGTCTTCACTTTCACTACAAAACAAATCAAATGTATAGTCGCCATTTTCCCCATAAAGACAGCAGATGGTTCAATTGATTGAGCGAGCGGTCGTTGATTATCTGCCAGCAGTTGAGAGAGTGTGTAGATCAATGATACGCAGACGAACTGGTCGCTTGCCAAACCTTGTCCCATACAAAATGTTGTGGTTCCTTCGAAATAAGATTCCGAATTCTAAAAAGAGGGCGGAGAGAAATTCTAATTCAGGTAACCCGGGGTACCTCAACATAATGTAGCGAGCGTCAAATTAGATTAAAGTAAGTGTACCGTGTGCTAATTAGTCTACTGCTCGTCAACAGCCAACGTGTAGAAAATATTAGACTAAAAAATCTCAGGTTCGCATGAACCTTTTTTTAACCTTCAGCGGTGCTGTTCAGAGTTTTCTAGAACATCCCGGCAACCTCACCCCATCCTGTGTCTCTCGCTTCACGCACTCTTTCACGGCCTCGCATCTCAGCGGGATGTGAGAGCAGAGAAATAGCGTATGTTTAAGGAGACGCAGAATGGAATCGAAAAGTGAGGATCTGACTGAATACGGCCTCTGTACGTGTGAAAAACACATTTTTACCCTTCTGACGCTTTTGGTTGTAGTTTCAAGTAAGGCTAGATGGGCTCATTACAGTACCCCGATTTCAGGCTCATAATTCACCTAATAAGCCATTTTCCCTCTGAAAACTGCCGTTGCCGCAGATTTTATAATCTGCCTAATTAGCCATTTTCCCGCGAAAAGTGCCGTCGGCGCACGTTTTTCAGGGTCATCAAGCAAGCATCAGCTGCGAATGAATTTATGACTAAATGCAGTGCGGTATACATGGGTAATGAGACTGGCCGGCTACTGCCTAATTTCCTTATTGATTCTCTAAGCAACAAAACAAGGAGTAACTCTAAGGGGCGTTAGACTGGAATAACAACACACGTGAAATCTAAGAAAACGTAAGAAAATCACGTAAAAACGTGATGTAAGAAGAAATATATATATAATATGATCGATTTTCTATAGAATAAAACAAGGAGTAGCTCTTAAGTGGGGTTGGGGAAAAAATGCACGTGAATACTGGAAATAAAAAAACGTTAAACGTGAGAATTCAGTGGAGAATTTGTAATTTACTTAGTTTGAGCGCGGTTGATTCATTTGATTCATTTGATTCCCAAATAAAAACATGGAGTTTGATTTGAAGAAATCCCAAGAAATTCCGGGAAAACGGGAATTTTTGTATTTTATCGACTCTTCAAAAAACGAAACAATCTGCTTATTGAACATTGAGAAGATCTTGAATGTGTTAGTTTGAAACGAGAATACAAGTAAACCATCCGAAAAACGAGATATACGTGAGCATTTTACGGGAAAATGCGAATTAAACGCAAAGACTACGCTTTGTAATGTTAACTTCATTATTCGATGTATCTCCGAAAAAACGAACAAGTAAAAATTTCTGATATTGAAACCAAAATTCAATTGTCCTTTACCTCTTACGTGCTCATTCGCACACAAACAAAAAATGTAATCACAGTTGATAATTTCAGAATTGGAGAAATTGGCTACAAATTATATATTACGTATTTGAAAGGATTCGATAAATAAAAAGTTTCAATATTAAATTCAATTACCATGTTGATAAGTGTACTGTATTCAGTAGATAACTGCAATATAAAACACTCACCTAGTTCAATCAATAAATAGTTGCTTTATAATTGAACACACTCAGCCTATAAACTGAAAAAAACAATCAGTTTTTCTGAAGAGATGCACATTATTCTGTTCTGCGTCATGAATCAGTTTTTTGATAGTTAGAATGTAAACGAAAACGAATTGTCGACACTTCTCAAAAAAAAATTCGCTGTGTCACTAAGTTTGTTGGTCAAAGGGTATTGTGGAATTGTGGCGCGTCAGTGGTCAACTGGCTTGAAACCACAAAAACATAAATGAGAAAGTGAAGAAGAACAAGTAGAGAATAGAACACGTAACTCTGGTAATGTCAAGTCCAACGTACAAAACGCGTCCTGAAAAAAATTTCATTTACAAAGAAGACATTTCAGCGGTTTTGAAAATATTTTCGCTGTGTCACTATATTCGTTTGTCCGAGGGTATAGTTGCGCCGGTGGTCAAATGGCGTGAAATCCCGAAAAAAAACATCGAGCCATCTGGGTGGTCGTTTTTCGTATGAAATTTATGGCCGAGCATCACATATGGGAAAATGAAGGGGAGAAAAGTAGAGAAGAGAATACGTACGCCTGGCGGCGTAGCAATCCCTCCTACCTCATGAGAAGTTCATATGAGTTTCTTATGAGATACCTCAGGAGCTACTTGTGAGCTCTCAATGTTGTTGCATATAAATCAATAGGGTCTCATGAAAACCTCGGGCTATTAGCTCATGAGGCATCTCATGAGATTTCTGAGGGGTCGCTACGCCGGCTGGTTAATTCACAAAGCACGCCAAACGTGAGAACCGTGTAGTATATGTTAAAAATACGTTAACCTTTGTGGAGAAATATGAAAAATGAACAATGAAATACAAGTAAAGAAATAGAGATGCGGCGAAAACCTAAAAGAGATACGGCAAAAACGTAAATAACAACAAGGTGTCATCCTCGTTAGAAACAAAGTTAATTTGGAACTGAGATATTTTTCAATTGAAATATGTTGTCCAGAAACCTAGTTGTGAATCTAGTCGCAAATCTGTCAGTCCGGCGTCGCTTGCAATAATCCTTCATTTTTCGCCGTCAGCTAGTCAATTCCGGCCAGAACCAGGTGAGTTAATCAACTAAACATCGCCTGGGGGCACATTCGGAATCAATTGGGCGAAAAGAACAAAATATGCCCGATAATTGCTTCCTGCTCACGTAGATTTGCACTTTTATAGAATTTCACTTTTACCAGACTCAAATTGAATAGTCACGCGAAGTGGCATTCTAATGAAGCATCGTGCACTATGTCATTGCACGTTTCTCAGTTCTGCTGTGTTTAACATGTTTCACGTGATTGTGCAATTCACCAATAGTATATTTCCTTACGAAAACAAACGTTTTAGAGTTGTCTAGGTCCCAGGTTTCTGTTTTCGAGTCGATCGACCAACATTGGGTTTGAACGCGACCATTTTTTTCAATCTTTGATTTGTTTCGAGGTCAGTTTAATTTTCACGTCAACTAAAACTTGTGAATTTGAGCGGTTTTGCCTATATGAAGTTCAGCTAGATTATGTTATAGTCTGTTTAGTTCCCAACTGGACTCGTATCCATCAAAAGTGTTGCATCCCTGGCACCCCTCGCGTTGCGTGTGCAGGGCGCCGGCTGGGCATTTTGCCAGACCAGGCCACAATCGATAATATTTCCAATAGCCAAATAAAAGTTTAACCTACGTATACAATTATTCCTTAGTTATGGTATCTTTTCGAGAATGTATGAGAGATTATATTCTTTGCTAATCCCAAATGTCAAGTTCACTTGAATTTTCATTAAGAAATTCGATAAAATTTTGCATACACTGAAATTTGCGAGATCGCCGTATATGGGCCGTTCCCCCTCCGCGCAACAAATGAGTCCAAATGGCCGAATGGTCTAAGGCGCTGGTTCCGGCCAGGTAGCTGTCCATACTCGTAGGTTCGATCCCCTAAGCTGCTGTTATTTTGAAAACACAGAATCATTATCCAGAATGTTTGAATAGTTGCCAAGTCATAAACTCCGCCCCTATTTTCATACAGTAAACGGAGTCCAGTTCGGAACTAAATAGACTATAATCACACTTCAAAAGAGACACAGCTACGTAAAACGTAAACTAACGACCCATTGTTCCATTCCATCCATACCACAAATAAATAAAATAGTCGATCGGAGTAAGATCTGCACGACAATAACGAATCCTTCATTTAAAATGATTCATCAACTGCAACCAACTAACCAACTACAAACTGTGCTCAGTTCAAAGAAATGGTAATAAATTTTATTTGTTTCTCGAGAATATTTCCAGAAGTTGCGATAACTAGCGCGGTATAGTCGTTGACAACGGAAAGACGGGAGGGTACTGTATATCTCACTTTCCGCTGTGTACGCACATATGTCTTCGATTCCAAAACCTGCCTAACATGTGCTCTAATAGCGCAGTGGTTAGCACCCTGCTACGAAACTTTTGCTCGCAGGTTCGATTCCGGCGAGAGATATGAACTTATGAATTTGGCAGTCACTATACAATGTGTTACGAGGGGCTGCGGACCGGATATTTCTTTTAATCTTAGCCAGTATTTATCCGCTGACGTAGATTATTAGCAATCGCCTGAGTGATATATAGCACCCCGGATTTACAAGGAGCTGGGAGCAGATTTGGGAAAATTCTTGGAAAACTCCAGATAAATCTTTTCTGAGAAACTCAAAATCGATACAAATACATTAAAATGCTTCAGAATACAAAAAGCACCCTTTTCAGCATTAAACAAGGTCAGAATGCTTCGAAATGTCCTGAAGCGGGGTTTCGTGAAGATTGACCTGTTTGAACAACTTTTTTCCTCAAAAAGTTTACATTACTATCTTTCAAGTTGAATAGAATCACGTGGAAAACAGATTGGGAGAAATCATAATTGCGACATAATTGCGAGTCAGCAACCGAAACTGTGAAGTAAAACGTTATTTTATAGAATTTAAAGTATACTAATATACATAGTAAACACTAAAACAACAAGTTTGTGAGTTGGTGAAAGAATCAGAGTTGGCTCGGTTACTAATTTGTGTCATTACAAAGACAGTTCTCTTACTCAAAACGTATTCTCTGAGCTCACGGAACAGTACCGGATCCTTTACCTTATTATGGTTTGTAAACTAGCATAAATAATATAAATTGAAATAGCGAGTTTGTGGGTTGGTGAAAGTCGGTTTGTTTATAATGGTGAAAGTCGGTTTGTTTATAACAATTTATAATGGTCTAGTAAACTCGGACTAAAACTCTTATGTGTTTATTATAAAGTTTGTGAACTAAAATAATGAATATGAACTAAAATAGCTATTTTGTGAGTTGGTGAAAGGCGGTCCGGCTACTAATTTGTGTCATTGCAAAGACACCAATTGTTGGCGGTTTTCTCGAAACCCCGTTGAGTGAAATGAAATTATGTGGAGATAGGGGGAGGCAACCGCAGAGGAAATCGAGATGTGCACCCGGAATGCACCCGAGATGAACTTTGACCTACAGTTCAGAGGTGAACTGTAGTAAAATTGGCACGCCGGAGAGGAAAAGTGGAAAACCGAATTGAAAATTGAATCGCAAAACTAGTGAAAAGTAAGTGGTCCTTTGTAAACCTACAGCTAGTCAAGTACACATTTGAAGAGAGCTTGAAAAGTGGTGATTATTAGGCTATTTGTCTGTACACAGTCACGTGCAACACGTTAATATTCGCACGTGAAACAGCTTCCAGTACCAAAGTTGCAGACACTTCATGTAAAATAGTTGCTCGTCAGATACAAACCCAGAAACCTTAAAAACTGTGCTATTTTTGTGCTATGATCAAATTACAATCGAGGAATGGTATAGTCGTTGCCAACGGAAAGGCGGGAGGGTACTGTATATCTCACTTTCCGCTCTGTACGCACACATGTCTTTGAGTCCTAGTAGCTCAAAAATTATTCAAAGTAATGAATAATATTGAAGAAAATGAATAATATAACTTTCTCGATAAGAATGTTGCCAGACTACTGTAAATGACTGGGGTGCAGTGACAAGGGGTATTCAGCAGTATACATTACTATTTTCGGTGTTTTGAGCGCTAAAACACAGAATATATTCATATGACTTTGTTTTTACGCGGCGTTGCCATAGAATAGTGCGGAATGCTTTTAAAACGAAATATGAGAAGTGTAATTATACCTCCGTATAACTACGGCATAACCAAAATTTCGAAGACATTTTGAGAGTAGAAAGCTTCATGAGAGTAGAAAGCTTCATTTGGACCAATAGTGCATGACAACAACACAATACAATACAAACCAACGACAAGCAGCAAAACAACTAGACATACATTGTACTCAGAAGAATTACAATGGTGAGCAATATATATACATACACGAGGGAAACATATGTGATTGAATGAAACTGATTTCCTAAAAAGATGAATAAGACGAACGAAGTTGGGTAAGGAAGGCAACTTACCCCTGATGTTTGTTAAGATTGAATATTTAGCCCTGTTTCTCCTACTTTACCTTGTCGTTGGTTCACCTCAAAATATTGGTAGCCCCTGGGTTGCCACTATCCGCATGAAAAGACCCCAGCCGTAGCGCACAGTTCTGATATGAAAAGTTTGCCGTGGTCCAACACCTGATTTTCCCGGCAACCACAGGAACTTCCAAAATTCCGATCTCTGCACTCTTGATAAGCTCACACTTTGTTGAAAACAGACAGATAGTTAGGGAAGACCGAAAATTATTGTCTGATCGGGTTAGCTAATTACCGAACAGCCAGTCGGCTGTCACTCAGAATGCCTTGCAGAGTAAATTATACCACTGGTAACAGACTATTCACTAGATGGCGGGCTTTTTCCTGGGTAATTTACTCATACGCCCTCGAATGCCGCGGTTTGAACGAAGGGTGGGTGGGTGGGTTCAAACCGCACTATTAGAACCATAAAACTTGGATAAAGAAAAGCTCGCCAGAGCTCGCTCCTGATAAATTCGAAATGGTTTCGACCATTTATCAGGGTCTCGCTACGAGACTCATTTCAGCTTTGGCACTCTGCCAAAATTCGTTCGAAATTCCAATTATACCTCCGTATAACTACGGCATAACCAAAATTTCGAAGACATTTTGAGAGTAGAAAGCTTCATGGATCAAGCAAAGTCGGCGAACTATGGCCAAACGTGGAGACTGGGACGGCAGAAAACAAACCTTTCACTTGACACTTGGTTTTCACGTATGCAAGTGAGCACTCTTTCACACAAAATTACTGAAATACGCGTGAGATATTGTTAAAATAAAGTATAGCAGAAAACATAGAATGAAACGGAAGCCTCCTTACCAGGCCAATTGGACCAGAATTCCAGATTAGTTTTGGAGTATACACAGTATATTGCGAACAAGAAAATGAGAAAAGATGAATAGACTCAGGTTATAGGGTGTACGGCAAGAATAATGTTTAGAACACGTCTTACTTTTAGAACACATCTTCGAGCACCCTGTAAGCTCCAGCAATATAAGCCACCCTTATCCCATGGAAAAAGATGATTTACAATTCATCTCTGCCCTCGGAGGGGTAACTGTGTAATGCAAACTGGTAGAAAAATATTACGAACACCTTTCTGAACAACAAGGACGTAATTGGGACGAAACAAGTGGAAGAACTAAGCGGTCAGCCGTCTACTCTTGGTCCAGAGTAATATCCTAGCCTCTTTCATAGGTACATTGTGGAATAATTCACAACTTTAGCCTGTCTAGAAACAACAGCAGAGTAAATCAAACGCACGTGTAAGAATGGAGAAATGGTGAGCTCAAAGCTGCCATAGTAACGTAGCAAACTAGCGAAAATTGGCCCGTATAGGCAATTGCCAATTGTTCTCCTCCTCTCACGCACCATCAATACTGAAAAAGGGTCAAAAAATGGCACAGAGCATGTGGCTCTATTTTCTCAACATGTTGAACACAAAAGACAAAACAGGCTGAACACAGAAGACTGTAATCGCACTCGATCAGTATAGAACAGTGTTCTCTATCTCTAAAGTCATAAACCTTGCAGCCTTCCAGGGGCGCCTAGCACTTGCCTCGAACGCCACCGTATCTTGAGAGACAACGGACAATATAACCTTCAATCCCACGAACTGGACAAAATTCCACAAATTCGGGTGCAAAAGCAATTTTGTCACAAACCTTGTCAATAGAAGCTTTCAGGCAGAAGCTGGTCTTTGTAGAAAATAAATGCCTTTCCTAGGATAAAAGCACTATTAGCTCAACGTAATAAAAAAACAGCTTCGCATAGAGATAGGAACCACCTCGAATATGTAGCAGAAGATATGACGCCATGATCTCGTTCAACTCCTGGATAAACTTACTCTTTAAGAGCGGCCACCATAGCATTGGCTATCGACGTAACACACCGCAGGTGTAACTTGTAACAGGAGAAAGCTAATCAAGTTCCCGCGTCATCGTAATCGTACTTTGTCCTTCGTATACTCGATACTATACTCGGAAAACGGGTTCCCTTCCGAACATTAAGAGCAACACTATAAATTCAGAGGTCAAACTGTGAATCGATAACTGAACGAATTTCCTGGGTTAAATCTGTTTCAACCGTAATCCATCCCATAGTTAGCAGAACTACCGCGTTGAAGAAAATACCAGCCCTTCTCACGTGACCGACTATATCGCATCGAGATACGAGCCACCTTGAAGGTGAAAACCAAATATATGTCGTCATGACGCAAAGAAAATAATGATTTTCCTGGATGAATGCCCAATAAGGTAAATTCCACGTTCTAATCGGAGAAAGTCAAACTTCTAAACTTGAACCGTGCATGCGTGCACACTTTTAATAGCACTTGAATTAACCGTCAACAGTGCCTCTCGAGAGATAGCACATAGCATAGTTCCCGGAACAGAATAATTTCCACAGTTGCTCCGCGTTTCCTGTCGTATATTTGCCCCGAAAAAACTCTCCAAAATACAATAGCGAAAACCCCGGAAGAATCTTCCTTTTCTTAACATTTAAATGATACATATAGTAATTTTGATGCAGAAATGTGTAAATTAAAGGATTTTGAGCAAAAATAAAATACGACTTTTCTGGGTTGAATGCCCTGTGCGTTTCCACGCAAACCACTCCAAAGATAGGAAAAGTACAACTTCCGACCGGAAACACGTTCCTCACACCTAAATATCAGCATCGCATCGAGATACGAGCCACCTTCGCATCGAGATACGAGGTGCAGACCAAATATATGACGTCATGACGCCTTTCAACCTCTCGCAATAGGCAATAGAACACAGTCCAGAATATAGACACTGACGACTGAAACTCTGCTCTCCATTGTAGAAAACCCTCGAATATATAGATCGGTGCAGACATGAGCTGCTCGAGTACACCTGCACAAGAACGCCTGCTTACCTTTCTGCCTGATAGAGGCGTCATGAATAGCACGAATAGAAAATATTGAAATATAGAACTGTCGAACCTTCGCAGCACTGCCATGGGAACTAACTGGGAACTACTGCTTACGAAAAGGGTGAATAAAACCCGAATAGAGGAAATGAACTTAATGAAAACATTTTGCAAAAATAGACCCGTTAGGATGGGAGAAAATTTAATTTTAGAAGGACACACACGTATGATGATGGGGACACGAGGGGACCGAGGCGTGTGCTGGCCTTAACTACCACACTAACAAACCGATGTATTGTGTTGCACTTGGTCATAAGATGACGCAATAATTTATATCAAAAATTTTTTTAAAACCGTCGAATATAGCATGAATAGAAGGCATAGTGCCTGAAATGGACCTGTAAGAAGGTCAAATGAAGCTGTGTGAGAACAGGTGTGCAGAGAATAGAAATTCTGCCGAAAATTTTTAGTAAAAAATTTTCAAACCGCACTATTAGAACCATAAAACTTGGATAAAGAAAAGCTCGCCAGAGCTCGCTCCTGATAAATTCGAAATGGTTTCGACCATTTATCAGGGTCTCGCTACGAGACTCATTTCAGCTTTGGCACTCTGCCAAAATTCGTTCGAAATTCCAATTATCTGTTCAAATATATAGGTGGACATTTCCACGGGATATGCAAATTTAGACAAAGCGGGAGGATTTGATGGAAGGGGAGAAAAAATTTACCTTTTTACTACTAATGAACGTGTGAACGTGAAACATGTGATGTGTTTCACTACTTTTCATAGCTATAGTTAAAGTTAAAAAAAACGTTATTTGGTTCTAGTTATGTGTTCTGTCAATGTCATTCTTATGATATAAGAAACATAAATATTGTGCGTACATTGTGTATTCGGGAGCACGAAAGATTAACGTTTTAACACACTTTTGCCTGTTTTTTTAATTATTTGAGTACGTACTACTTTCTCCATGTTAAATTATGATCGCAAGAGCGTGAGTAATGGTAAATTTCTCACAGACAATAAAAGTAGGTGATTAGGTAGAGAGCTCACAGAGCCTTTCATAAAGTACATAATAAAGGTACCAAGACTTGAACCGATCTGTTTTTCTTTGCAGATTAGTGCAATGGTGCATGAAAAAGCCAGACTTACACAGGGAGAAAAAAGGAACCGAAACTGCGTTTTGTTACGATAGAGAAAGGTGATATGCTTGAAATAGTCAGCTTCAACACACTCAATTTTGTCGATTCAGTTTTTTTCTTCTAAGCAAGCTTTGACACGGACTACATTGCCCTATCCTTCGTTTTGTAGTTTGATCCCGCTGCAAATCTGTGTCGTGCAAACGAGATCAAACTATACAGAAAGATTTGGTCATTCTTCATGATGTTCTGTTAGCATAGTGTTTTGTGATCGGAAATGCGCATATGTTTTGGCGGCTTGTCAATATTGTAGGCAATTAGGGAATATGCTACATGATAGGGGAGAGAGCGTGTGCATCTATGTGCGACGTTGTCAGGGGCAACTATAGAACCACCACGGACACACCACCTTAATATCAGGCAGGCAGATAGAAGATACGAGATAGAGAAGAGAGTACACAATGGGTCGATGAAAGATTAGTTGTAGGTCAAACACCAGGTTCTAGGGATGCCTCGGGGGAAATACTCTCTATTTCTGCGGGAATGACAGCAATCAATTGATTGAGCAATGCAGTGAGAGCGGTCTTCGATTATTCGCCAGCAGACGAGAGAGTGTGTAGATCAAAGATACGCGGATGAGCTGGTCGCTCGCCAAATTTCGCCCCCTACCAAGTGATCGTACGCTGTTCAGAACGGTTTGACAAAACCTATGCTGGTCGAGAGATGTCGACCGGGAAGGTACTGTAGGATCATAAAAGGAACAGACCTCCAATATCGACAGGGTATATGTGTGGAAAAGCAGTTCACACTGTGAATTTGAGTAGGTTAGTTTGACCGGAAATTTGGACCAAGGACCACCTTAGTATCAGGCAGAGATATAGAAGATACGCGATAGTCGAGAGAGTATCCAAAATGTGTTAATAAATTATTTCTCGTAGATCAAAAACAAGGCTCTCGGGATGCCTTCGGGGGTAGTGGTGTAGAAATGTTGTCCGGGGTACTGTAGGTGTGGGAAAGAGATAGACCTTTAATATCGGAGAAATACGTGGAAAATAAGTGCACACTACGAATAAGTATGAGAAGGTATTTTTATCTCTAACGTAGTTTGATCTGTATATGCAACGCCACGGACATACCACCTTGATATCAGGCAGGGAGAAACTATGAAAGATTAGTTATAGTCGTCGCTAACAGAAAGGCGGGGTTGTACTGTATATCTCACTTTGCGCTGTGTAAGAACACATATATTCGATCCGTCCGCGCTGCTCGTATAGGCCCAGTTGGTGTCATGGTTAGCGTTCGCGCCTCCCAAACTTGTGAGCCCGGTTCGAGTCCCACATGAGGCGGCTCTTTTAATAATTTGGCACGCTATATATAGCTCATAAATCAGAGGCCATATTTACGTACGTGACTTATGGATACCCAAACCTGCGTCTCCTCGAACACACGCTATTTCTCTGCTTTACCATCTCGCCGGAATGCGAGTTTCGCGAAATGGTGCGCAGAACGAAGAGACGCAGAATGGGATGAACGCGTCGGGATGTTTGAGCATACG
This sequence comes from Litoditis marina, assembly GCA_964036275.1. Classification (NCBI taxonomy): domain Eukaryota; kingdom Metazoa; phylum Nematoda; class Chromadorea; order Rhabditida; family Rhabditidae; genus Litoditis; species Litoditis marina. Next base: position 9,339,367 of record OZ038439.1, read on the forward strand.
TACTTTTTTCACCAAATCTACTCTGTTACTATTATGGTAAACAACTTTGCAATAAACAGAGCACAGCAACAGCTAAATGGCTGGAAACATTCATTATAGCACGTTAGAAAATTGGTTCATGCATAACTTAATTAGGGTGTGAAAAACTGCTGTTCACTAAATTATAGTGTCTAGTGTTCTCTACAATGTGTGAAGGTATATGTTACAACAGAATGATCCATTTATTACTTTTTTAGTTTGTTGTTTAGGTTTTAAACCTTTTCGCGTATAATGTTTTTAGTCGCGTGAAATCTGTATCATTTAGTGCTGTTTACATGCATACATTTAAACATAAAAACCAATCGAAAATCATTCTAAAGTATGTTCTATTCGTGTTATGATCGAAATAGGAATAGTAAAATTACGAGGTGTATTGAGGATAATTAGCATATCAGTGCCACACCGCAGGCTGTTGTACGTAATGATTAATCTAGATAACTACTCATCTCAGGTAGGCTCAGACAACCTAAGCTTAGGCTTCATTAGTTCTATAGGTTATATAGATAGGAAAGCTTCAAAGATGAAATACATACTACAAGAAATAGTGCTACACTAAATTCGTAGTTGAATGAAGATTTTTCACTCTAGTAGCAGGAGGACTTGTACTTTTCGTGCTTGTAGTTTGATCCAAATACGTTTTATGCAAATTCGAGAACTGTGTGTGGGTGACCAATACCAGACTACAAACTGAATTAGGTTATCCTTCACTACGTTGAACAAAATACGGTTCACGTTACCAACGATTTCACTAGCATTATACACGTGAACGGAGATTGTACGATTCACCTTTTATGAACATATAAATGTCTGTACGTGAACAATAAAAGGTCTTATTCAAATGTAAGCTACTTATGAAAAGATTATGATTAATTGGATTTGGTTGTTATTGAAGAATACACGTTGTTGAGCAAGATGGATTACTAAAATGTCTACAGGACGAAAGGTTCGAAGCAAGGGATCAAAAAAGATCATTTTCCCGAGTTCAGCTGTGTTTAACACGTTTCATGTGACTCTGCAGTTGACTAGCAGTATACTAGAAGTGGAGGAAATAGTCACGCATAGGAAGAAGGAAGTCTATAAAAACGTGTGTTGATAGTTGTTCCAAAATAAACAAAGATTCGAATGTTTATATGTAAGCACGGGTCGATTCGATGTAGAAATATTGAGCAAAATTCTTCGAGATGCCGAGAAGGGAGTTGAAATCTCATGTAAAGGAAGGAAAATGAATAGTCACATAAAGTTAGCATTCTAATGAGGTGTCGTTCGCTTTGTCATTACACGTTTTTGGGTTCTGCTGTGTTTAACAGGTTTTACGTGACTCTGCAATTGACTAACAGTTTACTCACAATCCCTTCAAAAAGTCAATCGTGTTTTAATGAAGATATGTTTGGATGTTGAAACCATTTCTCTAAATTCCCCTTGGTTTTCTTGAAAACACTTTCCGAGTTTGCTTGAGGCTTTGTTTTTCTTCTACACTCTGATCACAACTTTCTCAAGTTGGTAGTAAGCCTGAACTTAAGAATTGTTTACTGTGTCACAAAGTAATTCTGACGTAGACATGCTTCTACTAATACTTTAGCTGAGCAGAGAGTACAATTTTCGTTCGTTACCACAAAATTGTGGTTACTTCAGTAAACAAATGTTATAAACGGTAGCAAAACCTTGCAATTCCATTTTTTAGCATTGACCACAACGAGGGATACTACAGACACCATTTTTGAAATGTGTGCTTTTTCAAGCAAGGTATCTGACCCCAAAAAATATATACTTTGACGAAGAGATCACATCATCGGTGTCTTGCACTTCGGAGTACGTGAGCTGGAATACCCCTTCATCAACCTGCGTCTCTCACTTTGCGCACTCTTTCGGTTGGCGAGAAATAAGATTAAAGCCTGTCCAGTTCTAGAGTCTCGAACTTCACTCAATTTTTATACATAATATACATTAATAAAACTCGACTGTATCTCAAGGAAACATAAGAGTGGAAATTAGCGTATTCTTAATGAGACGCAGGTTGGTGTCTCACAGCCAATATATTTTCGAGAACTGGCCAATATAGAAAACAAACAAAATATTGTTGATATAGAATATTCATTCGCAGTGAAGCAACAATACATTGAGCAAATATAATTAACAGCTCGTTTCCGTTCTATATACAAACATTTCGAAGTGGCTGAAAAAGATAGAATTTTCCTCTAAAAGACGAGGTTACTAATATGTGGAAAACAGGTTTTCATGGGAAAATTGACAAAAATTGAACAAATCTGATTTTCAAACTAATTTAAGGTTTTTAAATGAGTATCCGGTTTCAATACGTGGGACCTCCGTAGTTGGAATAGGCGCCTGGACCACCAATCTGACATTAACTTTGTTACAGAAAAATATTTTTGAAATTACAACCCAACTTAGTGCTAAAGTCTAATTATTTATCGAGACAATGTAAAGTTGGAGGTTTTATTTGAATGTTACAAAAATAATGAGGGTGTTGAACTCATTTGATGAATTTGGCGTTGAAACGAGCCAGTGCGATTCAGGTTCTTTCAAACATATTGAAAATCTAAATTTAATACTTCATGAAAAATCCAAATTCAACACTTCTTCAGCAAAATGATTAGGTCACGTGAAACACGTGTACGTGAAATCAAGCGTTTGTAAATAATTTTGATAATTCACGTTTTGACCTACCTGTGAGTTGGCGTATCCATTGTACTCGGCGGCAATTTCTCTCTCTTCCTTTCGTTGTCTGTTCTTTGATCTTTGGTAGCAGACGATCATCAATACAGTACCGACTACGAAGACCAACAGGACAAACGCCAACAGGACATACACACCAGCCATCCTACAAAAATATACATTTGATCTCTATGTAGTTTGATTTGTTTGTCTTGATCTGTGTGGAAACCAAAATACATAGGGGTAGCTTATGAAAATATAAACTCCCGCCATCCAACAGCGAAATGATTTATAAGGAGCGTCACATGTTGATCTGATCTTCTGTGTTTGTAGTTTGATCTTCTCGAATTTACACGGATAGAAACTCTCAATCTATGTGTAAATCGAAATTGTTATATCTGCCGTTGTTGGAACTTCTACTGTTGACAAATCGGAGCAAAATTGACTACAACCAAAACTATACTCGAAACATACATTTGTAACAAAAACACCCACCATAATATGGTGGGTGTTTTTGTTACAAATGTATGTTTCGAAAAAATGATATTATCATTCATATGTGACTAGTTTATCGAAAAAATGATATTATCATTCATATGTGACTAGTTTATAGAGATAAATCCTTTTCTCTGTGTATACACGTGAGCAATTCGCGAGTTTGTGTCAAAACATATATAAACTCTTTCAACAAGCCAGTTGAACTCGGGTGTTTTTTTGGCTGTTCGGACAATTTTACTCAGTGGGACACATTTGTGTATGGCACTCACCAATGCTGATCCTTAGGGCAGCATCCGTGTTCACAACAGCCTTGATCCCGTTCACAGCTGAAAACTATTCGATCTTGATCCAGCATATAGCTTAACTATACTATTAGTCAATTGTATAGTCACGTCAAACATGTTAAACACAGCAGAACTCAGAAACGTGCAATGACAAAGTGCACATTTCCTCATTAGAGTACTAACTTTACGTGACTATTCGTTTGACTTCTAGTATACAGTATCGAATGTCGTCAATAAATCCTTTCTTTATGTTAGATTAAGAGGTGAAGGATTCGCAAGGTCAAGATTTACTGCTCGTTTCGGCATGTAGTAACAATGCAAAACGTGGTTATCGATTGTGCCGCTGCTTCTGAGTGGCTGAGTTGAGAAACAGCTTGGTAGTACTGCGTTTTCCTGCTACTTATATTGTCAAAAGTTCTTTAGATGTGCTAGAGTCTGTGTAAGTTACACGCACACCAGAGTCGAAAAATCTATGTAACAAGCAATATGTTTATTCGATAATGAATCAATAATCAATAAAAGTTTTCCCACTCACACCAACGTGACGGTATTGTTGTTCGTCCTCTTGGCTTGGTAAATACACCGGATGAAACTAGAAAAGCCGCCTGGAAAGAGTGTGTGAGAGAGAGAGGGCGCAGAGAAAACCGGAAGCGGAAAAGAACACCAGCTCGAACCCAATGTTTCGACAGGTTTGCTCATCATTAGGAAAGAGAGAGAGGGGAATAGAGAGAGAGATAGAGAGAGAGAGCGAGAAAATAGATAGGAGAAGAAAGAGAGAGTAAAAAATAGAGAGAAAGAGGAAGATAAAGAATGCTGAAAAATCTTTCCAGATTGGGTACAAAGTATCCTATCAATTAATTTCTGTTCCGAAAACTGGGTTCGAAACTCAAACTTTATTTCTCAAACTTTGAAACTGGAATATATTCCTTGAAATAGTCACCGATTGCCATGTTATTTTGTCAGGATCCCTTCAATAACGACAAGTTTATATAAATGTATCAAAAGTTCTAAGAAATGTATCAGAAAGTAAACCTTCTAATTCCTGTCCCAGAAATCTGCCGATGGTTCCGTGTTGGTACACCTCGTCAGCTCCCGTTCCGGAAATCTGAAAATCCTCTTATTAAGGAAAACTTGATAACATTTCGCAGAGGGAAGTGTAAGTGACCATTTTCCACGTTTCTGTGTTTCACGTATGTCGCATCACGATCAAGCATAGCTTGGACGATGTGAGAATCATTGAACTAATGATTCTCATCAAGAATGGATAAACATGAAAAAACATCGGGAGTCGATTTTATGAGCAATCTATAAAGAGTAAATGTCAGATTGTTTTAGATTTTAAGTTCACACGTAAATTGACATATTTACGTTTCAAGTGAAAAACACGTGGCATTCATTACACGTGAAAATACCGGATAGCTGATAGATATATGAAATGGATCTAACCTGTCCATTCTGTTGTTGTACTGCTACAGAGGCCATGTCACTGGCAGCAGGGGAGTTCTGGCTGGACCGGAAATGAGAGTCATGGGGACAGTTCACGTGGGAGCCACGTGAGACTCACGTGCGACTCACGTGAGAGTCACGTGAAACGTAAAAAAACATCAATAGTTTTACACGCTTTTCGTCCACGTGATGTGACTGTATTTGACTACTAGTTATATTTCCGTCAACGAAAGAGTGCAACGTAGAAAAATATATAATGTGCATTTTGATTATGAATCTTCTTAGTTCCTGACCGGTTAAACACGCTTAACAATACATCTTATCGTGGAACAGGAAATATAATCATTTACCAGGAAAATCTTGTCCAAATCAATTTCAGATATTAAACGGAAAATGTGAATTTTGGCCATTATCACACTAGTTTTTACTGGATAATTTGTTTTACTGACGGTTTTGGGAGAAAAAGGTTCTCGGAAATAGAAGGCGGTATTCGCACCAAGAAAATGAGAAGTTTGTGTGCGCGATGGGGAAAGACGTGATGTGTCATTCTACTGTTTGTACAAGAGATCATCGAAAAATAAGGAGAAATTAAGAGAATCCCTTTTCAATCGATAAAGATCAAACTACAAATGCTGCCGATTTCCACGACTACGAAATTTCATATTTGAAAATCCGAAGAGTTCAGAAAAACGGAGATTAGTAAAGTTGAATCACTACCGCCCAACCGGTAACTAAGCTCGCTGACTCACACAGAAACACGTTTTTCTCATGTACTCAAAAAGTTACAGTACTTGTATGAGAACGTGTTGATAAATACGTTATAATCTCACGGTCTCTTTCAGCCGTTTGTTCACGAGAATAAAAATTTTGAGAACACACGTGAGAACACGTGAGTCGTGAGAGTAGGAAACACCCTACAGTGCTGGGTAAGAAAGAAATGACGAAAAATCAATATAAATCGAGAAAAGAAGTGAATATTGGTGGATATTTCTCACGGAAAAAACGTGGGATTGGCATTCCTCGTGTTGGACGGTAGCGTATCCCATCTGCTCATGGCGAGACCCTGAAAAACGTAACAATCAAAATGAACGAAATTATGAACACCGTTCATGAACCATTTGAGATCATAAAATGTTTCTTGGGATGAAAAATGGCTACGTACGAGGGTAGTTAATCTGGATCTCAAATCGATCAGTGTGAATATATACGGTTACGACGAGTATGAGACTCAAGCGAATATAGGATTTAAATAAACCCGATGTTGTGAAGTTCTACTAGGATAGAGAATCCAGGATAGTATACTAACAGTGAACCAGATATTCAACTGTTCGGTGTGCTTCATCAATGCGTATGTAGTACCTGGCGGCGTAGCAAACCGTCCAACCTCATGAGAAGTTCATATGAGTTTCACATGAGATACCTCATGAGCTACTCATGAACTCTTGATGTTGTAGCATAGAAATCAATAGAATCTCATGAGAAACTCGTGCTAATAGCTCATGAGGTGATCTCATGAACTTTTGTGGGAATTGCTACGCCGCCTGACTGGGTTGAACGTTTCACGTGAAGATAGAGTAAACTAGCAGTATAGTGGAGTCGATGAAAAGCCACGTGAATGAAGATATTCTCACGAAACTGTTCACTCGATTATCAACGTAATAATGATCTAATTGAAAATCAATCTTATCAAAACAGTGAAATGGAATTTGTGGGTGCAGTAGAGTAAATGTGAAAGCAGTTAAATAGCCAGTGTTTGAAGAGACGTAGGCTAGGTTCTGACAGTCAGGATAATGCCAAACACAGTTTCAGTGGTCTCATTTCAATTGATGAATCTAATCGAAAGTAATTCGATCGAAAATCACTCATTTTTCACGTATTCATATACATTTGCAAAGTAACTAGAACAATTGAGTTGTTACACTCCATCAACAAACTGCAATCCTTGTGAAAACTAGGCCAATTATAATATCCTTTTGATTGATAAATCTAATCAATATAATGGTAATTAGTAATTTGATTCACAAATTTCAACTAAAGGGGAACTATTTGTGAGAGCTAGGTTATTTATAATCTCATTTTAGTTGATAAATCTAATCAATATAATGGTAATTGGTAATTTGATTCACAAATTTCAACTAAAGAGGAACTATTCGTGAGAACTACGTTATTTCTAATCTGATTAACTGTTGATAAATCTAATCAATACAGCGGAATGGCAGTGGTGGGTGCGCATCGCGGAGTGCGGAGCCGGCCGCGCGTGCCTTCCGGCGTCCGTCCGGTTTTTCCGTCTCTCCTGCTCTCCAAGACTCCCCCCTCCCTGGAGCACGCATAATCTGTGTGTATTTGCTTGTTTGAATACGAACATGTGCCGCCGGGCGAAGAAGGGGACACGCGCACGGAAGAATGCACAAAAAAGTTGTAATTAGGGTTACTGTATCTGGAAGTTGTGGTGTGTGATTCATCTAAATAAGATGCAAAAAAGTTGTAATTGGGCTTACGGTACCAGGAGAGTTTGATGTGTTACACGAGACAAGAGACTTTCTAACGAAAGAGAAAGAGAGATTCAGAGAGAGAGCAGAAGCACAGCGAAAAAATGTAAATGAGAATGTTTTGTTAATCAGGATTGGAATAACTGTACCTGGAAGTCGTAGTGTGTAATTCATATATGTGAGCAAAGCTAGACAGGTTGGTAGTCTTAGTTAGAATACTAAATCCGCAATTTATGATGGGATAATGTTCCCAACCAAGGAAAGCAGAAGCAGAGCAGAAAAAGGGCATAAGTGAATTGTGCTGTGTTGGTCGAAAAAGATGTAACGCAGAGAAAAAACAGATGAATAGGAAAGGTGTAGTATCTAGGATTACGGTATCAATCTGATTTGATGTGTGAATTGAAATATGAGTTCGATTTGGTGTAGGGGTAACGGTTAACCAGTGATAGAGTTACGAACAGAAAATGTTTGATCTCTCTCTGTTGTAGTTAAATGTGACAGTGAATGACAAACAAGTGTGAGTTCAATAATGTTCTATACCACATCTATTATGTAATTTGATCTACACAGACGGGAGCCATTGATAATTGTAGTTCACTATAGTTCAGAGACAATCACATCAGATCATGGCGACATGTACTCTTTTATACTGCATTTCCTTGTATTCAATAGATTTTTCAGAAGTTCTGCATTGACATTGGCTTTACCCTTCATAGAGTATTAGTACAGTTGAGTCTTCAATGAACATGACTCACCTTTTATATATTTATTAGAATAAATAGGAGGAAGACCGAAGGCTCAGACGTTCTTTTGATTCGAAGCGAAGAACTGCAAAAACCATTTTTGATTATTTTGAGAAGGAGAACATGAGTGAGTGGAACAAAACATTTTGAGTGGAACAAAACATTTTGTTGTAAAAGGGTAAGACGTAGATGGAGTGATCAAACCATTTTTGTAGTTTGATCTCCTTACGCGCTTTAAAGGAGGGCAGAATGGAAAGCTAGTTTAGGTACCCCGGGGTACCTAAACATAGCGTTGCGTGCGCTAAAACAGACCAAAACATGTGAACAGTATGCAAAATAGGTTGGTTAGTTTGAATGAAGAATAGTATTCATGAGTTTCTCTCGAGCAGCTCTTTCATATTAACTTACTTTTCTGTTCCCCTTTAATCAACAAACTCGGAAACGGAGAAACGGAACAAACTACAAATATAGTGATATACAAACATACAATTCATAGGTTGTTTCGGTATGTTCAAACACAATGTGAGATTTCCGAGAGGAATGGAACGAGCAAACTGAATAAACTTAAAACAGCATCCGATTGAATGAATCAATGAAACATTGTGGCATTATACAACGAATGGAAGTAGGAGAAACCATTCTCAAAGATTTATTTATTGAAATCGAAACTCTCATCACAATTCAAGTTTTGGACTATTCAGAGATAGACTAGAGCTATCAAAACAAAACTTGGATTTTGATCATTTTCGAGCGTGGAGCATGCAGACTTGGAAAATAGACATGACATCATAATTTTGCCAGTCGTTCTCGTTATCAGGTTACTGTAGTGCAATTGTAGAAAAAATTAGGAAGGTTAATATGTTAGATCACATTGGAATACGGATCATCCACACTTCAGTATAAACAAAATGTGCCACTACAAAACTCAAAAAAGCTCAGTGAACTAATAGTTGAATACGGTTTTGATCGAGATTGGGATAGATAAGCAAACGAATGAAACTCATATTTCTCATTTACGAATACGGAAATCAGTAAAAAGAGAGTAGTAACCGTAAACGTATCTAGCCTCAAAACTTCGCTGTGGCTCTTTAGGACCGAGAGACAATTGCAAAGTTAGGGAATAAGTCATGCACAGAGTATCAAGTAGGTGTTCAAATAGGTTAGATTAGTATAGTTCGCATCAGACTGTTTTCAAATGCAAATCTCAACGAAAGTATTTTTGAACAGGAGGTGATACTACTGTAGAAATTCCAGTAGGAATGAAAAACACCATATCAAATAGTGTTGAAATGGGTAGATGGACAGTGCGCGGCCGCAGCCAGAACCCAGTGGAATATTGGCTCAAATCTCGTATATCTGTGAAATTGGTTTATTAAAAACAGTTAAAGGTGGTCTGACAGGAATCAAATCTCGTGCCTTGCGCCCTACGGTTAATTTCGTCGCTCCAATGAAAATGCGCTACAAAAACTTATTTATCGATATTTTGTGGATCATACCACCACAATTCACCAGCGGAGATTCGAAAACTTCGGTTTTGAGGCACATTCGCGTTGGAGCGATTGAATTAGCCGTGCAGCGCAAGGCACGAGATTTGGTTCTTGTCAGGCCATCTTTAAGGCATGTTTTAGGTATAGATTCAGGTATGCAGTATGCTGTGTTTTCGTTGGCTGTATGTGTTCCAGAGGCAAAATGAGCAAGTTAGGGTGAGGAAAATCCACTGTTCTAATATAGTTAGTGATCGGCAAATAATGTTTTGAAACAACTGTAGATAACAACTGTAGTATCAAAAAGGTGATTAGGTAGATAGCAAAACCGACAATCTATCCTAGAGTATCCCGAGTTTAAAAACAATGTAACATGGGAATTTATTTAGAAGGTGTTGAAATGGGTAGATTAGTATAGTTCATATCATTCATACAGAGATTTTTATAGTACACATTCGAACTTTCCATGGACATTTTTGAGCACTATTTGTAATTGAGGATCATAATCTTACTGTAGGAATCTACCTATAAATGAATACTACTACCAAGTAGGTGTTGAAATAGGGTAGATTAGTATGTAGATAGACAGTGCGGCCAAACCCTGTGGAATATTTGCTCAAATCTCATATATCGGTGAAACGACTTGATTAAAAATGTTTTGGTACGATAAGTTATGTTTGTTGTATGTGTTCGCGAGGCAACAAACACAGTTATATTATAGTTAGTGATCAGCAAATAATGTTTAGAAATAACTTAAATGACGTATCAAAAAGGTGTCGAAATAGAGTAGATTAGCATTTAGATCGCCAGTGCTGTTGAACGATGTCACTAAAGGGACCGTTCCTCTTTAATTTGGGGGTTTGAGCTGATTATTCGATATTAATAACATTAAAAAACCACAATCAATCATCTAGGTCTCAACGTCCTATTTTGCTCCGTGTTCTCGAAAATGCGGCGCGACCACGCGCACGTACATACACCTCCGAGTTCACCTACGTACAAAATTTTCAAAATGCCTATAAAAATACAGAACCATATTCAAAACAAAGCCAAAATTACCACGATCAAAGCTGTGAAAGAAGATTTGTAGATATCATGAAAACAACAAAACAGTAAGAGGTCAAGGATTGCTGCACTACAGTAACCCAAATTCTGTTTGCTTCAAATTTGCTCCGAAATAATGTGGTTTTCTGTATGTAACGTGTAAAACTTTCATCTCAAAACAGAATAAATGACTTTTTTGCTTTTTCAAAATCTACTTACATTGCACATTATAGAGGTACGGTCCCTACATTATAGAGGTAGTCATTTTGGTATAAAATTCTGTGTTCGTCGTTCGTTGTATGTGCTCTAGAGGCGAAAACTATGGTTATAATATAGTCAGTGAACAGCAAATAATGTTTCCAACTACCTTAATTAATATCAAATAGGTGTTGAAATAGGGTAGATTAGTATGTAGATGGCCAGTGCGCGGCCGCGGCCAAACCCACTGGATTATTTGCTTTTCGCAGGTGCGGTGTTGACTCATAACCGCGTACTTATTAGACATATTTGGACAGAAATCGAACCGGTCGGTATGATTCGCATGATTTGGGATAGAGTTCATACTGTTACCAAGAGGAATAAAGATTGAAGAATAGATATAATAGGTTTGTTGATTTAATATGTACCTATTAAACATATTTGAACAAAAACCGAATCGGTTGGTATGATTTCCATGATTTTCATATTGTTTCTAAACAAGGAATTAGTACAGTAGATGAAATAAACTATTAATTCAAACTAAAACGAAGACCTAAATTCAAGCACAGACCAACCGTGTGAGCACATTTCTTTATACTTTTGCCCAAACCGAGAAAATTGTAAGTGTGATAGATGAAACTACAACTGAAAGCTAGTTATCTAGAAAAGACAAAAATAATAATTCATGAAGCAATTGATCATGGGAGCCCATTTTCTTCTCTGTGCTCGTGTAATCTAATGTGTGCTCTGGGCTTATTATAGAGTCTTAGCGCGCTTCTGTCTGCGCACAATTATTCCAAATCAACACAACTCAAAACAAAGGAAATTAACTGTTTTCGAAAAATTGTTTATTTTCACACTGTCCAATGTCCGAATGAAAGAAAATGAAGTTTACATTTACTATATAATAACGTGAAAAGAACAATGAAATGGAAAGATTTTCGGTAAACTTAATGAATCGTACTTTGTGCGATTAGAAAATGTAAACATTGACTTTAAAGACACTTGAAAAATGTACCATCAAAAATTGAAACGAGAAAAGAGAAGAATGACTGAAGAGAAAACAAAAATAAAGATAGAAAGTAAGGCATAATAAGAGAGAAACAAAGATAAGAGAAAATACTTTCTACTACACATTGCGATACAAATTGCGTAGCCTCGCCGGCGAGTGACTTCTTTTGTGTGTGTTCAGGGGTTCATTGTCTCTGTCTCTCCCGAAGCTTGTTTCGTTTTGCCCTCAGGGGGTTTTCGGGGGTTGAAGGGTCAAGAACAAACAGAGTGCACACTTTCAGTGGAATTCACCCCTTCTTGAGGAAAAGACACTTTAAAACAAACCGAAATGGCTAGACGGAGGGAAAAAGTCAAGGGTTTGGCGCCACAATCCCAAAAGTGGAAATTTGGAGAGGAAAGTGCAAAACGTGTGCAGACATTACTACTTTCAAAATTATCTCGGTTTGCCCTCAGGGGAGGGGGTTGAAGGGGGTTGAAGGGTCAAGAACAAATAGAGTGCACACTTTTAGTGGAATTCACCCCTTCTCCAAGGAAAGACACTTTAAAACGAACCAAAATGGCTAGACCGCCAGAAAAAGTCGAGGGTTCGGCACCAAAATGGGAATGTTGCAGGGAAAGTGCAAAGTGGGTGTATAGCTTGAGAAATAAACAAATTTAATGTAATTAAAGCTATCAAGATCCGTATACTGCTATAACGTGACGACAACATTGGGTTTCGTAAGTGCATAGTAAGTAATGTGTCTTAACGTTTTATGTATCCCGGCCTGTTTCGTTTTGCCCTCAGGGGTTGAAGGGGTTGAAGGGTCAAGAACAAATAGAGTGCACACTTTTGCAGTGGAGTTCACCCCTTCTTGAGGAAAAGACACTTAATATGAACCAAAATGGCTAGACGGAGGGAAAAAGTGAAATTTACCAGTTTTTTCGGAGATTCCGGTAAAAATACAAATCATATCTCCGAGAATTATTTGCCCACGGCATGCCTGGCTCCGCCCCTTTTTCCCGGCATGCCGTGGGGATTTTCGCAAAAGTACGCATCATGCCGTACGCAAACTAATTTCGTGTAAAAAGAGAGTTTAAACCAACATATAATATCATAAGTTTAGTTAGAGAAAGGCGATTATGTGGTCCAATCGCAACGCTTCAGTCCTTTAAACCGCAATACATTTTTCAATTGCAGTTTAAAGGACCGATGTCACGGGATTGGTCCACACAATCGTCCTGCTTTAATGTGTGATAAAATATGATTAAACAACGTGAGACTACTTTTGAGAAGAAACTTTACATTTTTCATGTGATTAGTTACAGAACTAGTACAGAGTACCTCCACTTGAACAAACTTGAAATGTTTTGAACATAAAAGTAAGCAACTGTTAGTAAATAAGTAAAGCATAGATTCAATCATCTAGTTTCCCGGGTATCGCACGCATTCAGTGATGATCAGTGATATCAGTTATGGCAATATTACTTGAAAGCTGCTGGCTCACTGATTTTAACTACATACATTTTGATCGTAGTGAAAACTCTTACATATGTGAGAGGTTTAGTTGAAATGTGAATTTGTTCTAAAAAAAACAATTGCGCGGAGCACGTCACGTTCTATATGAGTTGTTTTTGGCTAACGCGATCGCGACGCAAGTTTCAAAATTTACAACTTTTCTTTAACTTAAGAACAACTTTGAATACCGATAAAACACGTGTTGTCTCAAATTTCTAGAAGAATCTGAGAAGTTTGGACAAATTTGGTGTGTCCGAGCTGTTATGAAATGGGCTTGGAAGAACTACTGTACCGAATTGGCTGAAATTGGTACCCACGCTCAAAATCCAGTGTTAGCACGGCGTCCGAAATGTAAACTTATCATCTCCTCTCTGGCGCCAACTCTAGTTCCAAGTTATTGGATTGGTGGGTGGCCTCGCGACAAAGGCAAATCTTTTGGATTGCTTCCGCTAAAACTATGAACCCTCTGTTGTCGGTTCTTCTAGTGCTATGTCGTGCGCATCTGTGTTTGGCGTAGTTTACATACTGATGGCATCTTTGAATCTAACCAAGTGGCAAGTAGCGGGGTTGTGGAGGCGACGTTTCTCTGTTTTCTAAAAGCAATGCTCACTAGTTTATACTCTGAAGCAGCTTGCGTCACATGGGGGGTCATGGTCAAAGACGACTGTTAGCGATAATCTCAGAGGCGCAGGTGATTGCTGGGAGCATGGCTCATGTGCGTCTCGAAGAAGTCGGCTTCCGGATTGGGAACGATTTCGAGTATGTCGTCGGAGAGACTGATGGTGGTGATCGCGTTTAGTGTGCACCAGGGTTTTTGAACGAGTTCAAAGTTCTGAGTTCTCGAATTGAGCAGAAACCGAGTTTTCGAATTGAAAGTGGACTTCCTGGGTGTTGAGCACCTCGAGTATCAGAGGGTTCTCGACGGAATAAAAGTCTTTCTAGTAGTATACGATGGTCAGAACGAGAGAAAACATGTGTTCTTGCGCCGCCTCGAGAGCTCTGTGAATAGTAATATTGTCAGATGTGCAGGATCCCGTCTACCTTGGTGAATTTGCCGCGTGAAAAACTAGCCCGATCCGATTTAAAACTATTTGAAAATTTCACAAAGGAAAGGTAGACTTGAAAAAGTGGGTTGTTTCCGTACCGTATTCTGCTAGATCTGCTTATGAAGCTCTAAAATTCTGCACGAAAGTAGAAAATTAGGAAAAAAGAAAGAATGAATAATGACCGCTGGGCAGGAGTAATTCTGGAATGGTCTCATCGATGCACAGAAAGCAACTGAACGAACAGATCATCACTACAAGGATGAATTCGGAGGGGCTGTTTGAAAAAGTCGGAGGAGAACTTCCAGGGAAGAGCGAAAGACTTGTGAATAGGTGACGGCGAACAGCAGTAAAATATGAGGGAACGAAGGGAGTGAAATACAGAATGAAATTCGACAGCGAAGAGCGTCAGCAGAGAGAGGGGTAGACCATAGTTCCTTTCAAGACACAATTTTACGTCATAACATTGTGTTCGATATTACGAAATAGCATAATAATTTTGGCGATCTTGGTTGTAATGACGTACTCCTCTATAAATGTAACCCCACTCATACCCTATGGCGCCGAACATCGCAACCGGTACCATGGGTGGAATAGCATAAGGGTAGTGCGCGCCGTACGGGTCTAGAGGTGGTGCATAGACAATGTTTCAGGAGTAGCGAGCTAGAATACCGGTACTTGCGCGCTAGAACACCGCAATGACCGATTTGACACATAGGTTGTCGCGCTATTCTTGGGTGCAAGTACCGGTATTGTTCGGCGCAACTAGCGCTTTCATCGTGCGGTAGCACCGCTTTTTGGAATACAGTCATACGAAAATTTGCTCGCTACCAAAATTTTATTCATTCATAAAAAACACAACTATAACTAAATAGACTCGTAGATTCGTAAGTAAAGAGAAAGTGAATCACTATTAACATAATGGTAGGAACAGAAAATCGACATTTACATTACCTGATCTACAGAAAAGAGATAATATATGAATGGATGATACAATAATTGATAAACATCCTCAAAAAACCTCTCTGTTTTTGAATGAGTATTCTTCCTCTAAAAAAAACAAATATCTAGAGAGTGGGTCATATTAAATTTCTCAGAGAACCAAAAATTATACAATTCAGCTATTTAACGAAACCTTTATAATTCGAAGAAGTAAAACTACTTTGAAAACGTTGCTGTTGTACTTTATAAAACCTAACAACTAACAAGTGAAACTCTCAGACGATTCTCGAGAAATAACTGTACCAACTTATGTTTCATGTCGGCTATCTAACTGACGAGTGATTTGAGATTGAAGAGATGCAGACGACGTCTTGTGTCTGCGTACAAGTAGAAATCTTTCCGGTTGATCTTCATGAATATTGATCTGAAATTTATACTTTTAAACACTCAAACAGAAGAAAGAGTTCATACTTACACCTCTATATACAACAGAACAACACGGAAATTCTTTCAAAGTGTTGCATAATAATTATGACAATGTAATAAATAGCTCTAAAATACGAAAATTATACAGATCAAAACTCATTCTATCTCGAACCGAGGACACGAAAAGAAAATGCTGAACCAATCTATCAATTTTACTAACGTTTAAAGTAACCACTTACAAAATAAGAGGAAAAATAACTAAGAGAACACCCGACCGACGAGCGGTTGCGCAGTCGAGAAGTGAAGGGCGGTTTGAAAACAATTTTTCATCAATCAATAACATATCCGGCGGTACTCGCGCTCGCAGGGCCCCCTGCCCGGCGGGTTATTCCAGTGAGCAAGTACCGGTATTGTCGCGCGCAAGTACCGATTTTTGCTATTGTCCCGCGATACTACCGACTCATTGCCTGAGTGGGTTCGATTCCGGGGAGAAACAAATGTAGGTGGATTAGGGTAAAAATCGGTTAAACGCTTGCAAATTGGTAGTTCTATGATAATCCTGTGATTTTTTGTTTTTTTCATGCTGAAAGTATCATATTATAGCTCTTATAGTATTAACAGAGTAACAATTACATATATTTCGGTTGGAGAAGAGATGAAAGAATATTACATATTAGAGCATTGTTTATATGGCGAGAATGTAATTGATTCAGCTGTCTAGAAGCTTTTGTACGGAATGAAGTATGTATCAATTTTTAATTGTTTGAAATACTATGCCGTACACATTTGGTCACATTACGTCGATCCCGGTTTTGCCCACGGCATGCACACTTTATGCGTACGGCGAGTTACCGGCGCCAAGTACGCATAGAGTAAGCATGCCGTGGGCAAAAAAGTACGCATGCCGTGGGCAGATGGTTTTCCAAGATTGTTTCAGAGGACTTGGCGCCAAAATTGGATTGTTGCAAAGAAAGTGCAGCATCGATGTGGAAATGAACAAATTATAGCGTTAAAACGCGAAACAAAGATTGGGATTGTCGAACGTGCGCTAATAAAGAGAACATTAAGCAAACAATATGACATAATTCAACAAAGATGCAATGTTGGCGTGACCCTTGGTCATCATGTATTTGTATTCTATAATATTCACATGAAACCCCTATAAACGTGAAGGAATGAATCGTTCCATGTTGAAAATCCATCTCTGTTGAAAGTGGGCGGGGCTTGTACAGCTTGTGAAACCCGTACTAAATACGGCGCACCGCCAGACGTAGCTATCTTTCCATTTCATTTGGCGGGTATGATGAGACTTCTATCCATTCTCCGAGTGGCTAATGGTGGAAGGAGGCCTATGTGGGACAATTGCCAATTGGCGAGTTTTTCGCCAATCGGTAGTCTCGCCGGAAACCAGCGGCTGCAAAGCTGATATTTTGGCCTGACCCTATAAAAAGGTTTTAAATTAGAAAATTGTCATTGTTAGTCACAAAAAAACACTATTTCATTATGAACCCATACACTGCGAGAATAATCAATATAAACCTTAGACTCTATGGTATACTTCGCCCAATCACAAAATGGTTGTAGTTTTATTCCGTTGATTTTCGTCGGAATTCGTACACTCTTGTGTGTATCGAAATCAAACTACAACGGAGAGTTCACATTCCTTATAGACTACATTATTAGAAAAAATAACAATTTAAGAAGGGTCAGGCCAAAATATCAGCTTTGCAGCCGCTGGTTTCCGGCGAGACTGACAATTGGCGAAAAACTCGCCAATTGGCAATTGTCCCACATAGGCCTCCTTCCACCATTAGCCACTCGGAGAATGGATAGAAGTCTCATCATACCCGCCAAATGAAATGGAAAGATGGCCACGTCTGGCGGTGCGCCGTATCTAGTACGGGTTTCACAGAGTGTACAGGCTCCGCCCCTTTCAGTAGAGAAGGATTTTCAACTTGGAACGAACATTCCTTCACGTTTGTAAACAGTTTCACGTCAACATTATGAAATACCAATATTTGATCTTGATGAAATCTGAAATTCTCTATCAGGGTAAGGTATTTTTAGCTCCGCCCCTTTTCACAACTAAGGTTTCAGTGAGAAGTTGTTGCCGTGATCTACGTATCACAAGCAATCCACTAGGCTAAAATGTTTTTACAAAACAAAAATAGAGCTTTCATATATTTATTGTACAGCATAGTTAATATATTTTTTCAACATTTATTATTACATCCTTATTATAGTTTCAAACGATTATTATTCGTGGTCCATCATCAGAACAGAAGTCATTGGGTTCGGTGGGAGAGAGTAGACGAAGCAAGCGATCTGAATAGGATTTGATTATTAAACAAATTTAAATAATGAATATACATTGAAATACATAGTTTTATGTTGATTTACTTAATCTCACGGTGTTTTTAAGTAATCGCTCTCAGAGCATTTTAAATGCTCAAACTTTCAGGGAGTCAAAAAATGATGTATTACGTAGTGTTTCATTCATAAATTTTTTTCAGATTGAGAAGAAGAGTTTGTCTGTAGTTTGCTGTTTGAGTAAAAAACATGTATCGGTGAAAAAACCTGAATTTACCTGATCTTTGTGTCCTTCACAGTATTTCTGCGAACTTATGACGAACGAAAACTCGCAAGGACTGCAGATGGCGTTGAATTTGCCTGGAAAACGTGTAAATAGTATATTTCATTAATTCATTGAAAAAAAAGTCGAGCAAAACGCAAGAAAGCAACCATTTGTGCACTTTATAACTATATTTTCTGATATTTCAAGCAGTTGGTGTGGTTTGTTTTGATGCTATGCGTGTATTTTCAGTTCTGAGTACGTATGCTAGAAGATCCCGGCACCCTCCTCCCATCCTGCGTTTCTCGCTCTGCCTTACTATTTTGCGCCACTCGTATTCCGGTGGGATGTAAGAGCAAAAAATAGCGTATGTTTGAGGAGACGCAGGATGGAATGAAGATGCTGGGATCTTCTAGCATACGTACTCTATTCGGTTTTCTCTCTCGTGTTTCCCTTTATATCTTAGCTGTTTTTATTGTTTCACGGAGGGAGAAAGTTCCTGCTGGAGAGATTCTCACGTTGGGAGAAAAAAATATTTCAGTTGAAACCTACCTCCGAATTCCTGTTCTGCCGCCTTCTGAATGGCGCGCTTAGACGTTTTCGAGTCATTCATGATGTTCTGGAAATATGATTTGTAGAAAATTTGTAGCAACTAGAAAAGTGGAAATATTTATTTCGACTCATACCCTATTTTTAACATTTCTGCTGTGTTGAACACAGCAAAGTACGAATTGAGAATAGCGAAGTTTACGTATTTTGCCTTTCTGCAAAAACAGTTGTGAAGTTAATATTCATAACTTGATCTCGTGGAAGGTCTATATCAACTCTAACACATTTTAGAAATGTCTGCTGTGTATTTTCTAGAAATATGTCCATTTCAACGTACCTCGACGACAATTTTTCCCAGTCGACTCTCGTTGCAGTTAGTCGATGAATTGCGAGAGTTCAAGTGGTCTGTAAAACAAACAACGATATAACAACGTAAAACTGATTTAACTGAATATAAAACCATGTTATTATTTTGCTCTCTATGGGAAACTCTTTTGGAATGTGGTTTAACACGTTTTTAGTGACCACCATCCGCCAAATGGAGTTGTTTTGTAAAAATTTTCCATGATCAAGTGCAACCTATCTTTTGTCCCTGAGGTGAGGTTCGTCTACCGATAGCTTGGCGACGAGGCCGGGAGGAGAAATAGAGGCATCGATCTGGAATATTTTTCTAGTTTTTCTGTTTTCACATGAGTAGTTGAATTTTTTTGGTTCGATTGATCACGAACTACACTCAGATCGACCTAAGTTTTGAAGAAATTTCGCTCAAGTGTTTCAGGTTTCTGACACATTACCCAGCATAATAAAGTATGATTGATCTTTGCGCGATCTTGAACAAAAAAGTCAACCTTTGGAGATTGGATAAGTTCGGAGAGTGTTCAAATTTATTAGTTTCTCTCATTTATTAGTTCATTTACCTCTTTCATTTCTCTCTCCTGCCTTTTGTGCAAAGTCTTCATTCTTCTAATTATGTTGTCCACAGCAGCTTCTTCTTCGTCAGTGAAATCGGTAGAGAAATCTGAAAACAATTATTTATTTACTTAAATGTTTTTTCAACACCACTTTCACAATAATACGACAGTTAAAAACACTTGGGCAGTCGTATGCTACGGGCAAATGGGCTGGAAACAAATAGCTTAGTTTTTCGAAGGGAGTTGTTTGAATGAAGAGATTTTTCGAAATATAAATCTTGGTGCGAAAACAACCAATGCATAACGGGAGCTTTACTTCAGTTTCTCCTCGTTTTCTGTTCGAAACTGTGAAACTTAAAAGTCGTTAAATCACGGCATTGTTCTAGGTGTACCTGTATCTCCACTGCCCTCAGTCAAGATCTCATCGAAAGAAGTGTTGGGTTCTTCTTGTTTTATCACTTCTGAAAATAGAATGTTGAGGTTATATATTTTGAGTTCTCAAGTCCGTTTGTGCGAATATTTTGAACTTGAGATAAAATTGAAATTATGCATAACTAAAATTATTAAATTGGACATTTTTAGACCCCCAGGTTAATCCAAGAAACGTGGATAATGAAGTTTCAAATTGATTTTCACCTTTCACAAGTACTATCATATCCTGCAGCTCTCCGACGAGCTTATGCAGCTTCTTTGTTCCCGATACGCGAGGTTTGCTCTTGAAATACAATTTTTGATAAATAATGTTTATGTGAATTTTTACAGAATTTTACTGGGACGCTATAGTTTCAACCCCAAACTAGTTAATTTACGTTTCTCTCCATTCAAACGAGCCGAGCTATATAGAGCAAACACATAGCCCTTCACTGTGCTGAACTCATTGGTTAAGTCGGTTTCGTTCCCAAAAAAACACAATATTCGTTTCTAAAGAAGGAATTCACAAAAACTCACCATCTCTCCTTCATCTTTGTCTGTGGACTCAAGAGAACCTTGGCTGAAACAACCACAGATTGACCATAGCCGTCTCAAAATCGAGGGAAAGATTTTATTGGAACTGTTTTTTGTGCAGACGTCATTAGAAGTCTTGCTTTGGGTACTCAAGACTAGTCACGTTTAACATGCAAATAACCCAAAGTCAATCGCACAGTCACGTGAAAAAGTTAAACACAGCAGAACTTAGAATTTCCCAATGACAAAATTCTCGAATTGTTCATTAGAATCATGAGAATGCTAACTTTGGGTGACTATTCAATTTACTTCTAGAATAATGTTAAAGTGTTCCAGACTTTCAACGTGTAATTGGGCTCACGAACAGAGGAACATAGGTAAACAGTATGACAGTGTCAATCAAATAGTCGACAATTATAAATACAAATTCTATATTGAATTAAGAAAAACTCACGAGTGATTCCGTCTTTTCTCATTCTGCAACTGAGGCAACAAATCGAATACCTCTTGTGGGATGGCGACGTTCGGCTGAAATTAATTTGGAAAATGTAAATAAAAAAATAAATGTGTTGTAAATACGTTTCAATCACCGAGAGACGTTTTTATTCTACTCTCATTGCAACGATCACACTTTTTCCAGATTCGTTTCCATAAAACAGCTTCCCAATACAAGTAAGTTGTAGTCAGTTCCATGAAACATGACACACGGACATCTGGAGTTGAGTTTTACGATAGTAAAGTGTATACTATATGTAAATTTCACGTTAAAACAATCATATAGTTAGTGTACACTAGGCACTCAGTTAATGTCAACCGTTTCGCCTGTACATTGTATTGTTCGAAATATTGTAATGAGCATTTCAACAGTGAAGTGCAGACTACTAATATGTAGTTGAAGTGCTATTGAACTGTCAACAATTAGTTTTACTACAGTAATGTCAACTACCTGTATGAACTGTTCGAAATGCTGACTGGATCCCCTGGATCCTCTCTCGTTTTCATCAAACGGCAGCCCGGTTTCAGAGTCTACTGGACGGTAGTTGGGAGGAAACTCGTTCCACTAAACAGAAAAGTTTGGAGAAAAACATTTCACTTGTGATGAATTCATAGCAACTACTCACAAAACACACGGAACACGGTTATAATCCGTGTTCGAGAAACATTTGCGATGACACGGTGGTATGGAGGCAATTATACTAGAAGTAAATTGAATAGTCACGTAAAGTTGACATTCCAATAAGACATCGTGCACTTTGTCATATCACGTTTCTGAGTTCTGCTGTGTTTAACATGTTACAATTGACTGTGTAATTGACTAACAGTATAGTTCCACTAGCCAGAAACGTTCAGCAAAAGTTAAAATTACATATTGAACACTTTTCAAAAATGACAAAATTGTAACGTATGTTGTACATAAGTAAAATAAGTAAGAAGAACGGGGAGTTTATTGTTAGACAGTTCGCTGAGAATAGTGCTTGATGAGAGGCGCAGACCACTAGTGTAGTGTACTTTCCTTTCAGTTCACAAAGAATAATATGAATATGGGGGTGTACGTGAAATTAAAATTTTACGTGATGTACCCAAACTAGCTAACCTGCTCGTTTTCTTGATCCTGTTGTATGCTCCACAACTGTTGCAATTCTGAAATACGATACATAATATCCCGGTCTGACTGGGCTTGATTTAGAACTGAATACAACTTTCCGGAACACTGTAACCACACATTTACATCTCTAGAAGCAGAAGTATCGTTGTCAAATACACGTATCTTTACGTTCTGAAACTTGATTGTAACAAGATCAATCCTTAATTATAATATCATAATATGCATTCAAAATATAACTGCTTTTGCCGTTTGTGGTTATTAGTCTGACCTCTGCACTCGACTCCTTCTGATTCGCTGTTCAGATCACACGGCAAACGAGGGGAGGGACAGGAGGGCGATACTACTGGGCAGGGCTCCTGCAAAAGATGGTCAAATTATGTCACGTGACGTGAAATTGAAGTTAAGTGAAATGTGGAGCACGTGAAGCGTTATGCTTTTCAGCTTTCTATGCATGTGCAACTTATCAAAGAAGCGTATTCAACTATTCTGCTAGTTTTTTCAATAAATATAAAAATATGAATTACAGGAATCTGCTGATTGACTCCACCTCGAGAACAACTGAAGTTCTGGAATTTTATGTGTTTTTGTGAAAACATGACTTTTTTTTAGATAATGATAGTATGTTAAACATTATCAACATTTTCTAATCTTTTTTTTTACATAAAAGTAGCTCACCTGAGTGCAGCCGCAGCAGCACATAACTGTTCGTACGGGAGCAGAATTACAGTAGGCAACAAGAAGTGGAGTCAATAAAATGAAATACATTTCAAGGAATGTATAGTTAGGGATGGTGCTAATTCGTTATAACACTGTTCTCTACAGCTTTTGCCTGTTTTATATACCCGACCTACTTTTTTGCGCAATCTCTTTCTATTAGGATTGGGTCATTCGCGCGAGAGAAAAAGTTGAACACGTTTAGTTCACTTTTCATTTCATTTGTTGAACATATCTCGAGGAAAAAGTTCTTATTACAAGTTAATCGGCCAAATAGAAACTTTTGGGTAGGTAAGCGAAAAATCTGGGTTGTGGGAGATAACATATACGGTCACGTACTATTGGGTGAGAAAAAATCTAGTTTGTTAAAAAGTTTGTAGTTTGGTCTTGATAAAAATCACAATTGTATGTCTGCGCGCTGGAATCAAACGTTCTAGCCAGATATAACAAACTCTCTTCAGAGCAGCCCTGTACAGAAGTTGTGATGTTACATTATTTGCGTGAAAACCCAGGCGCTGTAGCAATCCCTCCAAAACTGGGGAGATCTCATGAGTGAACCTCGTGAGGTTCACTCACGAGGTTCATGGGGAACTGACGAGCTCCTCGTCAGCTCACCAGTTTTTCGATCAATACCTACTTTTTCTCCACTGAATTTCAAAGTGAAAGCGAACTGTATTCACCAAATTTCGCCTATCGAACAAAACTAAATATATATAAGGCCAAGATTTTCGAATCTCTTACACATACTACACAATTTCTATACGAATTATTCATATTGGCAGAGTATGTGAAAAAAATTCAGTTGGAGGATTCGAACCTGCGACCTCAGCCTGGTAGTCCGACTCACTAGCCACTGCGCTAATTTGACACGTTTCCAAAAGAGATAGGACGCGTCATATAGCGGTTCACGCGGCATTTCCATTTTTGAGAAATGTCAACAAGTCTCAAAACGAAAGAAACAAACTATATTAAAAGAGTAGTTTCAGCTAAGCTTTTGGAATACATTGAAACGAGAACCGAAATTCTCATAACTGATAGGTGAAAATGAAGAAATTGAAATGAACACTTTTTAATTCATTGAATACCCTTTCATATAAACACCAAACATCTATCAAAATACTTCGAGCTCCCTTCTTCACACTCTTGCAAACTTCGAACTGTGAACTATGTGGTTCCAACCATATTCTCTTTCAGTCCCGAGCTGAAAATATAGCATTTGAGATATATCTAGCAGAATTTATATGAAAAACAAAGAGAAATGGAAAACAATTAGTTTTGAGATGGAACTGACTGGAATATAGAAAAGGATGTCAATAAGTCAACGGGAATGGGGAATGCACAATCTAATCTCGCACTTTTCATATGTCTAGAGCAATTTCGTTTTTCTTGATAAACCATGATGAGAAAAACGAAACCTATTTGGAATATATCTATACCTAATTACATTCGAACTGCGAAAAATCATTGGCAGATACATACTATTTGAGAAAAAGTATGTTAAATGAAACAAAAAAGTAGTTTAGTAGTGTGGATTACCGAACACAACAATGAGAAATTTAAACATGAAAGTAAAAGGGAAGCTGATCCACCTCACCAGCCACCTCACCAACAAAACGTGGTCTCCGTTGATTTGATCGTGTGGCGCTTTTCGCCCCTCTGTCCTCTCAAAATAGCACACTCTCTCGCTGCTGCGCACCTCGCCAGTTAACTGGTCAGCGAGACTGCGCGTAAAAAGTTGGTGAGCTACTTCCCAAGTAGCTGACCAGTTTTTAAATTTACAATGGTCAAGCATAGTAAGTAACCTCATGAGGTAAGCTCGTGAGGTAGCTGGTGAGTCAGTTCATGAGGGAACCTCACGAGGCATGGGGGGATTGCTACAGCGCCCAGCAGTAATGAAAATTGTTGAAGTTTCTACAAAAAAGTCCGGATTGTGGGAGACGCACATACTACACTTCTATTTAAACCTAGTTGGTTTTTATAGAGAAAACAAAACCACAAATCAGTCATTTTTTAAACGAAAAATCAGTGCTCTCGGAATTCTCTAATTAGACACGTATAAGTTTTTTTAGATGTATGTTTCATTCACGTGACAATTTCAAGTAATTTGTTATTTGTATACATTTTATTTGTTTTTAGTTTCCATGTGTTATTTAGCATAGCATTCGCTCCCTCGAGCTCGCCTAATATATATGGCGCAAATCCATTTAACTGACAAGTTCTGACCTCGCACGGAAAAAGCTTTCACCAAATGAAATAAAACTTGGTCCGCTATTTGACATTATGAAAACATGTTATTCAAGGAAGTTCTCAGTTTTTATATTAGTTATATCAGGAAGTGTTTGTATATTGTTATACGTGTATTTG
The DNA here is from genome assembly GCA_964036275.1 of Litoditis marina. Classification (NCBI taxonomy): domain Eukaryota; kingdom Metazoa; phylum Nematoda; class Chromadorea; order Rhabditida; family Rhabditidae; genus Litoditis; species Litoditis marina. The sequence goes on from OZ038439.1 coordinate 9,364,843, forward strand.
ACATTATGAAAACTTGTTGATTCAGAGCAGGAAGTTGTTAGTTTTCATATCAGTTCTCTGCTATTTGCTAATATAAACTTTTTGAGATTCAACCCTGAAGCTTGCAAAAATATAAATAAAATTTGCTGTTTCCAGCTCATGTCTACAGTCCTTGTTCCTGATTAAAATTCCATGTAACTTTTTTTTGAAAATGTGTATGATTTCTAATTTAAACTCAAATATATTGTTCTTTTGTGATTAATTTATAGGAGCTCGTTCTTATTGTCCACGTTTCAAAAAAATTTGAATTTGACAAACGTGAATTCGTCATCTCGAAGATATTTTACATCTTATAACAAAGTTGAGGGGCCTTTTTGCTTTGTCAGTCTTCTGTTTTTTTGGTTATGCGCTCTGTCGTTCATCAAAATCTGTTGACATTTCTGGGCGAGGCTGATTTCTCATAAAAACTGAAATTCTACACTTTTGCTCATCGCAAGACAAATAAGTGACTACGAGAACTAATTCTGGGAGTCAGGCAAAATCTAGCCTTTTTTCTCAACTACTTCACGTAATTCACGAATGTTAATATGAAATAAACGTTGTTCTAATAATAATATAACGATTGTCTGCATTAAACAACAATACCAGTGAGTCTCACTGGTTTTTGGGCTCTATATTCAACAATTTCTATCCACCCAGTGTCTAAGATAACAATCAGAGAAAAAATGGCAAAATTGAATAAAGTTGTATCCCCAGCACCATTGTAGGGCATCGGAGAAAAACAGTGAGGGAAGGAAAGTTAATTTATTGAATAGTTCAATTTATTGAATAATTTATAAAATTTATTGACATTCTGCGAATTTGTCCCTATTTGTTCCTACCTCTTCTCCCCTAGAATTAAGGACTGAATCGCTCGAGCCCAAAATACTTTTTCCTTTTTTTCTGAAGTAAATAGCAGATTTTCTTCATCTCAAATCTACATAATTCAGATGACTCTGCGAGAAAATGCCTGAAGAGGACTGCGAGTCGTTCGACTTTGATATTTCTATATCGGGGTCAGTTTCAGTTTGTTCGAAAACAAAATAAACTTGAAAAGTTATTTACTTTCTCGATTAAAAACTACATTAAATAATTCCAGAAGAAAAACAATTGTTATTTACCTACACGGCTTGAGGTGACTCACGCCAGCTCGGTCTAGTACCATTCTAACTTTGATTTTTGTTCAGTAATTTTTCAATTCTCACTTTATTCATAAAACAAGAAACCAACAACAACCGTTTTAAGTCCATCTCTGATCGCTCGTCGATTTTCGTCCTCTTCTTCAAGAAAATCGAACTGCTTGGACTGTGTTCCCGACAGGTAAGTTCACGTGGTTACGTGAATTTTCTATCGAATCCTACTTTAAAAATTTCTTCAAGCTCACGTTTCGACTTTACAAAGCCCTCGACGATCATCTCCACAGAGTAATTTTAAGCCCGAAAGTATTCCCAAAGTACGAATGCAGTGCACGACTTCAATTAGGGGTAAACAAATCTGTAGTTTGACCACAATTCACTCCATAGTTTACTAATTTCGACCGAAATGCAACGGGACCAAACTACGAATACAGCGGGATAGGCGATATACCTCGTATAGGCTTGCTTCGAGAATAGCAGGCGGCGTAGCAATCCCTTCAATCTCATGAGAAGTTCATACGAGTTTCTCATGAGATACCTCATGAGCTAGTCGTGAACTCTCAATGTTGTAGCATAGCAATCAATAGAATCTCATGGGAAGCTCACACGAATAGCGCATGATGTATCTCATGAGATTTTTGAGGGATTGCTACGCCGCCTGACGCCATAGAATAGCTGAGCTATATTTACACAGCAAAATCAAACATCTCGCGCTTTCGAAAATATGCAAAAAATGTGTTGTCCAAAAACTTTTGTCTTTGTAAAACTCCAGTATATTTTTTCAGACTCGCCGTTTGTTTCACACTCTCCTTCGTGTTTCTACTTGTGATCTCAATTATTTTTCTGGTGACTAAAATAAAGATTTTGTAAACAAACTATTTACATTAAATGGTTTTTCACCAACCGTTCTTTCGTACAAGAAAAGTCGAAAAATGGTATATACAATCATTTCTCGTTAATTGAAACTCTAGTGTGGGTGCATGCTAATGTATCATGTTTCTTCTGCATTTTTCATTTTGCAGAATATGCTAATGTGCATGATCTTTTGACCTCCAGAATTTTATAAATGAGAAGTCAGACTATCCACATGTATCTTCACATGGTGTTGATTAAGTTTGATTTATTGAACAAATCGAGTTTTACTTCGATCATTCAAATCATCAGTGTTCGGAGTTCCTACTGTTGAAAACGTTTCCGATCAAACTACAAAAACATCAGTACAGAACAAGATTGCGGGTTTGACCAATTGTTTTTCATACAGTAATTCCACTACAAATGGGCTCATTAGCCTATTCAACAGAAAAGTTATTGGAAAACGAATCAGAAAACGGCACCAAACTTCAAACACAGCAAAACATCATGTACTGTTTTGACCTTCTTCTACACATGTGTTGCTTTTCAAAGAGAAAGTTCGTTCGCGAGCTGAAAGTGATATGTTTTTCTGCCGTTCCTCTTAAAGTGGATCATAAATTTCAGATCGGAACACTTTTCGGTCCGACCATCTCATTTCAAAGGTGTCAGTTGCTACATGGGAAATCATCCAGAAATGAGGGGCTATTGATGGCTTTCTCCCACTTTTTTGTCATTTTATGGCAAGACACATACAAAACAGCCATATTTTTATAACTTTTATGAGTTTCGAAACTTTTAATTGATTTTAAAGACACCTCTCTGTTCTCAGGTTTGTGAATGAATCAGCTTCATTTTCCACGTTTTCAACGTTTTCAGGGCAGGCGATGAACGTTAAACGTTCGGTTAAAATTAGTGAGAGCAGGAAAATAAGTGTTTGCTTCCAAAACATTCACCTCTGAACGTCTTTTGCAAGTATAGTGCTCACATTTCCCAACTGTACTTGTTGGCCGCGTGCCAAACACTTTGAAAGACTCTTATTTTAAGAAAACATATATTTTACAGAAAGTTTCCCTGAATACGAACTATAACTACGGGGAAGAACCATTCACATATATTTCTATTGTTTTGAAGTATTTTAACATGTTCAAAAACTGCCTTGAAATTTCATTGGAAAGCTGCCCAAGTCCAGTTGGGAAATGTGCAAACTATAGGATTGGAAGTGCATGAAACCCCGCTCTGTTTGTAGTTAGATCCCATTGTTTTCCGTAAAAGACGTGGATTATGGCGTATATCGTAATCAAACTACAACGAAGACATTGTCACTTCCCGTACTTCATAGATTCACCGAAATTGTATTAACCTCTTTTAAAGTTTATTGACCAACCTTCTATTAGGTGGTAGTGCCACCCCTGAATCATGCATAATATATATGATTTGAATACTAAAAGAGCCACGAGGTTATTCTGCACGAAAAATTGTAGCTTGAATTGAATATTTGGATTCTTAACATTATACTAAACTCGATATTTAACATTGGTGTAACCTACTCAATCTTCCTACATCGTATTTTGAATGTACTCAATCAGTTACGAGATACAACAAATATATTCATAAAGCCAGGTTCCAAATAACTAATTAAAAAATTAGTCACATCTCTTTATCGATTGTTAAACAGTTGCAACTTCTAGCACTAAACGGTCACGTGGCTAACTACCTTTCGTCTCAATCACATAAAATTTTCAACACCAACGTGTAGGATTCTGTAACTCAGCAAGATGAAGATTTTGACTACTTTCTGATCTCTTTACTTTATAATTTAGTAATTTGACTGCCGATACCGTTTTCTCTATATTTCATACTTACTAAACTCATTTACACAACATGTTCTTTTTGGGTTGATCCTATTCAAATAGTACCATTTATGTTCACAAGAATTTTATTTATGTTCGCGAAAATATTGTTTATAATAGTTTCCATTGACCGTTCACTTTGGATCATAATCCATTGATAAACCGCCGAATCTGCGACCAACAGGTTTTAGGGCAACAATCCGCCCATCACTGAAACCCCTAATCTTCACATTTATATGTTTGTTTATTATTCATTTTGTTATTCTTTTACTTTTACATAACCTACAATGATAGCTTCTGAAACTTTGCGACAATTCAAATATGTAATAATTGTTCAGTTACTTAGGCAAATATTCTCGAAACTTCTATGGAAAACAAAGGATGCATTGCCAAAGCTTTGAGAAATTCTGCTCAAATTTTGAAAAGTTTTGCAAGAGTAGAAAACGCAACTGCTGACCTTCTGATAAATTTTTACTTTCAATGAGTTAACCTTGGCGAATTCAAGGTTGTGCTACTTCTAATTCTGAATACTCATAATCTCGAATAGTTTATTTTTGGCAGCTGCCCAAGTCATACTGTAAAATAGACCTCTATTCGGTCCTTGAATCAGCTCTGCATGCTGCAATTTTGAACGACCATCACTCTCAAAAACAGATCATTACAGTTTTCTCGAACAAGTTTTAATCAGGTTCTTTTCTGAAAACAGTATTTAAAAGGATTTGCATCTTTTTCTATACACACTGAAAGCTTTCGGAAAAATTCACGGAAAAAACATAGAAAGATTGATTACTCATTGTCATGTTTCGTGTGATTTGTATTGAATATCAATCTCTTCTCACGTGATGTTCAAAAGGTGAACTCTTGGGATATTTTCATCAAATGAACTGACTTACTTTCAAGTACTTTAAGTGCATTAGTTTTGAAGTGCGGAGTGTGTCCAAAAAGAATGTAAAAGAACCTGAGTATTTGAACCATTATCAGCTTATTCGTTTTGTGATTAGAACCTATCAAAAGTTTTTTTTATCATATCTGTTTCCGGATACATTTGATTACCATCAGTTAGATTTGTAATGGAAATACAAAAAAAGTTGCAGTAAACTCCAATTATGTGTTCCATGTTTTTTCCTCTGAAATGTGAAAGATTCTCGTAAAGAAAGTGTTGCATGTTGTGTTGGTTTTGCGTTCTCCAAAGCCTCTACAGTGTGCTATAGTCTTTTTCATTCCCACTGAGACTCTTACAGTAGGATTTCGAAATTTCCGAGGCGGTTTTCCTCACTTACTTTTGATCGGAGAAATTGAAAATTTTCGCACATTGTTCTCGTTCCTAGGTACAGTAAGTAAACGAGAGGATTTTTGATGAACTAAATTTTCAGCTTCACAAAAACCTTCAGAAAGTTTGCAAGGTTACTGTAAGCGTCTCAGTAGGAATGGTGTAAACTATACCTCATTCCGCTGTGTATGTAGCTTGGTCCCGGTATTTTCGGTGAACAGTTATAAATTATTAAGTCTAACGAGAGCAAATTACAACTAAAAATCGATAATTCTTTGTACATTTGCTTTTTAAGGATACGAATTTAGTCAGAATTAGGGGGGTATTTTGTCTATGCTCAATGGTATTTGTTTTGGACGGAAGCCGCGTTTAATCGTATTACCGTGCGTCGTCCATATTTGACTCTTTAACATGTTCACTTCCCTCTCCCTCACTCTTTTTCTACACTTTACAAAGGCTTTTTTTGAAAGTTTATTGTAATCATCACTCCTTTTTTGATTGAAATATTGTAATAAGATGTGTTTGTGAGGATCACAGCTTTTTTGACAAGTTATATCTGTCAAGGAGAAATTTTTGTATAGTTTGCAGTCACTTTTGGCAACACGTTTTCGCAAACACAGTTTTTTGAACTCACCTTTTCGGCAAATTCATTGTAATCACACAAAGTTTGACTGTGTTTGTAGTTTGAACCCGCTGGGCGCAGTGGCTCCGAATCAAAAGCGGTGTAGTCTTTTCCATTCCTACTGAGACTCCTACAGTAGGATTTCGGAACTTCCAAGCCGTTTTGCTCACTTACTTTTGATCGGAGACGTTGAGGATTTCAGTACCTCATTCTCCTTCTCACGTAGAGTAAATATACGAAAGCATTTTCCATGAACTACATTTTCAGCTTCACAACAGCCTTCGGGAAGTTTGAAAGGTTACTGTAGGAGTCTCAGTAGGAATGGTGTGAACTATAGTAGATTGAAGACTAAGCGATCAAACTACAACTGAGTTGCACTCATCTCGACTATGGCTTCAATTATATTTATTGATTTTTTTTCTATTTCTTTGATGAGCGAGTGCTACAGTTTTTGAACGTAGATAAATACACAAACAAATAAATGAATCGAATATCTCAAAAGGTGATAAGTTGTTTCCAATCAAGCCGAATTGGCCGTACGGAACTTGACCACTTGAAACACGTTCGTTTTTCTACTTCCGCTATCATTTTCTATCATTTTCTATCTTTTCGGCTATCAGTCTCATCAAAAATATCTTGCGCCTTCCTTTGCAAGAGACCACCATTTTCTATACGTTCTTCCATTCAGCTACCACCGTAAAATATAGCATTCTCATGGCCATAAATATTCTGATGAGGTTTTCCGAGAAAACTCGTGTTTTCAGAAGTTTTTCTGATTACTAATAAAACAGCTTACAAAAATGTTTTTCGTATTTTCTTCTGTCCCTGTGTGTTGGAGCTAGTCAAGTGTCAACAATATTGTTATGATTAATGAGGACGTGAATAAACAATGAGAAACACGTTTTGTGATCTACGTTCTCGTTATTTCGCGCACAGTTGTCTAGGTGTTGACTGTAAAAGAAAATACTTCAGAGAAAAGAAAAGTACACTTTCCTGTTGTTGTTTTTTGTTTACGTTTCACTTAATATGTTTCTAGATACATAGATAATTTGTACTTCATATATAATTGTGTGTAACTGCACATCGAAAAGTAAAGAAAAACATGAAAAACGGCAACACGTTTTATGTATGGCATTTGCACGTTATAAACAGACAAAATTCATTGTATTGATAAATATTTGTAACTATTTCCCAAAACATGAGAGGAGAAAAACAAAAGCACGTGCGCACTCTAGCAACTGATAATGGTTTGACCCTTCATTATTGATAGCTGAGCATATTTTCCCATTAGCAAAATGGTGAACAGTTATGGATCAATCTCACCTACTCCTCCATTGGTGAGTTTAGATTCATTACTTTTGCGAATGGCAAATTCGAAGGTCAAAGTTACCTACATAGATGTACGTGAAAAAATCACATAAATAATGCTATTTTTAGAAGTTGCGTTGAAAATAGTATGAAGTTATTTTATGATCGAAATGGTGGTTTATTGCACCCACTCTGGAAAAGTCAAAAGAATTTTTTCCCAACTCTCCAGGAAAACATGTTTTTCCTGCATTTGCAGAACTCTATCCAACTAGCCATTCCTTTTATGTGTTGATTGATTAGAATATTCAGCAGACAACCTATCTATTCATTTCTATATGTATTTCCAATGAGAGAACGCCGGCAATAAATATAGAGTAGAGAGCAAACAAAACTTCTCCAAAACTAGCAATATAATTATTTTTTCAAAGTTTGTATAACATTCTAACGTTTCACCCAACAGCTCGAGCAACTGTATCAAACCAGAAAACATCTTGGGAATTGAAATTGACCGAAGCAGTTTTTTGAGTAGATACGGTGGAACGAGTTCCACAGAATCTTTCATGTATACTGTTAGTCAATTGCACAGTCACGTGTAACATGTTAAACTCTTCAGAACTAAGAAACGAGCAAGTAAAAAGTGGATGCCTCATCAGAATTATAACTTTACGTGACTATTCAATTTACTTATAGTATATCTACCTGTTAGATTTTCTCCGGGTTGACGTGTTTACATGTCAAAATTCCTTCATTCATTCTCGTAGCTGTCGGTAGCAGTGGTATAGTTAGTGTATTTATACGTCGGCAAACACCCATTTTTCCACTGCAAGTTAATATTTTTTGCTCTCACATTTCACAATGTATTCAATGTGCAAACTCAGCCGACTTCTCATCACCACTGAATTCCTCTAAAATCCTCAGTCTTCTGTGAAGTATGAAGTTTATCTACACGGAGAACTGAGCAAACTTTGTAGAATTGTTTTTTAATGTCGAGAGCTAGAGTTCATGGTTGGTATAGATGTTTCAATATTTTTCACATTCATTCTGTAGTTTGTACCTCTAGATGGGTCTCCCATCGGAGAAGAAGTCGCGCGGCTGCTCCATCGGTCCGGTTCCGGCGGCGGTGGCGGTAGTGGCTGCACTACTGGCCGGAGCAGCCATCTCCTGGTACTTTACGGCATACGGAATTGGGGGTTCAACGAAGTTAGTTTTCAGTTCGACTATCAACAGGCAATACTTGCATGCCATAAAAACGGCCAATACGTTCTGAATAATCCGGCCATATTCCACTCCTACCCTGTTCTGTCTACTTCCGCTACCTTTGTGGGTGGTCAATTTAACTCCAATACGCGTTTTTGAACGGGTTGTTTCTGTATTTTGTTATGAGAGGGTGGCACGATTACGTACCACTCTTTCAAACCATCTTGTGTTTTGTGTTGGCCTTGCTCAGGGTGTTGCCCAATTTTTCAGAATTTAGGAAGAGTTATCTAGTCGGTTAACGACAGAATTTCCAAACGCTACATAATAGACTTTTTTACATGAATGTGGAACTTTTTTTTCAAGTTATGTCCAACGTTTCATCAGATTCTTTAGGGAAAGTATAGACTCTTCAACCAATGAGTCGGGAACTCAAACTGAGTAGGTTTTTGGTGTAGTTGTGATTGTGATGTTTTCATTTGAGTTCGCATCGGCTTGCTAACAACTCTTTTGTTTACTCCACGAAACACATCTTCAGTTGTTCCACATGATTTACGAACTAACCTTTGAGGTTTCATCATTTTGTGTTCAATAACATTGCACGGAACCAACTCAACACATAAGTCATGCGTTTTTCATCAATCATCTAAAGAGAAACCCGTATGAATTAATTTAAACGCCAAAAAGTGTGATTGCAACTGATTTTTTGTCTGTGTGTTTGGTTGTCTTGGTTTCTCAGTAGTTGAATTTGGTTGAGTTGACTGTAGGAGAGCCCCATTACTGACGTAATAACTTCTCCAGGGACACCGACCTCACCGCCGACACCGGTCCGACGGCTGCTGAACTACGACTTCCGACTAGTGTAATACCAGGTATAGTTGTCGCTCAAAGAAATCCGGGAGTACTGTATAGCTCACTTTGTGCTAGGTAAGAACACATATATACGATTCGTCAACGACGCTGCTGTAAGCCCAATCGGTTTAGTGGTTATCGTCTGCGCCTCACAAACTTTTGAGCCCGGTTCGAGTCTCACATGAGGCGAATATTTTATGAATTTGCACGTAAGTTCAATCCACTTTTCTTATACGCCGATAAAACTTGCTCATGATGAAAAGTAGACAACTGGGGAAGAGGGGTTGAATTGACCATTTAAAAAGGATTTACAAGAAATAAGTTCATTCCAGAATCCTATGACCTAACTATGAAGACCTATCTACCGGGCTACGTAGCAATTCCAGAAGGAAAGAATCTCACTTTTGAAGGACAGGTAAACATCCCGAAATCATACTAGGAACTCTTTTAGATCGTATATAAAATGACGCAACTGTAAGATCCGAACCTGCCGCACACCAAACAAACGCTATATCTCTGCTCTCTCATCCTAACAGGATAGTCTCGCGAAATAGTGTGCAGAACGAGAGACGCAGGATGGGTTGTAGGTCCGGACTTATAATGCGTATTTTGATCACGCATGAACCACGTTTCCACTTGTACACAGCAGAGAAATTGAACCCACAGATAACTCGCACTATGGGCCTCTAAGAAGTCAATGTTGTACTTTGATTTAAATAAACGCCACAAACGAATTTCGAACGAAGATTATCCGAAACAAATACGAACACAGCAGAATGATGTAACATATACCTTAGGGCTTTTCATACTTCATTGTCGGCGGTTGATATCTAGAGCAAAATATAACCACTGATTGTGTGCGATACGTACAGTATACTGTTAGTTAATTGCACAGTCACGTGAAACATGATATACACAGCAGAACTCAGAAACGTGCAATGACAGAGTGCACGATGTCTCATTAGAATGCCAACATTACGTCACAATTCAATTTACTTCTAGTATACACACGGTCGACAACCTTACTTTGCTCGATGTATCTGTCCCAGACTAAAACTTAAGGGACACTTGCTTTGAAAAGAGCCAACCCTATTTTTTTACAATCTGCAATATCAGGTGAAAATCAAACTCTCGATCCTGCAGTCGGTGAAGAAGATTGTCTTGAACGCCAAGCATCTCAAATTCCAGGAGTCGAAATGTGACCTGACTGTGGTATGTTCACTGTACACGATTTGACTCAGGTGCTCACGTGTGCAGGATAAAAAGAATCAGAAAATCAGTGACTTGTATGATGCTGTTTCCATGACCCTTTTTCTATCTGTAATACAATCAAGCATCTCACGCCCAGTTCCCAAATACAATGGTTTTCACTTCGTTTCCAAATACGTCGAGCAATCGTTTAAACAAGGACTATTAAGAAACGAAATGTGTTTGACTTTTTTATTCACTTCGAAATTCACTTCTATGCAGAATGGCAAATCGGTGAAGATATCTGAAATCATGGAGCTGCCCCAATTCGAGAAAGTCGCATTTCATCTCGAAGATGCACTGGAGCCAGAACAGGAAGTCGTACTCAAGGTAACACTTTGATTACGCTATTCTGTACAATGTTCATTTTTGCATTCTGCATAGTAGTATTATCAATAAGTACTAGGTCTACAGTTTTCCGTAACCTGCAAGAAAAACAAGCAAATCGTTCCGCTCTTGTATTGCTGAAGAACAACGGTTTCTAATATTACAGAACTAAAATCCTGTACCTAACCATCGATAAACACTGATTCTTCTCTAACCAAAACTTTCAACACAGATAAAAAAAGTTTGGGTCGACATCTTCTCTTCGGTTTTTCTAGGTGCAATACACGGGCCTGATCAGTTCGGACCTGGGTGGGCTATATCAGACGGTCTACACTGACAAGGATGGCAATCAGAAGTTTGTTTCCAACTTTTATAATTAAAGGAGACCGGAGAGCAACATGGTTTCTCGCAAAGCTGCTGTATCCTACTTTTGATTGGACGCGTTGCGTGTCGTCAGCCATTGTCATGTGAATGTCACGTGGACTGATCAAACTAATATACGAGTTATTTGTGCTCTCTGATCTGAATACAGTTAAAACCAGCTCGAAACATAACCTCTGATCAAGTTGTGTTCCGGTCTCCTTTAATTTGTTTCAGCGAATTGATTGCGACTGTTCTAAAAACTGTTAAAAGAGCGAATGATCGGGATTGATCACTAGTTCATTACGCATTCTTACATTATTAATCACTTATTACCCTATGTACCTTTTTCACTGGAGCGAGCGGATGTCCATTTCTCAAAGAGAGTTGAGACTTTTGACAAACTTTGAGGTTGCATAGTAAAGTACAGAATTAGATTAGTAGGATGGGCACTATAGGAGTTTCAGTACGAATGAAACGAACTATATTTTCCTAGAATTGCGGCCGCAACCCAAATGGAACCCACTGACGCCCGTTTGATGGTCCCCTGCATGGATGAACCCGCGTTCAAGGCCACCTGGGCCGTTACCGTAATCCATCCAACCGGAACTACCGCGGTCTCAAACGGAATAGAATTAGAGACTACGACGTGAGTTTGGACCGAATCTTTTTGGTAGTTTGAACTAGATCAGACTACAAACAACGTCATTCCGAATGGAATTGAAGACTACCACGTGAGTTCATCACCTAGTGGAACGTCACTCTAGAGGGGGTGATACCATCTCTTCTTTATAGTCTGATAGTAGTCTTTGTAGTGAGTTGAGATGTGAAAATATGTATGTTCCTGAGAAATGATCACATCAGTTTGCAGTGTTTGCATGTTGCTCAGAGCGAATCCGATGGATGTACTGATTTTTCCAGAGTCGATGACGATTTCCTGTCCACGCAATTCAAGACCACCCCCAAAATGTCCTCCTATCTGCTGGCAGTCATCATTTCCGAATTCCAGTTCATTGAGAAAACAACGGCCTCTGGAGTTAGGGTGAGTTTCAACGGTGTGAAACATAGGTTTCCGTACCGAACACACTAAGAACTCAAACTAAGACCCCTAGAATGAAGATTCATTTGCCCGATTGAACACGTGACTTTCGACAAACTTCCACGATTCACAACATTCACGATTCGAGGCTAGCTCAAAACTCGATAGCTCGATTTGGTCAAACTCAAAAACTTGAGAACTATGATGTTTTTATTTTTTAAATTGATATACTCTTTTGGCTACAAAAGAATAAAAATGAAGGTATTTTTCAAAACAACTTAGTAAAGTTCAGGGTATACATACTCTGTTTCGTAACAGAATAAAAGCAATGTATTTTGTTCAGTTCCGAGTTTGGTCGCGCCCGGAGGCCAAAGAACACACAATGTACGCCCTGGAGTCTGGGGTAAAGTGTCTGGAATACTATGAGAAGTTCTACAATATCTCGTTCCCCATGGAGAAACAAGGTGGGACTTCTCACCAAACGAAAATATTTCGAACATTGATCTTATTGGAAAAAGCACCCATCAAACAAAAAACTTTGCGTACAGTAAAGTTCTTATAATCTCACGCATGGTCACTCAAAACGTATGCTGGCAACTTTAACGAAACTTTTTTCAGACATGTTCGCTCTCCCCGATTTTTCTGCTGGCGCCATGGAGAACTGGGGACTTATAACCTACAGGTACATTCATGTTATGTACTTTGATCTTCGAACTCAATGATAGTCAGGGGTCACGTAGTGAACCGAGTGAAGCACATCTGAACGGAATAAAAGCTTCAGGGTCCAGGGGGGGGGGGGGGGTGATTGTTCTATTGACTTGATTCCTCACTCACATAATGTTATTTAAATGAAAACTCTAGAAACCACAAAAACCCTAAAAAATTATCTTCCAGAGAAAGTGCCGTTCTGTACGACCCGAAAATCTACTCCTCTCTCCAGAAAAGAAGAGTTGCCATTGTGATTGCTCACGAATTGGCTCATCAGGTTTGTCGAGAAAAGTTGATCAATTCAAAAAAAACCATCTGGGCGTAAGGTGAAACGTTCTATTCTGATAACGTGAAGTTGTGAAGTTTGTCTTACTTAATTTCGCATTTCTGAGGAGTACTCGGCTATTTTTCATGTAATTTGGGTATTTGAATATTTCAAAATTCTTGTTTTTAACGCTTTCAATTTTTTTTCTGTTTCCAGTGGTTCGGTAACCTGGTGACGATGCAATGGTGGGAGGATCTCTGGCTCAACGAGGGGTTCGCCACCTACGTGGAGCACATTGGAGCGGACGAGATCAGTGATGGCCGATTCAGAATGGTGAGAACATACTACAAAGTACAGGGTGAAGTATCACAAGTTAGGTTAGCAAGTTGTTAGTTACTATTCAGGTGAGAAAGTTGTAGGTCACGAGATGTGTCAAGTTACAATCCAAGTTACGAGTAATAAGGTATATGTGCCTCAACTATTGAGCAGAAACAAGCGTGGACAGTAAACAACAGCGAGAACTTACGTTATGGTAAATGGAGAATGTATTATGTATGTTTTTAAGAAGTGTTGGACTTTAATTCAATAAACTGGTCAAAAGATCCAGTCAATTGGAAAATGATCAACTGTCAAGCATTTATGGTTGGAGAGCTGAGCTTAGGTGTGTGTGTACCTGTATACTAGCCGGAGACATTTTATTGAAACGAATTCTTTCAATTTCAGGAAGACGTGTTCATGAGCAACGACTTGAGCCGTGCACTAGACGCGGACAACAAGGCCTCCAGTCATCCACTTTCGTTCAAGATTGACAAAGCTTCGGAAGTCAGAGAAGCCTTCGACACCATTTCATATCAGAAGGTACGTTTCAAATTCAAGTTCTAGGTTTCAGTTGTCACATCACGAAATTGCGTAGTGGTGGTCCATGGCCGTTCTCAAAAAAATTTTGTCTTCGCATGCAAACAGACGTAGAAATATAGTCCTGTCATTTCAACATGAACTTCTCCAAAAACGATTCAGAACCATGTCAGTACTCTACAACGTTCTCAAGTCCGAACACAAACACACAAACCTTAGAATGTTACAATGCAAACTATAGGAGTCTAACTAACAATTATAATCACTGTACAACTTGTTCTAAATAAAGAATGACTATGTATTTGCAGGGCGGTTCGGTGCTGCGAATGATCAGAAGTCTCATGGGCGAGGACAACTTCAACAAGGGAGTCAATGTATGTTTTTTGATCAAAGTACGGTGATTCACATAGTCATGGCGAATAATTTCGTCAATATTATGTTTAACAATCGTACTTAAAATGTGGATTTCACCTTTTCTCCGATTTAAACAATGGCGCTATTTACTGTAAATCAAGTTTTTTCCTGGCTCACGAGAGAAATGTGAATATTACTAGTGATTAGTGTTCCAGAACTACCTCAAGGTCCACAAATACGCCAACGCGCGTGCTGTTGGTCTATGAATGTACCCTAATGTAATATACAGATAATTCACACGTTTTTCACGCTACCACGAATTCAACTTGTAATTATTTTTCCAGAACTACCTGACCATCCATAAATACGCGAACGCGCGTGCTATCGATCTATGGATGGCATTGGACGGGGCTTCACCAGACACAGTAACCGGACCGGATGGAGAACGGTTGAATATCACACAATTCGCGTTGCAGTGGACCACTCAGGTACTAAAGTTGAAGTCAAAGTAAAATCTATTTTGAAAAAAAAACACGAAAGTACGAAAACAGGCAGTTTTCTCGAGTATTCATATCAGGTGTGTCTCACGTTGTGCGTGACACGGCGGAATTCGCATTTCAGTGGAACACTCAGGTGCTGATACTCAAGTTAACGTCCGGAACGTAGAATGTTGGAATGCAAACGCGTTAATACATGACTGTAGAGTGAATGAAAAATAAGTGGAGAAAAGAACTACGAAACTACAAAATGAGACATTAGGACATTGGGAATAGAACATTAAGTTACTGAAATAGGACAGAGAAAAAGATCCTGAAACCATAACTCTGATAACGTAACTGTTATTGAAATGAAACTAGCACAATTGTACCATTTGTAGTATTTTTTGTAACAGCGTTTTCCCAGCAAAAATACGAAGTATCTTTCAGCTCGGATTCCCCTACTTGACTCTAAACAGACTAAATTCTACCTCCGTGGAAATCACACAAAAACGATACAAAGTTAACGAGGAAGCGAAAGAGAAGCCGAAATATGCAAACCCGGAGTACAAGTAGGTTGAGAATTGAGAGTATAGGTAGATGATAGTGAAGTCATGAGACCACAACCACAGTACGTATTCCAGAAAAATCAGGCCTTTTTCGCCTTTTTTTGTGCCTTGTTATGTCATTTTACCTATGTTTCGGCAAGTTGTGTGTGCAACGAGACAGTGTTCGTTTGAGGAGACGCAGATTGGGATATGAGAATCGGAATACTCCTGAATTTGGCCTCCGGCAATTTTCGTTCTCAGTACAGTTCTGAAATTACAGATTTAAATGGGACGTTCCGGTGTGGTATCAGGCCGGTAAGGCGGTGCCGAAGTTGGTTTGGATGAAGAGAGGTAGGAACATGATATTATTCCTAACAGAGAGCATGCCAAGTGTATATCTGTTCTATAACCATGCCTGTTATGAACAACACATGTGTGATGCTGAATACTGTACTCATTGGATCCTTTAGTTGCAATGACAGGACATGAATACTACAACTCAGTACAAGCGGCTTTGCAAAACAGTGAATTACTGTTTATATAGCGCGGCTGTCATAGGTATTGGTTTTTTACCTCTCGTTGTCAGACGTCTCTTCGGGGCACACTATATGCTCTAGATTTGTTGCAATACAGTTTCGACCAAACGCGAATTTGTAATTAACAGCCTATGGTCCGAGTAGAACACACAGTACACTTTTCTTCTCTTTTATCGAAAACTATTGTTTTTCTTATTTCAGATGAACCCCTGCAAATTGTTTCCGACGAGGCCCCAATCGTGCTAAATGCCGGTTCCAAGGCATTCATGCGTCAGAACTACGACAAAACAGAGTGGAAGAAGATATTCGCACAGATGAACACCGATCACACAGTAAGATTCCGACCATGATAGTTTTATGATTTTTTGAGTGTTTCGATTATTCATTTCAATTTACCTAGCTCTTTTGCTCACACTTGATAATCTGTCTCACTAGAGCTCTAGGAATTCGGTTTTCAGAAATTGTGAAAAGAAGAACCGTTTTTCCATTACAAAGTTCACGTGAACGTCAAATGAACAACTACTTTTTGTGATATTTTTCCAATTTTTCTTCAGGTCTACGACGTAGCCACCCGCCACGCCATAGTTTCCGATGCATTCATGATGGCAAACGTTGAGAAGTTGGACTACGAACTGCTGTTTGACCTACTCTCCTACATGAAAAAGGAGACTGTGAGTTTAAATTTATTGGTATTCTCGGTTTTTGAAGTGTGTCCATTCACCGTCTTTTCACAGATCAATAAGAGTTCGATGATAAGAGCCAAATCACAGACAAAAATGTTCATTTTAACAATATTTTCGCACACCAGATTCCAGACCAACTACGAAAAGATCATAAAAATGTTTTTTTTCAGAACTACTTTGTTACGGAGGCGCTTCAGAAGGGTCTATTTCTCATTCGCTCATATTTCGGAACCGAGCCAGAGTCCAAGATTGTCCAGGTAAACACATTGTTTTTTAGTTATTTCAAAATTGATGTTCAGATAATTTCAAAATGTTGAATGTAATTTTATCTAATTTCCGAATTTTGACCGAAAGCAGTGTGATCCATGATCAAACTACAAACCCATCGGAATACGGTGGCATACACCGTGTAGCTTTTCTTTGATCTGAGTAAACTCTATAGTAGAAGTGTGATAGAAGATGTGCACTATGAGGTACAATTTCGCTCTAATACACAGTTTGTTTTCATTTCTACTTCAAAGGAATACATGAAGAAGAACACACCTCACCGCGGGGCAAATGAAACCATTACGAGCATTTCGGAGAACAATTTAGACGAGGAGAAGATGTATGAAAAGTGAGTTTTTTACGGGACATCTATAGTGTGTGCCAAATTCATAAATGTCTGTCCGGAATCGAACTTGCGAGCAAAATATTCGTAGCAGGGCACTTACCACTGCGCTATTAGCGAACATAACCAGTAAACCTCGGAGTCAAAAATATGTGTGTGTACACAGCGGAAAGTGAGATATACAGTACCCTCACGCCTTTCGATTGGTGACGACTATAAAGAACCACTATCTGCAATTCGGTAACCAATTCGTGTGGGGAACAAATTACTGATGGAAAATACACCGAACGTCGCCTTGAAATGCAGTACAACCTCGCGTCTTGTTTAACAAATGGAACCAATAAGAAAAAATGATTCGGCAATGTTGATAAAATGTAGTTATACCAAACAACAAGGAGTCTGCGAGGTTTGAACTAATGACTCAAAGTGAGTCATATTTGTTTACTTCCAGTTTGTTGGAAGTTGAAAACTTCGACCGAATTTGTCAACTGGGTTCCGTTGATTGTAATTCGCAGATGAAACAACTGTTCAAGACGGAAGTTGTCGACAAATGCAAATCTGGCAACATGACCAGCGAGTGTGTCAGGTGAGGCCATATATGTTTGAATATAGCGGAATATTATTCCAATTCTGCGTCTTTCGCTGTGCTCACTATTTCGCAAGAATGTGACTTTCTATAAGGAGTGACTAAACTTCCGTTGTAGTTTGATCTCGAAAAACGTCATAATGGACGAATTTCGACCTATAGGCATGAATTTCAAGCTACAACATCGCAGGATCGCGACAAAAACCAGCGTGTCGGCCAGATGTGCCCGACGAACGCTGCCGGAATATACCGGCAAGATTCAGAATATGTAATAGATGGTTCATCGAAAAAGTGCAAAAGTTTGAAGAAAACCAAAATTATCCCATCCTGCGTCTGCGTCTCTCGCTGTGCGTACTGTGTCCCGCGGCTTGTATGGTTACGAAGAGCAGAGAAAAAGTATATGGGAAAAAACGCTCACTAAAACCTCAAAGCTCTCTGCATGTTATTAGAGTAAAGATGAGATTTTCTGGATTTGAACACACTTTCTGAGGAATGGAAAATTTTTAGTTTGTCTTTTCCTATGTAGAATGGTACCTTTTTTCAGTATCACTCCCCCTCTGCGCCAATTGGCGTACTGTTATGGCGTACGGAACGGAGATGAGGGAACATTCGAGAAGGTATGGTGTTATTCTTCTCACTCATGTTTTTCACCAATGTTTTCAATCAATAATTACTTCATACAATCACGTTGGAAGATTTCTTCACAATTGAGAGACATACTAAGTTGGTTTACAAAAAAGTCGCTCCACTCAGAATTTTGGTTCTGATAATGATCCTAAAGGAAATAGAACAATGTATAACTTTTTGTGAATACATTGGTTTTTCAGATCATGGGTTTCTACAAACGAGAAAAAAGTCAAATTGAAAGAAACAATCTACTAGAGGCGCTGACTTGCAGTCGAGATCCGACAACTCTCAAGAGGTAAGGTGTACTTGACGAAACATTGAAATTCGGTAAAACTTTGTTTCTTCCTAGGATATGAGAAAAACAACAGTTTAACAATAAGAAGTATGGTGAATTCTCATAAGGTGCATTGACGCGTGGCACAAACTCCATAAAATTCGGGGCAAAAAGATTCAGTTCATGTTTTACGAAGCACAGTCCATGACCACTATTCGTGACAAGTATACAATCAGTAGAAAAATTCATTTAGTAAATAACTATAATGTAAACATACTTCAGCCTTCTTTTAATCTCGATGGACCGTGATTCGAACGTTATTCGATTCCAAGACGTTCGCGGGCTGTTCTACAATGTAGCCAAAAATGACGTGGGAAAAGAGTTCATTTTCAACTTCTTCCTATCTCGATGGGAACACATTTACGAGAGGTGAGTAGTTTAGTTACAAAAGACTAATATTTTGTTCTGGGTCTTCTCAAAACTTAATAACAAAAAACAACAGCCTAGCAAAACTCGAAAAACCTTAGTTTTCGTTGAAAACAGTCTCTAAATTTCATTGGCACTCTGCCGGAGTCTCTGCGAGGGATAAGTACATTTTAGACTGAGCAAACAACCATGTCGTTTGATCGTTCGGTGTCGAAAAACTCAGCGGGGGCTGATAGATAGGTTTGGAAATTGCAAAATTTCGATTTGTAGTTTGATGTCTTCAGACAATTAAAGGAGACCGGAGAGCAGCATGGTTTCTCGTAAAGCTGCTGTATTGGACGCGTTGCGTGTCGCGCGGCATTGTCATGTGAAATTCTCGTGGACTGATCAAACTAATTTACGAGTTATTTGTGCTCTCTGATCATCACTACAGTTAAAAACAGCCCAAAACACAACCTCCGCTCAAGTTGTGTTCCTGTCTCCTTCAAGAATCAAACGTGCCTAATATCCTCCATATTTCAGCTTCCAATCCGACTACAAGACGATCTCCACGATAGTCACGGCCGCGACGAAATCAATTCGGACACAATCCCAAATTGATCAGGTGGGTTAAAAAACAAGGATTATTAAGTTAAAATGCTACTCAAACATTCTAAAAACGTAATTTACCTACCCTGTGTTACAAAAATCACTACTAGTTTGTAGGAGCAGGAAGGCATTGTACGTTTGGGAACCAATGCAGCGAAGTATGTTAGGTTATTTAAGGTTTATATAAAAAATTAAAACCTGAGCCCCGAAACTTCTATAAAGATTAGTTTAAGTTGAAAAACTTCCACGCGAGCCATTTATAACTTATATTCGAACTATGTAAAGTTTTTACAATGAGAATATCTCAAAAACTTTTCCAGCTGAAAAACTTCCGTGCTTCTGCCGAACACGCTGGGGACTACAACGCCGTTTCTCAGTCTATCGAAGAGGCGGGTCATAGAGTACAATGGATAGAGAAGAACATGCAAACACTCACCAAGTTGTTCAAACAGAGGCTAGCTGATGAATCTTAACTCGTAACAACGCGTGAACTGTTTTACAATCTTTTGTAATTATTTAAACTCATAAATGCCAATAATTATAGTCTTTTTATTCTACTTCAAGACTCCTATCGTATGATTACGAATATTCCGTTGGTTCTGATCAGGTTATCGTCAAAATTGAAAACGTTTGCAATCGTTTCTGCTTCTCTATTGCAGAAAACGTTTGGTCACCGATATGTCTCCGATACATTGTGGGTTGTAGTGACAAGAAATTCATTGAGAAGTTTGAATGTCTACTGTAGGAGTCTTTGTAGGAATGATTTCGACTATAGAATTGCACTTTCTATTCATTTTTACACTATTCACGTGTGGATTTCTAATATGGTACACTTATAACATATTTCAAATGATTCGATTACCGGTTTCCACTTTTTAGAGAGCCATTATCATTCCTTACTTACAAAAAATTTACATCGCGGTAGTTCTCATACAGCATACCAAATCCAATTCAAGCGGTTAAAACAGACTGTTTGTTGTATACTATTTGGTTGATATTTGTACATATCTATTTGTTGTTTTGTGTACTATTAAATAATTGCTGAAACTTTTTTTCTCGGAAAATAGCGAAGGAAAGTGACCAGTGTTGTCAAATTTGGAAACATTGGATGAACTCAACTTTTGTTCGAGTTAAAGGTATATCGTTGCGCAACGATAAACGTGAAAACTCACGGATACCAAATTTCGCTAGAATAATAAAAATTGGCCGGAATCGGTTCCATTAGATCGGAAATGATATTTTATCACCATAAATGACCGAATCATTGGATGAACTGAACTTATGATCGGGTTACAGGCATATCGTTGCGCAACGATAAACGTGAAAACTCACGGATACCAAATTTCGCTAGAATAATAAAAATTGGCCGGAATCGGTTCCATTAGATCGGAAATGATAGTTTATCACCATAAGTGACCGAATCATCGGATGAACTGAACTTATGATCGAGTTACAGGTATATCGTTGCGCAACGATAAACGTGAAAACTCACGGATACCAAATTTCGCTAGAATAATCAAAATTGGCCGGAATCGGTTCCATTAGATCGGAAATGATATTTTATCACCATAAGTGACCGAATCATCGGATGAACTGAACTTATGATCGAGTTACAGGTATATCGTTGCGCAACGATAAACGTGAAAACTCACGGATACCAAATTTCGCTAGAATAATAAAAATTGGCCGGAATCGGTTCCATTAGATCGGAAATGATATTTTATCACCATAAGTGACCGAATCATCGGATGAACTGAACTTATGATCGAGTTACAGGTATATCGTTGCGCAACGATAAACGTGAAAACTCACGGATACCAAATTTCGCTAGAATAATCAAAATTGGCCGGAATCGGTTCCATTAGATCGGAAATGATATTTTATCACCTTAAGTGACCGAATCATCGGATGAACTGAACTTATGATCGAGTTACAGGTATATCGTTGCGCAACGATAAACGTGAAAACTCACGGATACCAAATTTCGCTAGAATAATCAAAATTGGCCGGAATTCATTTTATTAGATTGGAAATATTATTTTATCACCATAACTGACCGAATCATCGGATGAACTGAACTTATGATCGAGTTACAGGTATATCGTTGCGCAACGATAAACGTGAAAACTCACGGATACCAAATTTCGCTAGAATAATCAAAAGTGGCCGGAATTCATTTTATTAGATTGGAAATATTATTTTATCACCATAACTGACCGAATCATCGGATGAACTGAACTTATGATCGAGTTACAGGTATATCGTTGCGCAACGATAAACGTGAAAACTCACGGATACCAAATTTCGCTAGAATAATCAAAATTGGCCGGAATCGGTTCCATTAGATCGGAAATGATATTTTATCACCATAAGTGACCGAATCATCGGATGAACTGAACTTATGATCGAGTTACAGGTATATCGTTGCGCAACGATAAACGTGAAAACTCACGGATACCAAATTTCGCTAGAATAATCAAAATTGGCTGGAATCGGTTCCATTAGATCGGAAATGATATTTTATCACCATAAGTGACCGAATCATCGGATGAACTGAACTTATGATCGGGTTACAGGCATATCGTTGCGCAACGATAAACGTGAAAACTCACGGATACCAAATTTCGCTAGAATAATCAAAATTGGCCGGAATTGGTTCCATTAGATCGGAAATAATATTTTATCACCATAAGTGACCGAATCATCGGATGAACTGAACTTATGATCGAGTTAAAGGTATATCGTTGCGCAACGATAAACGTGAAAACTCACGGATACCAAATTTCGCTAGAATAATCAAAATTGGCCGGAATCGGTTCCATTAGATCGGAAATGATATTTTATTACCATAAGTGACCGAATCATCGGATGAACTGAACTTATGATCGAGTTAAAGGTATATCGTTGCGCAACGATAAAATTTCGCTAGAATAATCAAAATTGGCCGGAATCGGTTCCATTAGATCGGAAATGATATTTTATCACCATAAATGATCGAATCATTGGATGAACTGAACTTATGATCGAGTTACAGGCATATCGTTGCGCAGCGATAAACGTGAAAACTCACGGATACCAAATTTCGCTAGAATAATCAAAATTGGCCGGAATCGGTTCCATTAGATCGGAAATGATATTTTATCACCATAAGTGACCGAATCATCGGATGAACTGAACTTATGATCGGGTTACAGGTATATCGTTGCGCAACGATAAACGTGAAAACTCACGGATACCAAATTTCGCTAGAATAATCAAAATTGGCCGGAATCGGTTCCATTAGATCGGAAATGATATTTTATCACCATAAGTGACCGAATCATCGGATGAACTGAACTTATGATCGGGTTACAGGCATATCGTTGCGCAACGATAAACGTGAAAACTCACGGATACCAAATTTCGCTAGAATAATCAAAATTGGCCGGAATCGGTTCCATTAGATCGGAAATGATATTTTATCACCATAAATGACCGAATCATCGGATGAACTGAACTTATGATCGGGTTACAGGCATATCGTTGCGCAACGATAAACGTGAAAACTCACGGATACCAAATTTCGCTAGAATAATCAAAATTGGCCGGAATCGGTTCCATTAGATCGGAAATGATATTTTATCACCATAAGTGACCGAATCATCGGATGAACTGAACTTATGATCGAGTTACAGGTATATCGTTGCGCAACGATAAACGTGAAAACTCACGGATACCAAATTTCGCTAGAATAATCAAAATTGGCTGGAATCGGTTCCATTAGATCGGAAATGATATTTTATCACCATAAGTGACCGAATCATCGGATGAACTGAACTTATGATCGGGTTACAGGCATATCGTTGCGCAACGATAAACGTGAAAACTCACGGATACCAAATTTCGCTAGAATAATCAAAATTGGCCGGAATCGGTTCCATTAGATCGGAAATAATATTTTATCACCATAAGTGACCGAATCATCGGATGAACTGAACTTATGATCGAGTTAAAGGTATATCGTTGCGCAACGATAAACGTGAAAACTCGCGGATACCAAATTTCGCTAGAATAATCAAAATTGGCCGGAATCGGTTCCATTAGATCGGAAATGATATTTTATCACCATAAGTGACCGAATCATCGGATGAACTGAACTTATGATCGAGTTAAAGGTATATCGTTGCGCAACGATAAACGTGAAAACTCACGGATACCAAATTTCGCTACAACAATCAAAATTGGCCGGAATCGGTTCCATTAGATCGGAAATAATATTTTATCACTATAAATGACCGAATCAATGGATAAACTCAACTTATGATCGAGTTACAGGCATATCGTTGCGCAACGATAAACGTGAAAACTCACGGATACCAAATTTCGCTACAACAATCAAAATTGGCCGGAATCGGTTCCATTAGATCGGAAATAATGTTTTATCACCATAAGTGACCGAATCATCGGATGAACTGAACTTATGATCGAGTTAAAGGTATATCGTTGCGCAACGATAAACGTGAAAACTCACGGATACCAAATTTCGCTAGAATAATCAAAATTGGCCGGAATCGGTTCCATTAGATCGGAAATAATGTTTTATCACCATAAATGACCGAATCATTGGATGAACTCAACTTTTGTTCGAGTTACAGGTATATCGTTGCGCAACGATAAACGTGAAAACTCACGGATACCAAATTTCGCTAGAATAATCAAAATTGGCCGGAATCGGTTCCATTAGATCGGAAATAATATTTCATCACCATAAATGACCGAATCATTGGATGAATTCAACTCATGATCGAGTTACAGGTATATCGTTGCGCAACGATAAACGTGAAAACTCACGGATACCAAATTTCGCTACAACAATCAAAATTGGCCGGAATCGGTTCCATTAGATCGGAAATAATATTTAATCACCATAAATGACCGAATCATTGGATGAATTCAACTCATGATCGAGTTACAGGTATATCGTTGCGCAACGATAAACGTGAAAACTCACGGATACCAAATTTCGCTAGAATAATAAAAATTGGCCGGAATCGGTTCCATTAGATCGGAAATGATATTTTATCACCATAAGTGACCGAATCATCGGATGAACTGAACTTATGATCGAGTTACAGGTATATCGTTGCGCAACGATAAACGTGAAAACTCACGGATACCAAATTTCGCTACAACAATCAAAATTGGCCGGAATCGGTTCCATTAGATCGGAAATAATGTTTTATCACCATAAGTGACCGAATCATCGGATGAACTGAACTTATGATCGAGTTAAAGGTATATCGTTGCGCAACGATAAACGTGAAAACTCACGGATACCAAATTTCGCTAGAATAATCAAAATTGGCCGGAATCGGTTCCATTAGATCGGAAATAATGTTTTATCACCATAAATGACCGAATCATTGGATGAACTCAACTTTTGTTCGAGTTACAGGTATATCGTTGCGCAACGATAAACGTGAAAACTCACGGATACCAAATTTCGCTAGAATAATCAAAATTGGCCGGAATCGGTTCCATTAGATCGGAAATAATATTTCATCACCATAAATGACCGAATCATTGGATGAATTCAACTCATGATCGAGTTACAGGTATATCGTTGCGCAACGATAAACGTGAAAACTCACGGATACCAAATTTCGCTACAACAATCAAAATTGGCCGGAATCGGTTCCATTAGATCGGAAATAATATTTAATCACCATAAATGACCGAATCATTGGATGAATTCAACTCATGATCGAGTTACAGGTATATCGTTGCGCAACGATAAACGTGAAAACTCACGGATACCTAATTTCGCTGGAATAATCAAAATTGGCCGGAATCGGTTCCATTAGATCGGAAATAATATTTCATCACCATAAATGACCGAATCATTGGATGAACTCAACTTATGATCGAGTTACAGGTATATCGTTGCGCAACGATAAACGTGAAAACTCACGGATACCAAAGTTCGCTAGAATCATAAAAATTAGTCGGAATCGGTTCCATTAGATCGGAAATAATATTTTATCACCATAAATGACCAAATCATTGGATGAACTCAACTTATGATCGAGTTACAGGTATATGGTTGCGCAACGATAAACGTGAAAACTCACGGATACCAAATTTCGCTAGAATCATAAAAATTGGCCGGAATCGGTTCCATTAGATCGGAAATAATATTTTATCACCATAAATGACCGAATCATTGGATGAACTGAACTTATGATCGAGTTACAGGTATATGGTTGCGCAACGATAAACGTGAAAACTCACGGATACCAAATTTCGCTAGAATCATAAAAATTGGCCGGAATCGGTTCCATTAGATCGGAAATAATATTTTATCACCATAAATGACCGAATCATTGGATGAACTCAACTTATGATCGAGTTACAGGTATATCGTTGCGCAACGATAAACGTGAAAACTCACGGATACCAAATTTCGCTAGAATAATCAAAATTGGCCGGAATCGGTTCCATTAGATCGGAAATAATATTTTATCACCATAAATGACCGAATCATTGGATGAACTCAACTTATGATCGAGTTACAGGTATATCGTTGCGCAACGATAAACGTGAAAACTCACGGATACCAAATTTCGCTAGAATCATAAAAATTGGCCGGAATCGGTTCCATTAGCCCGGAATTAATATTTTATCACCTTAAGTGACCGAATCATCGGATGAACTGAACTTATGATCGAGTTACAGGTATATCGTTGCGCAACGATAAACGTGAAAACTCACGGATACCAAATTTCGCTAGAATCATAAAAATTGGCCGGAATCGGTTCCATTAGATCGGAATTAATATTTTGTCACCTTAAGTGACCGAATCATCGGATGAACTGAACTTATGATCGAGTTACAGGTATATGGTTGCGCAACGATAAACGTGAAAACTCACGGATACCAAAGTTCGCTAGAATCATAAAAATTGGCCGGAATCGGTTCCATTAGATCGGAAATAATATTTTATCACCATAAATGACCGAATCATTGGATGAACTCAACTTATGATCGAGTTACAGGTATATCGTTGCGCAACGATAAACGTGAAAACTCACGGATACCAAACTTCGCTACAATAATCACAATTGGCCGGAATCGGTTCTATTAGATCGGAAATAATATTTATCACCATAAATGACCGAATCGTTGGATGAACTCAACTTATGATCGAGTTACAGGTATATCGTTGCGCAACGATAAACGTGAAAACTCACGGATACCAAACTTCGCTACAATAATCAAAATTGGCCGGAATCGGTTCCATTAGATCGGAATTAATATTTTATCACCTTAAGTGACCGAATCATCGGATGAACTGAACTTATGATCGAGTTACAGGTATATCGTTGCGCAACGATAAACGTGAAAACTCACTGATACCAAAGTTCGCTAGAATCATAAAAATTGGCCGGAATCGGTTCCATTAGATCGGAAATAATATTTTATCACCATAAATGACCGAATCATTGGATGAACTCAACTTTTGTTCGAGTTACAGGTATATCGTTGCGCAACGATAAACGTGAAAACTCACGGATACCAAATTTCGCTAGAATCATAAAAATTAGTCGGAATCGGTTCCATTAGATCGGAAATAATATTTTATCACCATAGATGACCGAATCGATTGATTGATTTATATACATGCAAGCATGTGAGATACATAGACAAACAGAACGTAAATGAGAACCAACTGAATTTGAGCAAAATGAAAACAATAATCGAAACCATGATGAACAGAAAAGTGGACATTGAACGAGCATATATATGACTACAGTACAACGATCGACACTTAATGGGGTTCTGATAAATAAACATAGTAAGGTCAGTTACAAGTGCTTTTCCGATAAATATTTCTTGGCCGCCGCAAGAGAACTCGGAATAGTTTTGTTCTTGCTGTGTTTCAAGTATTTTGAACCGGCACGAATAGTGAAAAACTGTGCACGATGATTAGTTTTCGGTATTGGAAAGCTAATCTTTTCCTGTGTACCTCGAGTACGTGAACGATTGAACGTGAAAAAGTCAATCGCATTTAGACCACATTGTCCGGTTACTATTTTGTGTATCATAACTAAATCGGTTGTATTTCTTCTAGATTCCAATGATATCAATTTTAATTTCCTGTTTCTAAATGATGAGCTGGGAATAGTGCAATATTTGTAGCCACCAAGCCGGAAGAACAATTTTCTGGTGAAATTGTTCTGAACTGATTCAATTTTCTTTACGAATCCTCTATCTGAATTGAACACCGTTGTTCCGAACTCAACCATTGGACGAATATAGGTTTTGTACGCTTTAATCCAAATACTTTCTTTATTGGTTTTCAATACCTTGAAAAGATTGTAAGTTCTATATTTTGCTAGCTGTACAATATGTCGCACATGATCTTGAAAGGAAAGACTGCTATTTAACAAGAAACCCAGATCTCTAACTTTTTCAGTGACTTGCTTCAGAACTGCTCCGTTCAATGTATAGTTTCGCTTTGGGTTGTTGTAGCCCAGATGCATAACTTGCGATTTTTCTACTGATAGTGGTAACCCCCAATCTACAGACCACTCATACATTCTATCTAAACAACTTTGCAGCTCTTTGCTAGACTCTCCAAGTTTGAACGACTTATAAACTTTCGTATCGTCTGCGAAAACCTTGCATTTAACACTCGAATCTGCAAGTGTGTTAGGTAATTCGCACGTGAAAATGTTAAACAGAACAGGAGAAAGCGCACTTCCTTGAGGAACACCACTAGTTATTTTGCGATTCGAAGAAAAACTTGAGTTTACTCTGACTGCAAAAGTGCGATTCGTTAAGTATTCTTTCACCCATGCTATAATCATTCTGTGAAATCCAAGTTTCTCCATTTTAAGAACTAGCAATTTATGTGAAACTCTATCGAACGCTTTAGAAAAGTCGAAATATACCACATCAACGCATTCTTTCTTATCGAGGGATAAAGTCCATTCATTAAGACATTCTAACATCTGTGTTTCTACAGATTTACCCTTTCTAAAACCGTGTTGATGGGGAGATATGATATCATTTGAGTTCAAGTGCATAATCATCTCACGTTTCAAAATCTTTTCGAAAAGTCGCGCGAATATTGACGTAATGCTAACTGGTCTGTAGTTTAGAGGGTTTGACAAAGGGGGTTTCTTAGGTAGAGGAGTTACAAGAGAATGTTTCCATCGTTCCGGTACCTCCCCTCTCCACAAGCTAAGATTAAATATATATTCTAGAGGGCCACAAATTTCAACAGATAACTTTTTAATATACTTAAATGGAATTCCATCCGGTGTTTGTGAGTAGGACATTGGCCACGTACGCAAAAGTTTTTCGATTAGAACTCTATCAAACTGAATGGAATGATCCATTTGTACAACATTGTCGACAGAAAACACAGGAACATCAATACTATCAGTAGAAAAAACGCTTTGGAATGAATCTGCGAGCAAATTTGCTCTATCCGAATCTGTAACACAAATTGTGTTGTTCGGGCCAATCATACTAGGTATACTTTTTCTCTCTTTCAAACGAGAATTCACTAACTTATAAATGGTTTTTGAATCGCCTCTCCTAATTAGTTCGTTTTCGATAGATCTATTGAACTTATTCAAAGCTTTCGTAAACTTCGCAGTACACGTCCTATATTCGTCCCATAGAGTTGGATTCGTAGAACTATGAGCCCTTTCCCATAGTTCTTCTCTATACATACTCATATTTCTCAAATAGTTCGGAAAGTTAGTGCTTTTGGCAATAACCTTACGCATTGGAACAAACATTTCAATGGTATGATTCAGAATTGCAATGAACATTTCGTATAGCTCGTCTACAGTACTGACTGTGGAAAAGGAACCTAACCAGTCAACATTAGCTAGGTAAAATCGAATAATTTCATAGTCAGCATTCTCATAGTTTCTCTTCCAAACAAGTTCCTTTGGTTTGCGTGAAATTTTCATATCAAAGAATATAGTATTGTGGTCGCTGGTGCCAATTGGAGCCTTAACGTGACAGTTTTCAATTACGTCAGCACTATTACAGAATAGTAGGTCAAGAAATTTGTCTTTCCGGCTAGGAGAGGTCACAAACTGGCTCATATCGCAAACTTCTATCATTTCAACAAAATTTTCGGCAATACTTGATAAATTTTGCCCATCTGCTACTGGCCATTCCAATTCAGGTATATTGAAATCGCCCAAACAAACAGTTGGTTGCTCACAATTTGACCAATCACTAATGCACTTGTGTAACTGAAAGGAGTGCGCTACAGAGCATGAAGGCGTACGGTAGACTACAATAAAACGAAAAGGATTATTTGACAAATAAATGTCAACTACTAAAATCTCATATGCTTTCAAAACACATTCTGAAAAAATTTCTCTAAACTTCAAGCCTGTTCTAATTACTATAGCAACTCCTCCTCCCTGCAACATTTTCCTATCACATCTTATTGTCTGATATCTATCCAAAATCGAACCAAGAAATACTCCATTTTCACATTTACTTTTCAACCACGTCTCGGTGAATATTCCTATGTCTACATTATCTTTCACTAAAACACTTTGTAATGCGGCACTATTTTTCGTGATTGATCGAATATTCAACATTAAGCACTTGTAAGTCTGACTACTTTTCCTATGAACTACATGGGGCCGGAGAGGGACAGTCAATTTCCCGGAACCCTATTGTACGAGCCGGCTGGGCCGTTTCGCAGCCCAGTGCTTGGAATACGCGCGTGGGAGGGATCTCCGTACGCACGCGGTCCCTGGCCTCCTTGAGGAGGAAACCCGGGACCTCTCCAAGCACCGTTCTGCTGACGTTCAGCTCTCTGCCGAGCTCTCTCCTCCGATGTGAGAGATTGGCGAAGCCAAACTCCCCGGTATTGAGAGTTCTTCAGAAAGTGAGAACGCTCGCACAATACGCGCTGGTGCCGGCTGGTTGGGAGTACCACCTTGAGCAAACGAGGACGAGACCCCATTTGCCCCATGCGGTAAGTCGTAACCGGCTGACACTCAACACCTAGACTATTGATGACCTGTTTAACCTTACACATATCTTGCTCATTTCTCTCAACAGCATGAGAAGACTGAGACTCATAAATACCGGAAATGACAATAGCACGTGAACGTTCACGTTCTTCACAGGGGTCAGAACAAACAGTAGTAACGGGAACACTAACAGGGGCATTCTCGGCTGCCTTGGCCTTCAAAGCAATAATGTCACTACTCAGAGACTGATTCTCCAGACTAATTGAACTAATAATAGTTGCCTGTTCCTGGACGATGTTGATGAGATGAAGAACAATATTCTTCATGAACGGGGGCACGTCTGTTCCACGATCGAGAAGGGCAAGATCTCCCTCAATGTCCTTCATGATGTCCTTGTGGCCAGGAGAGTCGTTGACCCTGGTCCGCTTTGCCCTGATAGTAGAAGAGAAACGAGAAGGCGTATTATTTGTGAGATCCATTGACATTTTGACTTTGTAGTTTGATCACACTACGAAAGAGCACTGTTCACCTTTGCGGGCGGCTCAGACAAACAGTATTGATTTGAATCGGGGCCGCGCGATTCCAGCTGATTTCGACCACAAATACCAACAAAAGTCCAATTATAATGACTGCTCGATAACTATCATGATGCTTATGCTTCGCTTTAAGCTCTAATTTCTCATTTAAAATTCAAAAGATGGCTAAAATAAATTAGCCGACTTTTGTGAATAAATTGGTCCTGCAGCGAAAGCCCTGACGCGCGCGGTTAGCGACAGTCGCTGAAGTGACCTAATTGTTCACCACCAAAAATCTTCACTTTGTTTCGTGAGCGCCGTCGGTTACGGGCTTGCTCTTTTTATTCTCATTTATTGATTATATTCGCTTGTGAGTAGCGAATTTCTCAATGTTTTAGTAATTTTTCTTTGTATTTTTCGGGGGATATGGACATCCCTACGAGTTATTTTAGATGGGGCACAGGAAAACGTCGCTTCCGGTATGAAGTCAGCTTATCAGCTTGATAAATTGTCCTGGTGAGGGCATTTTCTGATGACTTGTAATTTTTCGATTTGGGTAATCTTCTTGCTGTTCTGTTCTCCCAGTTTCCTTTCGACCGGCGTGTTCAAGGACTGGGGGTCTTCCCAACAGAGTTGACAATTCCGGTGATTTGTCTCTACTCGTCATTCGTTTCCCTATGCTATTCTTCATATTTCTTTATATTTTATTCTGGCTACAGAATATATAATTTATCCTGGTTGGGTCAGAATCAGGATTATAAACGATTTGGGTACCACAGGGTGGTTTCGTTTATCCGTTCCCATTGAGATCTTCTAGCTCATTGGTAAATTCGTCTATGACGGGCTGAAGAAGACTAGCGAGGAATATGGACGTTCCTCGCCGAAAGATCGTTTCATACGCCGATGGACCTTTTTTCAGTAGTTGCAGTTTTACCTAAACTCGAGCACATACACTATTTTGAGCGTGGAGCTTGGCAAGCTAGCGTTGTGTCTAAACGACCGTCGTGACCTGCGTAAAATACTGGGGTTGCAGTATTTACAAACGATGTCCGCATCGTTTTTGTGAGGAATGGGTAGTAGTTTTCCTCTAGCTAAATTGGCATAATTAGATAGCTATTCGCTCACTCAAAACCTCTAGAGGCACCGCCGGCACGGTTCTATTTCATGTTAATCATTAAAGTTCGATCCGAGGTATCGGAAAGTTCAATGTTACCAAGGTTAATTGGAGTTTAGGAGGGTTTCAAACGAAGGTTGAAGGTTGTTAGACAATTTGGCCTACTTAACTGAGCTTTGAGTGAAAGTGCTACTGTCTAGGAAGGTTGGGTACCTTAATCTTCAGTAAAAAATGCACATTTCTTTTAAACCATTAGAAATGAGGACGCCTGAGTATATTAAGGAGAGATTGGTTTTATCCTCTTTCGAGCCATTGGTTGGTGTCCATACTCGTAAATATGTTTTGCGTATAACATTTCGTCCTTTTCTTTGTATTCTGAATATTCTGAATAATGGTTATTGATTCAGTTCAATTTCAGCAACAAAATCGTTACAACTGCAAGGACCAGAATCTGTGGCTGGGGGCCGATGTCCAAACGGCAACATACTTCAAGCTTAATGCGGCTGCTTGCACAGGTCAGAACATGTTTGTTTGAAATCGGGTCCCTAATCCAATAGCCTGAAGCTTATCATCTCTTTGACAGATGAAAAAAATGCGTCAGTTTTTCCTTTTGTTGGGAAAATGTTGGCACGCGGAATTACTCTCGTTAGTAAACTTAAATCAATTTTCCGGGGTGAAAAATCAAAGTTAAAAGTTCGGGCTTAGCGATTGAACTTGTTTTTTCGAAAATTACCAGACAAATTACCTTGGTCTCACCAGGCAGTCACTTGTCTAATTCGGATATATTCGACCAAGTTCGTACCCAGTTTCACTTTCCAATTGCCATTTACTGGTCAGGGGTACTTGTCTGAAAGTTGAACTATTCTGTGCCGGTCGGAAAAAATAGTAACAACGTCGAAGTATTTTTAATGAAATACTTTTATGTTACACCAGTATGACCTATGTATTTCATAATAATCGTTGATATACACATTTGTGTTTGGGTGGAGAGAATACCTATTCTATAGCTTTACACAAGTTCTCTCGAAAAGAAGATCGCTATTACAGAGGTTCATCTCTGGAGACGTGCAATGATAGCCAACTGCGAAATTCCTTCTTCGATGAGGCGTTTTTGCTGTGAAGCTGGCAGCTAACGAGGAGAAGTGAGTGGTTTCTGACAATATACGTTTCGAGGTTTATTTTAGTCAACATCGAATAATATTCGGTAATCCTCGGGCAAGGCGCAAGGTCAGCATTAGATAGGGAAATGCTTCACTACGGCAAGGTTAGCACCATAGATGGGTGAAATTCCCAATTGTTAGTTGAGGGTGAGCCGTTGGCTGTCGTACAAATGCGACTTTTGATATATTCCGAGGAATTTTCGCAAACGCACCCAACATTCCTGGATTATAACTCTAATACCCCGCGCAGAAGCCAGATACTTTCTGAAATTGGGCCCTGTTTTAGCGGATTTGACCAGATCCTAGCTCCGGTTACACAAAATTGAATTGGACAGGAAATTTGAGGGTTTCAAATTCTGAAATTTGAGGGTTTCAAATTCTGAAATTTGAGGGTTTCAAATTGAATATTGGGCCCACCGTCCACTTTTTCAGAGAAAGGGACATTTAGTTGAGGTTACCTCTAATAGTTACGCTGCTTCAGGTGGTGCAATTTGCTTGCGCTTGATCAGTTATGGAAAAGTAGGATATTTTTCATAGTAGTCAACTTTTCTTCGGTTATATCGATGATTTGACTTTCAATGAAAGAGATCAGTTTTTACTGAATCATGAGTAATATTATCCATGAATTTCAGAGGTATCGTAGACTGTTGAAAGATACCAACGACATACTTGTCTTCACAGGCAAGAAAACCACATTCAGCTGGACTACTGAATTTAGGTGAGTCCTGTATACCCATTCTTGCTTACTATAGTGGGGTCACATTTATCCGGAGCCGGAATGTTGCTCAATTGTGATGATGCGCTATTTTTCTGTCGTAAATATGCTACTGTGGAAATATTCTGACTAATTTCAGTCAGGCGCACTCAAAAGGGGTAAATTTTAACTCAAATACTTTTTCTGCACTAACGGCGGCTAACAGCTTACTCAGTGAGAGTGTAGTATTCTTGTGAGACCATTATCATGGTTTTTTCACCAACTCGGAAAAAACCTTCGATATACGTGACTCTTTTCTGCAAAAAATCGGGTCTGGGCCCGTTACTGCGCAATTGACGAGATACGGGCTGCGTTTCCACATAGTTACGGACCTATAAATCATGAAATCTGGAGATTTTTGAATCGGAAGCTGGGTTACCCTCTTTTCAAAAAAGGATTACTGTGGCTACCTGAAAAGTTTACGTTGCCCTATTGGTGCAATCTGCTCGCGCTTGAACATTTATGAGAAATAGGACCTTATTTTCTAACAAATAATAGTCATGTTCACTATTTCTGCGAGCATATCGTTGATCGAACTTTGAAGGAACGAGATCAGATCCTAGTTCCTACTGAATCATGAATAATACTTTTCCATGATTTGCAGATGTATCGTTGCTCTTATCCGGCTGTGGCTACGAGGTCAGCAGCACACCGATTGTGGCAGATAAGAAAGGGTCGCATTCAGCTGTAGTACTGACTATATGTGAGTGTTGCATATTTGAACCTTTTCGGTTTATATCGCGATTCTTTGGGATGTACTCCACATTCCTGTAGAATCTTGTAGCTAGCAAAAATGCCCAAAAACGGGCACCCTTTTCGATGGGCACGGGAAAAGTGGCCCTATTTAAGGGTTTATGACTATGTACGTTAGAAAATCGAGCGGTTTATTTCGGTTCGGTATTCATACCTTACTAGTGAATGACACCTATGTCAGGGTTGAGGCCAAGAGCGATTTTATCTTTTCACTCATACGGAAGACTAAAATTACGATAGGATAGTCTTTCATGACTTAAAAACCAGCTAATTTTCGCATATGATTGCGCTCGGTTTTGCTGGTTGTTAACTTAGACGATTATGTAGGGTACACGTCCACTATTTTGACGTTAGACATGTTTGGTTGGACAAGGCCATACATGGTTTTTTGAATCTCTTAACCTTGGTGTATAATAGATATTTTCTATTTCTATAGTCGTTTGGATTTGAAGATGGGTAATTATCAGGAGTGTCTGGTATGTAGGCAAAGTACTCCTGTCGAAGGTCTTTCGAGGTAGTGCAACTGGAATGGCAAATGGAACAAATAGATTTTTGTTTCATACCTGCTAACTTTCATGTCTGATAGGTTAACTTCAAAATGTTTTGAAAAAAATGAATTCAGAAGTACTCGCTGGGTTGACGATTCGACCGTCTGATTGGTGGCTTGCGTTCAGAAGGATTTGAACAAGCATCATGATAGTTATCGAGCAGTCATTATAATTGAATATTATGCAATATTTATTGAAGTATAATATCTATTATAATGACTGCGAGATAACTATCATAGCCCACCCTTTCCCGCCCAGTTCCGCTAGCGCGTATGGAACGCAAGGAACAAACTATCCCTTATCTATGTGAATTTCAGGATAGTTTCCGACGTGTCAACCGGAAAGGTGTTCAACAGTCCAGGCTCGAGGGCTAGCTTGATGTCGGAGAAGCCAATCAGGAGACTGGCTGCTGATTTATTTATGTTTTTAACATGTTTATGTTTAATCGGTGAACACTGTAGACATGTCGCCAACATGTGACATGTCACCTTTGACCAGTGGTTCACGTGACTTATGTGCCGAATATTATATGCGTCTGTCAATAAACTAGATGGTAGGCGCCAGTCGGCTGCCACAGGCAACATTACTGTTCCTCAATTATACCTATTTTTATAAATATGAAAGCCTTGTGTTGTGGGTGAAGTGGTACTTTGGACTTATCTCAAATAAGTTATTGGGATTATGTGATAGTTGGATTGAAGAGCTGATCGTGCCTCACATTCACCACACATTTTGTCTCTTAGCTACAGTGCAATGGGCACAACGGATGTTCTTGTTCTGTTCGCGAGGCGAAACGCAATATGCTAGTGATTTCCGTCGTAAAAAGAAAATTGTGCTAGTTCTTTCGCAAAGAGACAGTGCATTGGCCATCAGTTGTGCATTTTCCTAGATTATTTTTTGGAAAAATCGCTCGTCTGGCAGTTATTCTTAAGAATACTTGTGTAGCTTAGCCGGGCATCATTCGGCTTAGGTAGTATATTTAATATAATATAGTTGCTAAAGACAGTTCTGGCATTGAGCGACTAGTATTTTTGGTTTGAATTTTCCTAAACTATTGTTTCGGAACAGTTGTTGGACGGTCAGCTTTCTAAAGGAACATAGGTTCAGCTTAGCCGATAATTATTCGGCTTAGCTAATTTAGTTGGCTAAAGACCTTGGTCATAGTGGCTAAGGACAGTCAGGGATCAACTGAGCTACTGCTCTCTTTGGTAAAAACTTCCTAGATTACTATTTTGGAGGAGTTTTTTCACTGGCAGTCATACTTGGGAAAACTTGTTTAGTTCAGCCGCAAATGGTTCGACTCTACCAGTACAGTACGATCTATACACTATAGTGGTGACACTGTTGTTCTTAATAGAAGAAAACTGTAGTTCTTCGGGCTGGAGCTACTCGATGTTCACATCAATCCTTTACTTGAGGTTACTCGTAGCGAGAATAACGCTACGCTTCTGTTCCTCCTTCGGTCACTCAACAAAGTGAAGATTTTTGGTGGTGAACAATTAGGTCACTTCAGCGACTGTCGCTAACCGCGCGCGTCAGGGCTTTCGCTGCAGGACCAATTTATTCACAAAAGTCGGCTAATTTATTTTAGCCATCTTTTGAATTTTAAATGAGAAATTAGAGCTTAAAGCGAAGCATAAGCATCATGATAGTTATCTCGCAGTCATTATAATAGATATTATACTTCAATAAATATTGCATAATATTCAATTAAAGATGAAAACCGAGTCCTTATATACCTTCGAAGGTGGCAATATGAAGACGATAGAAAGTACCCTGCCACTGGGTTGAAGGTAGTCCGAAAGTGCGAGTTCCAAGGCAAAAAGTAGACCGAAATAGGAATGAGCACAGAGCGTTAGAAGGCGACCGCTCTCTGGCAAATTGAGGCCAGAATCATTGGATGAACTCAACTTTTGTTCGAGTTACAGGTATATCGTTGCGCAACGATAAACGTGAAAACTCACGGATACCAAAGTTCGCTAGAATCATAAAAATTGGCCGGAATCGGTTCCATTAGATCGGAAATAATATTTTATCACCATAAATGACCGAATCATTGGATGAACTCAACTTTTGTTCGAGTTACAGGTATATCGTTGCGCAACGATAAACGTGAAAACTCACGGATACCAAAGTTCGCTAGAATCATAAAAATTGGCCGGAATCGGTTCCATTAGATCGGAAATAATATTTTATCACCATAAATGACCGAATCATTGGATGAACTGAACTTATGATCGAGTTACAGGTATATCGTTGCGCAACGATAAACGTGAAAACTCACGGATACCAAAGTTCGCTAGAATCATAAAAATTGGCCGGAATCGGTTCCATTAGATCGGAAATAATATTTTATCACCATAAATGACCGAATCATTGGATGAACTCAACTTATGATCGAGTTACAGGTATATCGTTGCGCAACGATAAACGTGAAAACTCACGGATACCAAAGTTCGCTAGAATCATAAAAATTGGCCGGAATCGGTTCCATTAGATCGGAAATAATATTTTATCACCATAAACGTTCGGATCATTGGATGAACTCAACTTATGATCGAGTTACAGGTATATCGTTGCGCAACGATAAACGTGAAAACTCACGGATACCAAAGTTCGCTAGAATCATAAAAATTGGCCGGAATCGGTTCCATTAGATCGGAAATAATATTTTATCACCATAAGTGACCGAATCATTGGATGAACTCAACTTATGATCGAGTTACAGGCATATCGTTGCGCAACGATAAACGTGAAAACTCACGGATACCAAAGTTCGCTAGAATCATAAAAATTGGCCGGAATCGGTTCCATTAGATCGGAAATAATATTTTATCACCATAGATGACCGAATCATTGGATGAACTCAACTTTTGTTCGAGTTACAGGTATATGGTTGCGCAACGATAAACGTGAAAACTCACGGATACCAAAGTTCGCTAGAATCATAAAAATTGGCCGGAATCGGTTCCATTAGATCGGAAATAATATTTTATCACCATAAATGACCGAATCATTGGATGAACTCAACTTATGATCGAGTTACAGGTATATCGTTGCGCAACGATAAACGTGAAAACTCACGGATACCAAAGTTCGCTAGAATCATAAAAATTGGCCGGAATCGGTTCCATTAGATCGGAAATAATATTTTATCACCATAAATGACCGAATCATTGGATGAACTCAACTTATGATCGAGTTACAGGTATATGGTTGCGCAACGATAAACGTGAAAACTCACGGATACCAAAGTTCGCTAGAATCATAAAAATTGGCCGGAATCGGTTCCATTAGATCGGAAATAATATTTTATCACCATAAATGACCGAATCATTGGATGAACTCAACTTATGATCGAGTTACAGGTATATGGTTGCGCAACGATAAACGTGAAAACTCACGGATACCAAAGTTCGCTAGAATCATAAAAATTAGTCGGAATCGGTTCCATTAGATCGGAAATAATATTTTATCACCATAAATGACCAAATCATTGGATGAACTCAACTTATGATCGAGTTACAGGTATATGGTTGCGCAACGATAAACGTGAAAACTCACGGATACCAAAGTTCGCTAGAATCATAAAAATTAGTCGGAATCGGTTCCATTAGATCGGAAATAATATTTTATCACCATAAATGACCAAATCATTGGATGAACTCAACTTATGATCGAGTTACAGGTATATCGTTGCGCAACGATAAACGTGAAAACTCACGGATACCAAAGTTCGCTAGAATCATAAAAATTGGCCGGAATCGGTTCCATTAGATCGGAAATAATATTTTATCACCATAAATGACCAAATCATTGGATGAACTCAACTTATGATCGAGTTACAGGTATATCGTTGCGCAACGATAAACGTGAAAACTCACGGATACCAAAGTTCGCTAGAATCATAAAAATTGGCCGGAATCGGTTCCATTAGATCGGAAATAATATTTTATCACCATAAATGACCGAATCATTGGATGAACTCAACTTATGATCGAGTTACAGGTATATGGTTGCGCAACGATAAACGTGAAAACTCACGGATACCAAAGTTCGCTAGAATCATAAAAATTAGTCGGAATCGGTTCCATTAGATCGGAAATAATATTTTATCACCATAGATGACCGAATCATTGGATGAACTCAACTTATGATCGAGTTACAGGTATATGGTTGCGCAACGATAAACGTGAAAACTCACGGATACCAAAGTTCGCTAGAATCATAAAAATTGGCCGGAATCGGTTCCATTAGATCGGAAATAATATTTTATCACCATAAATGACCGAATCATTGGATGAACTCAACTTATGATCGAGTTACAGGCATATCGTTGCGCAACGATAAACGTGAAAACTCACGGATACCAAAGTTCGCTAGAATCATAAAAATTGGCCGGAATCGGTTCCATTAGATCGGAAATAATATTTTATCACCATAAATGACCGAATCATTGGATGAACTCAACTTTTGTTCGAGTTACAGGTATATGGTTGCGCAACGATAAACGTGAAAACTCACGGATACCAAAGTTCGCTAGAATCATAAAAATTGGCCGGAATCGGTTCCATTAGATCGGAAATAATATTTTATCACCATAAATGACCGAATCATTGGATGAACTCAACTTATGATCGAGTTACAGGTATATGGTTGCGCAACGATAAACGTGAAAACTCACGGATACCAAAGTTCGCTAGAATCATAAAAATTAGTCGGAATCGGTTCCATTAGATCGGAAATAATATTTTATCACCATAGATGACCGAATCATTGGATGAACTCAACTTATGATCGAGTTACAGGTATATGGTTGCGCAACGATAAACGTGAAAACTCACGGATACCAAAGTTCGCTAGAATCATAAAAATTAGTCGGAATCGGTTCCATTAGATCGGAAATAATATTTTATCACCATAGATGACCGAATCATTGGATGAACTCAACTTATGATCGAGTTACAGGTATATGGTTGCGCAACGATAAACGTGAAAACTCACGGATACCAAAGTTCGCTAGAATCATAAAAATTAGTCGGAATCGGTTCCATTAGATCGGAAATAATATTTTATCACCATAAATGACCGAATCATTGGATGAACTCAACTTTTGTTCGAGTTACAGGTATATGGTTGCGCAACGATAAACGTGAAAACTCACGGATACCAAAGTTCGCTAGAATCATAAAAATTAGTCGGAATCGGTTCCATTAGATCGGAAATAATATTTTATCACCATAGATGACCGAATCATTGGATGAACTCAACTTATGTTCGAGTTACAGGTATATGGTTGCGCAACGATAAACGTGAAAACTCACGGATACCAAAGTTCGCTAGAATCATAAAAATTGGCCGGAATCGGTTCCATTAGATCGGAAATAATATTTTATCACCATAAATGACCGAATCATTGGATGAACTCAACTTTTGTTCGAGTTACAGGTATATGGTTGCGCAACGATAAACGTGAAAACTCACGGATACCAAATTCCGCTAGAATCATAAAAATTGGCCGGAATCGGTTCCATTAGATCGGAAATAATATTTTATCACCATAAATGACCGAATCATTGGATGAACTCAACTTATGATCGAGTTACAGGTATATGGTTGCGCAACGATAAACGTGAAAACTCACGGATACCAAAGTTCGCTAGAATCATAAAAATTAGTCGGAATCGGTTCCATTAGATCGGAAATAATATTTTATCACCATAGATGACCGAATCATTGGATGAACTCAACTTATGATCGAGTTACAGGTATATGGTTGCGCAACGATAAACGTGAAAACTCACGGATACCAAAGTTCGCTAGAATCATAAAAATTAGTCGGAATCGGTTCCATTAGATCGGAAATAATATTTTATCACCATAAATGACCGAATCATTGGATGAACTCAACTTATGATCGAGTTACAGGTATATGGTTGCGCAACGATAAACGTGAAAACTCACGGATACCAAAGTTCGCTAGAATCATAAAAATTAGTCGGAATCGGTTCCATTAGATCGGAAATAATATTTTATCACCATAGATGACCGAATCATTGGATGAACTGAACTTATGATCGAGTTACAGGTATATCGTTGCGCAACGATAAACGTGAAAACTCACGGATACCAAAGTTCGCTAGAATCATAAAAATTGGCCGGAATCGGTTCCATTAGATCGGAAATAATATTTTATCACCATAAATGACCGAATCATTGGATGAACTCAACTTATGATCGAGTTACAGGTATATGGTTGCGCAACGATAAACGTGAAAACTCACGGATACCAAAGTTCGCTAGAATCATAAAAATTAGTCGGAATCGGTTCCATTAGATCGGAAATAATATTTTATCACCATAGATGACCGAATCATTGGATGAACTCAACTTATGATCGAGTTACAGGTATATGGTTGCGCAACGATAAACGTGAAAACTCACGGATACCAAAGTTCGCTAGAATCATAAAAATTAGTCGGAATCGGTTCCATTAGATCGGAAATAATATTTTATCACCATAAATGACCGAATCATTGGATGAACTCAACTTTTGTTCGAGTTACAGGTATATGGTTGCGCAACGATAAACGTGAAAACTCACGGATACCAAAGTTCGCTAGAATCATAAAAATTAGTCGGAATCGGTTCCATTAGATCGGAAATAATATTTTATCACCATAGATGACCGAATCATTGGATGAACTCAACTTATGTTCGAGTTACAGGTATATGGTTGCGCAACGATAAACGTGAAAACTCACGGATACCAAAGTTCGCTAGAATCATAAAAATTAGTCGGAATCGGTTCCATTAGATCGGAAATAATATTTTATCACCATAGATGACCGAATCATTGGATGAACTCAACTTATGTTCGAGTTACAGGTATATGGTTGCGCAACGATAAACGTGAAAACTCACGGATACCAAAGTTCGCTAGAATCATAAAAATTAGTCGGAATCGGTTCCATTAGATCGGAAATAATATTTTATCACCATAGATGACCGAATCATTGGATGAACTCAACTTATGATCGAGTTACAGGTATATCGTTGCGCAACGATAAACGTGAAAACTCACGGATACCAAAGTTCGCTAGAATCATAAAAATTGGCCGGAATCGGTTCCATTAGATCGGAAATAATATTTTATCACCATAGATGACCGAATCATTGGATGAACTCAACTTATGTTCGAGTTACAGGTATATGGTTGCGCAACGATAATTGTGAAAACTCACGGATACCAAAGTTCGCTAGAATCATAAAAATTGGCCGGAATCGGTTCCATTAGATCGGAAATAATATTTTATCACCATAGATGACCGAATCATTGGATGAACTCAACTTATGATCGAGTTACAGGTATATCGTTGCGCAACGATAAACGTGAAAACTCACGGATACCAAAGTTCGCTAGAATCATAAAAATTGGCCGGAATCGGTTCCATTAGATCGGAAATAATATTTTATCACCATAGATGACCGAATCGATTGGATGAACTCAACTTATGATCGAGTTACAGGTATATCGTTGCGCAACGATAAACGTGAAAACTCACGGATACCAAAGTTCGCTAGAATCATAAAAATTGGCCGGAATCGGTTCCATTAGATCGGAAATAATATTTTATCACCATAGATGACCGAATCGATTGGATGAACTCAACTTATGATCGAGTTACAGGTATATCGTTGCGCAACGATAAACGTGAAAACTCACGGATACCAAAGTTCGCTAGAATCATAAAAATTGGCCGGAATCGGTTCCATTAGATCGGAAATAATATTTTATCACCATAGATGACCGAATCATTGGATGAACTCAACTTATGTTCGAGTTACAGGTATATCGTTGCGCAACGATAAACGTGAAAACTCACGGATACCAAAGTTCGCTACAACAATCAAAATTGGCCGGAATCGGTTCCATTAGATCGGAAATAATATTTTATCACCATAGATGACCGAATCATTGGATGAACTCAACTTATGATCGAGTTACAGGTATATCGTTGCGCAACGATGAACGTGAAAACTCACGGATACCAAAGTTCGCTACAACAATCAAAATTGGCCGGAATCGGTTCCATTAGATCGGAAATAATATTTTATCACCATAGATGACCGAATCGATTGGATGAACTCAACTTATGATCGAGTTACAGGTATATCGTTGCGCAACGATAAACGTGAAAACTCACGGATACCAAAGTTCGCTAGAATCATAAAAATTGGCCGGAATCGGTTCCAATAGATCGGAAATAATATTTTATCACCATAGATGACCGAATCATTGGATGAACTCAACTTATGATCGAGTTTCAGGTATATCGTTGCGCAACGATAAACGTGAAAACTCACGGATACCAAAGTTCGCTAGA
The DNA here is from genome assembly GCA_964036275.1 of Litoditis marina. Taxonomy (NCBI): domain Eukaryota; kingdom Metazoa; phylum Nematoda; class Chromadorea; order Rhabditida; family Rhabditidae; genus Litoditis; species Litoditis marina. The sequence continues at coordinate 9,408,683 of OZ038439.1, forward strand.
ATCATAAAAATTGGCCGGAATCGGTTCCATTAGATCGGAAATAATATTTTATCACCATAGATGACCGAATCATTGGATGAACTCAACTTATGATCGAGTTACAGGTATATCGTTGCGCAACGATGAACGTGAAAACTCACGGATACCAAAGTTCGCTACAACAATCAAAATTGGCCGGAATCGGTTCCATTAGATCGGAAATAATATTTTATCACCATAGATGACCGAATCGATTGGATGAACTCAACTTATGATCGAGTTACAGGTATATCGTTGCGCAACGATAAACGTGAAAACTCACGGATACCAAAGTTCGCTAGAATCATAAAAATTGGCCGGAATCGGTTCCATTAGATCGGAAATAATATTTTATCACCATAGATGACCGAATCATTGGATGAACTCAACTTATGTTCGAGTTACAGGTATATGGTTGCGCAACGATAATTGTGAAAACTCACGGATACCAAAGTTCGCTAGAATCATAAAAATTGGCCGGAATCGGTTCCATTAGATCGGAAATAATATTTTATCACCATAGATGACCGAATCGATTGGATGAACTCAACTTATGATCGAGTTACAGGTATATCGTTGCGCAACGATGAACGTGAAAACTCACGGATACCAAAGTTCGCTAGAATCATAAAAATTGGCCGGAATCGGTTCCATTAGATCGGAAATAATATTTTATCACCATAGATGACCGAATCGATTGGATGAACTCAACTTATGATCGAGTTACAGGTATATCGTTGCGCAACGATAAACGTGAAAACTCACGGATACCAAAGTTCGCTAGAATCATAAAAATTGGCCGGAATCGGTTCCATTAGATCGGAAATAATATTTTATCACCATAGATGACCGAATCATTGGATGAACTCAACTTATGTTCGAGTTACAGGTATATGGTTGCGCAACGATAATTGTGAAAACTCACGGATACCAAAGTTCGCTAGAATCATAAAAATTGGCCGGAATCGGTTCCATTAGATCGGAAATAATATTTTATCACCATAGATGACCGAATCGATTGGATGAACTCAACTTATGATCGAGTTACAGGTATATCGTTGCGCAACGATAAACGTGAAAACTCACGGATACCAAAGTTCGCTAGAATCATAAAAATTGGCCGGAATCGGTTCCATTAGATCGGAAATAATATTTTATCACCATAGATGACCGAATCATTGGATGAACTCAACTTATGTTCGAGTTACAGGTATATGGTTGCGCAACGATAATTGTGAAAACTCACGGATACCAAAGTTCGCTAGAATCATAAAAATTGGCCGGAATCGGTTCCATTAGATCGGAAATAATATTTTATCACCATAGATGACCGAATCGATTGGATGAACTCAACTTATGATCGAGTTACAGGTATATCGTTGCGCAACGATAATTGTGAAAACTCACGGATACCAAAGTTCGCTAGAATCATAAAAATTGGCCGGAATCGGTTCCATTAGATCGGAAATAATATTTTATCACCATAGATGACCGAATCATTGGATGAACTCAACTTATGATCGAGTTACAGGTATATCGTTGCGCAACGATGAACGTGAAAACTCACGGATACCAAAGTTCGCTACAACAATCAAAATTGGCCGGAATCGGTTCCATTAGATCGGAAATAATATTTTATCACCATAGATGACCGAATCATTGGATGAACTCAACTTATGATCGAGTTACAGGTATATCGTTGCGCAACGATGAACGTGAAAACTCACGGATACCAAAGTTCGCTACAACAATCAAAATTGGCCGGAATCGGTTCCATTAGATCGGAAATAATATTTATCACCATAAATGACCAAATCATTGGATGAACTCAACTTATGATCGAGTTACAGGTATATGGTTGCGCAACGATAAACGTGAAAACTCACGGATACCAAACTTCGCTACAATAATCAAAATTGGCCGGAATCGGTTCCATTAGATCGGAAATGATATTTTATCACCTTAAGTGACCGAATCATCAGATGAACTGAACTTATGATCGAGTTACAGGTATATGGTTGCGCAACGATAAACGTGAAAACTCACGGATACCAAAGTTCGCTAGAATCATAAAAATTAGTCGGAATCGGTTCCAATAGATCGGAAATAATATTTTATCACCATAGATGACCGAATCATTGGATGAACTCAACTTATGTTCGAGTTACAGGTATATGGTTGCGCAACGATAATTGTGAAAACTCACGGATACCAAAGTTCGCTAGAATAATCAAAATTGGCCGGAATCGGTTCCATTAGATCGGAAATAATATTTTATCACCATAGATGACCGAATCATTGGATGAACTCAACTTATGTTCGAGTTACAGGTATATGGTTGCGCAACGATAATTGTGAAAACTCACGGATACCAAAGTTCGCTAGAATCATAAAAATTAGTCGGAATCGGTTCCAATAGATCGGAAATAATATTTTATCACCATAGATGACCGAATCATTGGATGAACTCAACTTATGTTCGAGTTACAGGTATATCGTTGCGCAACGATAAACGTGAAAACTCACGGATACCAAAGTTCGCTAGAATCATAAAAATTGGCCGGAATCGGTTCCATTAGATCGGAAATAATATTTTATCACCATAGATGACCGAATCATTGGATGAACTCAACTTATGATCGAGTTACAGGTATATCGTTGCGCAACGATAAACGTGAAAACTCACGGATACCAAAGTTCGCTAGAATCATAAAAATTGGCCGGAATCGGTTCCATTAGATCGGAAATAATATTTTATCACCATAGATGACCGAATCATTGGATGAACTCAACTTATGTTCGAGTTACAGGTATATGGTTGCGCAACGATAATTGTGAAAACTCACGGATACCAAAGTTCGCTAGAATCATAAAAATTGGCCGGAATCGGTTCCATTAGATCGGAAATAATATTTTATCACCATAGATGACCGAATCATTGGATGAACTCAACTTATGTTCGAGTTACAGGTATATGGTTGCGCAACGATAATTGTGAAAACTCACGGATACCAAAGTTCGCTAGAATAATCAAAATTGGCCGGAATCGGTTCCATTAGATCGGAAATAATATTTTATCACCATAGATGACCGAATCATTGGATGAACTCAACTTATGTTCGAGTTACAGGTATATGGTTGCGCAACGATAATTGTGAAAACTCACGGATACCAAAGTTCGCTAGAATCATAAAAATTGGCCGGAATCGGTTCCAATAGATCGGAAATAATATTTTATCACCATAGATGACCGAATCATTGGATGAACTCAACTTATGTTCGAGTTACAGGTATATGGTTGCGCAACGATAATTGTGAAAACTCACGGATACCAAAGTTCGCTAGAATCATAAAAATTGGCCGGAATCGGTTCCATTAGATCGGAAATAATATTTTATCACCATAGATGACCGAATCGATTGGATGAACTCAACTTATGATCGAGTTACAGGTATATCGTTGCGCAACGATAAACGTGAAAACTCACGGATACCAAAGTTCGCTAGAATCATAAAAATTGGCCGGAATCGGTTCCATTAGATCGGAAATAATATTTTATCACCATAGATGACCGAATCATTGGATGAACTCAACTTATGATCGAGTTACAGGTATATCGTTGCGCAACGATAAACGTGAAAACTCACGTATACCAAAGTTCGCTAGAATAATCAAAATTGGCCGGAATCGGTTCCATTAGATCGGAAATAATATTTTATCACCATAGATGACCGAATCATTGGATGAACTCAACTTATGATCGAGTTACAGGTATATGGTTGCGCAACGATAATTGTGAAAACTCACGGATACCAAAGTTCGCTAGAATCATAAAAATTGGCCGGAATCGGTTCCATTAGATCGGAAATAATATTTTATCACCATAGATGACCGAATCATTGGATGAACTCAACTTATGATCGAGTTACAGGTATATCGTTGCGCAACGATAAACGTGAAAACTCACGGATACCAAAGTTCGCTAGAATCATAAAAATTGGCCGGAATCGGTTCCATTAGATCGGAAATAATATTTTATCACCATAGATGACCGAATCATTGGATGAACTCAACTTATGTTCGAGTTACAGGTATATGGTTGCGCAACGATAATTGTGAAAACTCACGGATACCAAAGTTCGCTAGAATCATAAAAATTGGCCGGAATCGGTTCCATTAGATCGGAAATAATATTTTATCACCATAGATGACCGAATCATTGGATGAACTCAACTTATGATCGAGTTACAGGTATATCGTTGCGCAACGATAAACGTGAAAACTCACGGATACCAAAGTTCGCTACAACAATCAAAATTGGCCGGAATCGGTTCCATTAGATCGGAAATAATATTTATCACCATAAATGACCAAATCATTGGATGAACTCAACTTATGATCGAGTTACAGGTATATGGTTGCGCAACGATAAACGTGAAAACTCACGGATACCAAACTTCGCTACAATAATCAAAATTGGCCGGAATCGGTTCCATTAGATCGGAAATGATATTTTATCACCTTAAGTGACCGAATCATCAGATGAACTGAACTTATGATCGAGTTACAGGTATATGGTTGCGCAACGATAAACGTGAAAACTCACGGATACCAAAGTTCGCTAGAATCATAAAAATTAGTCGGAATCGGTTCCATTAGATCGGAAATAATATTTTATCACCATAGATGACCGAATCATTGGATGAACTCAACTTATGTTCGAGTTACAGGTATATGGTTGCGCAACGATAATTGTGAAAACTCACGGATACCAAATTTCGCTAGAATCATAAAAATTGGCCGGAATCGGTTCCATTAGATCGGAAATAATATTTTATCACCATAGATGACCGAATCATTGGATGAACTCAACTTATGATCGAGTTACAGGTATATCGTTGCGCAACGATAAACGTGAAAACTCACGGATACCAAAGTTCGCTACAACAATCAAAATTGGCCGGAATCGGTTCCATTAGATCGGAAATAATATTTATCACCATAAATGACCAAATCATTGGATGAACTCAACTTATGATCGAGTTACAGGTATATGGTTGCGCAACGATAAACGTGAAAACTCACGGATACCAAAGTTCGCTACAACAATCAAAATTGGCCGGAATCGGTTCCATTAGATCGGAAATAATATTTATCACCATAAATGACCAAATCATTGGATGAACTCAACTTATGATCGAGTTACAGGTATATCGTTGCGCAACGATAAACGTGAAAACTCACGGATACCAAAGTTCGCTACAACAATCAAAATTGGCCGGAATCGGTTCCATTAGATCGGAAATAATATTTATCACCATAAATGACCAAATCATTGGATGAACTCAACTTATGATCGAGTTACAGGTATATGGTTGCGCAACGATAAACGTGAAAACTCACGGATACCAAACTTCGCTACAATAATCAAAATTGGCCGGAATCGGTTCCATTAGATCGGAAATGATATTTTATCACCTTAAGTGACCGAATCATCAGATGAACTGAACTTATGATCGAGTTACAGGTATATGGTTGCGCAACGATAAACGTGAAAACTCACGGATACCAAAGTTCGCTAGAATCATAAAAATTAGTCGGAATCGGTTCCATTAGATCGGAAATAATATTTTATCACCATAGATGACCGAATCATTGGATGAACTCAACTTATGTTCGAGTTACAGGTATATGGTTGCGCAACGATAAACGTGAAAACTCACGGATACCAAAGTTCGCTAGAATCATAAAAATTGGCCGGAATCGGTTCCATTAGATCGGAAATAATATTTTATCACCATAGATGACCGAATCATTGGATGAACTCAACTTATGATCGAGTTACAGGTATATCGTTGCGCAACGATAAACGTGAAAACTCACGGATACCAAAGTTCGCTAGAATCATAAAAATTGGCCGGAATCGGTTCCATTAGATCGGAAATAATATTTTATCACCATAGATGACCGAATCATTGGATGAACTCAACTTATGTTCGAGTTACAGGTATATGGTTGCGCAACGATAATTGTGAAAACTCACGGATACCAAAGTTCGCTAGAATCATAAAAATTGGCCGGAATCGGTTCCATTAGATCGGAAATAATATTTTATCACCATAGATGACCGAATCATTGGATGAACTCAACTTATGTTCGAGTTACAGGTATATGGTTGCGCAACGATAATTGTGAAAACTCACGGATACCAAAGTTCGCTAGAATCATAAAAATTGGCCGGAATCGGTTCCATTAGATCGGAAATAATATTTTATCACCATAGATGACCGAATCATTGGATGAACTCAACTTATGATCGAGTTACAGGTATATCGTTGCGCAACGATAATTGTGAAAACTCACGGATACCAAAGTTCGCTAGAATCATAAAAATTGGCCGGAATCGGTTCCATTAGATCGGAAATAATATTTTATCACCATAAATTACCGAATCATTGGATGAACTCAACTTTTGTTCGAGTTACAGGTATATGGTTGCGCAACGATAAACGTGAAAACTCACGGATACCAAAGTTCGCTAGAACCATAAAAATTAGTCGGAATCGGTTCCATTAGATCGGAAATAATATTTTATCACCATAGATGACCGAATCATTGGATGAACTCAACTTATGATCGAGTTACAGGTATATCGTTGCGCAACGATAAACGTGAAAACTCACGGATACCAAAGTTCGCTAGAATCATAAAAATTGGCCGGAATCGGTTCCATTAGATCGGAAATAATATTTTATCACCATAGATGACCGAATCATTGGATGAACTCAACTTATGTTCGAGTTACAGGTATATGGTTGCGCAACGATAATTGTGAAAACTCACGGATACCAAAGTTCGCTAGAATCATAAAAATTGGCCGGAATCGGTTCCATTAGATCGGAAATAATATTTTATCACCATAGATGACCGAATCATTGGATGAACTCAACTTTTGTTCGAGTTACAGGTATATGGTTGCGCAACGATAAACGTGAAAACTCACGGATACCAAAGTTCGCTAGAATCATAAAAATTGGCCGGAATCGGTTCCAATAGATCGGAAATAATATTTTATCACCATAAATGACCGAATCATTGGATGAACTGAACTTATGATCGAGTTACAGGTATATCGTTGCGCAACGATAAACGTGAAAACTCACGGATACCAAAGTTCGCTAGAATCATAAAAATTGGCCGGAATCGGTTCCATTAGATCGGAAATAATATTTTATCACCATAAATTACCGAATCATTGGATGAACTCAACTTATGATCGAGTTACAGGTATATGGTTGCGCAACGATAATTGTGAAAACTCACGGATACCAAAGTTCGCTAGAATCATAAAAATTGGCCGGAATCGGTTCCATTAGATCGGAAATAATATTTTATCACCATAGATGACCGAATCATTGGATGAACTCAACTTTTGTTCGAGTTACAGGTATATCGTTGCGCAACGATAAACGTGAAAACTCACGGATACCAAAGTTCGCTAGAATCATAAAAATTGGCCGGAATCGGTTCCAATAGATCGGAAATAATATTTTATCACCATAAATGACCGAATCATTGGATGAACTGAACTTATGATCGAGTTACAGGTATATCGTTGCGCAACGATAAACGTGAAAACTCACGGATACCAAAGTTCGCTAGAATCATAAAAATTGGCCGGAATCGGTTCCATTAGATCGGAAATAATATTTTATCACCATAGATGACCGAATCATTGGATGAACTCAACTTATGTTCGAGTTACAGGTATATCGTTGCGCAACGATAAACGTGAAAACTCACGGATACCAAAGTTCGCTAGAATCATAAAAATGGGCCGGAATCGGTTCCATTAGATCGGAAATAATATTTTATCACCATAAATTACCGAATCATTGGATGAACTCAACTTATGATCGAGTTACAGGTATATGGTTGCGCAACGATAAACGTGAAAACTCACGGATACCAAAGTTCGCTAGAATCATAAAAATTGGCCGGAATCGGTTCCATTAGATCGGAAATAATATTTTATCACCATAAATTACCGAATCATTGGATGAACTCAACTTATGATCGAGTTACAGGTATATCGTTGCGCAACGATAAACGTGAAAACTCACGGATACCAAAGTTCGCTAGAATCATAAAAATTAGTCGGAATCGGTTCCATTAGATCGGAAATAATATTTTATCACCATAAATTACCGAATCATTGGATGAACTCAACTTATGATCGAGTTACAGGTATATGGTTGCGCAACGATAAACGTGAAAACTCACGGATACCAAAGTTCGCTAGAATCATAAAAATTGGCCGGAATCGGTTCCATTAGATCGGAAATAATATTTTATCACCATAAATTACCGAATCATTGGATGAACTCAACTTATGATCGAGTTACAGGTATATGGTTGCGCAACGATAAACGTGAAAACTCACGGATACCAAAGTTCGCTAGAATCATAAAAATTAGTCGGAATCGGTTCCATTAGATCGGAAATAATATTTTATCACCATAGATGACCGAATCATTGGATGAACTCAACTTATGATCGAGTTACAGGTATATGGTTGCGCAACGATAAACGTGAAAACTCACGGATACCAAAGTTCGCTAGAATCATAAAAATTAGTCGGAATCGGTTCCATTAGATCGGAAATAATATTTTATCACCATAGATGACCGAATCATTGGATGAACTCAACTTATGATCGAGTTACAGGCATATCGTTGCGCAACGATAAACGTGAAAACTCACGGATACCAAACTTCGCTACAATAATCAAAATTGGCCGGAATCGGTTCCATTAGATCGGAAATGATATTTTATCACCTTAAGTGACCGAATCATCAGATGAACTGAACTTATGATCGAGTTAAGGGTATATGGTTGCGCAACGATAAACGTGAAAACTCACGGATACCAAAGTTCGCTAGAATCATAAAAATTAGTCGGAATCGGTTCCATTAGATCGGAAATAATATTTATCACCATAAATGACCGAATCGTTGGATGAACTCAACTTTTGTTCGAGTTACAGGTATATGGTTGCGCAACGATAAACGTGAAAACTCACGGATACCAAAGTTCGCTAGAATCATAAAAATTGGCCGGAATCGGTTCCATTAGATCGGAAATAATATTTTATCACCATAGATGACCGAATCATTGGATGAACTCAACTTTTGTTCGAGTTACAGGTATATGGTTGCGCAACGATAAACGTGAAAACTCACGGATACCAAAGTTCGCTAGAATCATAAAAATTAGTCGGAATCGGTTCCATTAGATCGGAAATAATATTTTATCACCATAGATGACCGAATCATTGGATGAACTCAACTTATGATCGAGTTACAGGTATATCGTTGCGCAACGATAAACGTGAAAACTCACGGATACCAAAGTTCGCTACAACAATCAAAATTGGCCGGAATCGGTTCCATTAGATCGGAAATAATATTTATCACCATAAATGACCAAATCATTGGATGAACTCAACTTATGATCGAGTTACAGGTATATGGTTGCGCAACGATAAACGTGAAAACTCACGGATACCAAAGTTCGCTAGAATCATAAAAATTAGTCGGAATCGGTTCTATTAGATCGGAAATAATATTTATCACCATAAATGACCGAATCGTTGGATGAACTCAACTTTTGTTCGAGTTACAGGTATATCGTTGCGCAACGATAAACGTGAAAACTCACGGATACCAAAGTTCGCTAGAATCATAAAAATTGGCCGGAATCGGTTCTATTAGATCGGAAATAATATTTAATCACCATAAATGACCGAATCATTGGATGAACTCAACTTATGATCGAGTTACAGGTATATCGTTGCGCAACGATAAACGTGAAAACTGGCGGATACCAAAGTTCGCTAGAATCATAAAAATTGGCCGGAATCGGTTCCATTAGATCGGAAATAATATTTTATCACCATAAATGACCGAATCGTTGGATGAACTCAACTTATGATCGAGTTACAGGTATATCGTTGCGCAACGATAAACGTGAAAACTCACGGATACCAAAGTTCGCTAGAATCATAAAAATTGGCCGGAATCGGTTCCATTAGATCGGAAATAATATTTTATCACCATAGATGACCAAATCATTGGATGAACTCAACTTATGATCGAGTTACAGGTATATGGTTGCGCAACGATAAACGTGAAAACTCACGGATACCAAAGTTCGCTAGAATCATAAAAATTGGCCGGAATCGGTTCCATTAGATCGGAAATAATATTTTATCACCATAAATGACCGAATCATTGGATGAACTCAACTTTTGTTCGAGTTACAGGTATATCGTTGCGCAACGATAAACGTGAAAACTCACGGATACCAAATTTCGCTGGAATAATCAAAATTGGCCGGAATCGGTTCCATTAGATCGAAAATAATATTTTATCACCATAAATGACCGAATCATTGGATGAACTCAACTTATGATCGAGTTACAGGTATATGGTTGCGCAACGATAAACGTGAAAACTCACGGATACCAAAGTTCGCTAGAATCATAAAAATTGGCCGGAATCGGTTCCATTAGATCGGAAATAATATTTTATCACCATAGATGACCGAATCATTGGATGAACTTAACTTTTGTTCGAGTTACAGGTATATCGTTGCGCAACGATAAACGTGAAAACTCACGGATACCAAAGTTCGCTAGAATCATAAAAATTGGCCGGAATCGGTTCCATTAGATCGGAAATAATATTTTATCACCATAAATGACCGAATCGTTGGATGAACTCAACTTATGATCGAGTTACAGGTATATCGTTGCGCAACGATAAACGTGAAAACTCACGGATACCAAAGTTCGCTAGAATCATAAAAATTGGCCGGAATCGGTTCCATTAGATCGGAAATAATATTTTATCACCATAGATGACCAAATCATTGGATGAACTCAACTTATGATCGAGTTACAGGTATATGGTTGCGCAACGATAAACGTGAAAACTCACGGATACCAAAGTTCGCTAGAATCATAAAAATTAGTCGGAATCGGTTCCATTAGATCGGAAATAATATTTTATCACCATAGATGACCGAATCGTTGGATGAACTCAACTTATGATCGAGTTACAGGTATATCGTTGCGCAACGATAAACGTGAAAACTCACGGATACCAAAGTTCGCTAGAATCATAAAAATTGGCCGGAATCGGTTCTATTAGATCGGAAATAATATTTATCACCATAAATGACCGAATCTTTGGATGAACTCAACTTATGATCGAGTTACAGGTATATCGTTGCGCAACGATAAACGTGAAAACTCACGGATACCAAAGTTCGCTAGAATCATAAAAATTGGCCGGAATCGGTTCCATTAGATCGGAAATAATATTTTATCACCATAGATGACCGAATCATTGGATGAACTCAACTTTTGTTCGAGTTACAGGTATATCGTTGCGCAACGATAAACGTGAAAACTCACGGATACCAAATTTCGCTAGAATAATAAAAATTGGCCGGAATCGGTTCCATTAGATCGGAAATAATATTTTATCACCATAGATGACCGAATCATTGGATGAACTCAACTTTTGTTCGAGTTACAGGTATATCGTTGCGCAACGATAAACGTGAAAACTCACGGATACCAAATTTCGAAAAATTGGCCGGAATCGGTTCCATTAGATCGGAAATAATATTTTATCACCATAGATGACCGAATCATTGGATGAACTCAACTTTTGTTCGAGTTACAGGTATATCGTTGCGCAACGATAAACGTGAAAACTCTCGGATACCAAAGTTCGCTAGAATCATAAAAATTGGCCGGAATCGGTTCCATTAGATCGGAAATAATATTTTATCACCATAAATGACCGAATCATTGGATGAACTGAACTTATGATCGAGTTACAGGTATATCGTTGCGCAACGATAAACGTGAAAACTCACGGATACCAAAGTTCGCTAGAATCATAAAAATTGGCCGGAATCGGTTCCATTAGATCGGAAATAATATTTTATCACCATAAGTGACCGAATCATTGGATGAACTCAACTTATGATCGAGTTACAGGTATATCGTTGCGCAACGATAAACGTGAAAACTCACGGATACCAAAGTTCGCTAGAATCATAAAAATTGGCCGGAATCGGTTCCATTAGATCGGAAATAATATTTTATCACCATAAGTGACCGAATCATTGGATGAACTCAACTTTTGTTCGAGTTACAGGTATATCGTTGCGCAACGATAAACGTGAAAACTCACGGATACCAAATTTCGCTAGAATCATAAAAATTGGCCGGAATCGGTTCCATTAGATCGGAAATAATATTTTATCACCATAGATGACCGAATCATTGGATGAACTCAACTTTTGTTCGAGTTACAGGTATATCGTTGCGCAACGATAAACGTGAAAACTCTCGGATACCAAAGTTCGCTAGAATCATAAAAATTGGCCGGAATCGGTTCCATTAGATCGGAAATAATATTTTATCACCATAAATGACCGAATCATTGGATGAACTGAACTTATGATCGAGTTACAGGTATATCGTTGCGCAACGATAAACGTGAAAACTCACGGATACCAAAGTTCGCTAGAATCATAAAAATTGGCCGGAATCGGTTCCATTAGATCGGAAATAATATTTTATCACCATAAGTGACCGAATCATTGGATGAACTCAACTTATGATCGAGTTACAGGTATATCGTTGCGCAACGATAAACGTGAAAACTCACGGATACCAAAGTTCGCTAGAATCATAAAAATTGGCCGGAATCGGTTCCATTAGATCGGAAATAATATTTTATCACCATAAATGACCGAATCATTGGATGAACTCAACTTATGATCGAGTTACAGGTATATGGTTGCGCAACGATAAACGTGAAAACTCACGGATACCAAAGTTCGCTAGAATCATAAAAATTGGCCGGAATCGGTTCCATTAGATCGGAAATAATATTTTATCACCATAAATGACCGAATCATTGGATGAACTCAACTTTTGTTCGAGTTACAGGTATATCGTTGCGCAACGATAAACGTGAAAACTCACGGATACCAAAGTTCGATAGAATCATAAAAATTGGCCGGAATCGGTTCCATTAGATCGGAAATAATATTTTATCACCATAAATGACCGAATCATTGGATGAACTCAACTTATGATCGAGTTACAGGTATATCGTTGCGCAACGATAAACGTGAAAACTCACGGATACCAAATTTCGCTAGAATCATAAAAATTGGCCGGAATCGGTTCCATTAGATCGGAAATAATATTTTATCACCATAGATGACCGAATCATTGGATGAACTCAACTTTTGTTCGAGTTACAGGTATATCGTTGCGCAACGATAAACGTGAAAACTCTCGGATACCAAAGTTCGCTAGAATCATAAAAATTGGCCGGAATCGGTTCCATTAGATCGGAAATAATATTTTATCACCATAAATGACCGAATCATTGGATGAACTGAACTTATGATCGAGTTACAGGTATATCGTTGCGCAACGATAAACGTGAAAACTCACGGATACCAAAGTTCGCTAGAATCATAAAAATTGGCCGGAATCGGTTCCATTAGATCGGAAATAATATTTTATCACCATAAGTGACCGAATCATTGGATGAACTCAACTTATGATCGAGTTACAGGTATATCGTTGCGCAACGATAAACGTGAAAACTCACGGATACCAAAGTTCGCTAGAATCATAAAAATTGGCCGGAATCGGTTCCATTAGATCGGAAATAATATTTTATCACCATAAATGACCGAATCATTGGATGAACTCAACTTATGATCGAGTTACAGGTATATGGTTGCGCAACGATAAACGTGAAAACTCACGGATACCAAAGTTCGCTAGAATCATAAAAATTGGCCGGAATCGGTTCCATTAGATCGGAAATAATATTTTATCACCATAAATGACCGAATCATTGGATGAACTCAACTTTTGTTCGAGTTACAGGTATATCGTTGCGCAACGATAAACGTGAAAACTCACGGATACCAAAGTTCGATAGAATCATAAAAATTGGCCGGAATCGGTTCCATTAGATCGGAAATAATATTTTATCACCATAAATGACCGAATCATTGGATGAACTCAACTTATGATCGAGTTACAGGTATATCGTTGCGCAACGATAAACGTGAAAACTCACGGATACCAAACTTCGCTGGAATAATCAAAATTGGCCGGAATCGGTTCCATTAGATCGGAAATAATATTTTATCACCATAAGTGACCGAATCATTGGATGAACTCAACTTATGATCGAGTTACAGGTATATCGTTGCGCAACGATAAACGTGAAAACTCACGGATACCAAACTTCGCTGGAATAATCAAAATTGGCCGGAATCGGTTCCATTAGATCGGAAATAATATTTTATCACCATAAGTGACCGAATCATCGGATGAACTCAACTCATGATCGAGTTACAGGTATATCGTTGCGCAACGATAAACGTGAAAACTCACGGATACCAAACTTCGCTGGAATAATCAAAATTGGCCGGAATCGGTTCCATTAGATCGAAAATAATATTTTATCACCATAAATGACCGAATCATTGGATGAACTCAACTTATGATCGAGTTACAGGTATATCGTTGCGCAACGATAAACGTGAAAACTCACGGATACCAAATTTCGCTAGAATCATAAAAATTGGCCGGAATCGGTTCCATTAGATCGGAAATAATATTTTATCACCATAAGTGACCGAATCATCGGATGAACTCAACTCATGATCGAGTTACAGGTATATCGTTGCGCAACGATAAACGTGAAAACTCACGGATACCAAACTTCGCTGGAATAATCAAAATTGGCCGGAATCGGTTCCATTAGATCGAAAATAATATTTTATCACCATAAATGACCGAATCATTGGATGAACTCAACTTATGATCGAGTTACAGGTATATCGTTGCGCAACGATAAACGTGAAAACTCACGGATACCAAATTTCGCTAGAATCATAAAAATTGGCCGGAATCGGTTCCATTAGATCGGAAATAATATTTTATCACCATAAGTGACCGAATCATCGGATGAACTCAACTCATGATCGAGTTACAGGTATATCGTTGCGCAACGATAAACGTGAAAACTCACGGATACCAAACTTCGCTGGAATAATCAAAATTGGCCGGAATCGGTTCCATTAGATCGAAAATAATATTTAATCACCATAAATGACCGAATCATTGGATGAACTCAACTTATGATCGAGTTACAGGTATATCGTTGCGCAACGATAAACGTGAAAACTCACGGATACCAAATTTCGCTAGAATCATAAAAATTGGCCGGAATCGGTTCCATTAGATCGGAAATAATATTTTATCACCATAAGTGACCGAATCATCGGATGAACTCAACTCATGATCGAGTTACAGGTATATCGTTGCGCAACGATAAACGTGAAAACTCACGGATACCAAACTTCGCTGGAATAATCAAAATTGGCCGGAATCGGTTCCATTAGATCGAAAATAATATTTTATCACCATAAATGACCGAATCATTGGATGAACTCAACTTATGATCGAGTTACAGGTATATCGTTGCGCAACGATAAACGTGAAAACTCACGGATACCAAAGTTCGCTACAACAATCAAAATTGGCCGGAATCGGTTCCATTAGATCGGAAATAATATTTTATCACCATAAGTGACCGAATCATTGGATGAACTCAACTTATGATCGAGTTACAGGTATATCGTTGCGCAACGATAAACGTGAAAACTCACGGATACCAAATTTCGCTAGAATAATCAAAATTGGCCGGAATCGGTTCCATTAGATCGGAAATGATATTTTATCACCATAAATGATCGAATCATTGGATGAACTGAACTTATGATCGAGTTACAGGTATATCGTTGCGCAACGATAAACGTGAAAACTCACGGATACCAAACTTCGCTGGAATAATCAAAATTGGCCGGAATCGGTTCCATTAGATCGGAAATAATATTTTATCACCATAAGTGACCGAATCATCGGATGAACTCAACTCATGATCGAGTTACAGGTATATCGTTGCGCAACGATAAACGTGAAAACTCACGGATACCAAAGTTCGCTACAACAATCAAAATTGGCCGGAATCGGTTCCATTAGATCGGAAATAATATTTTATCACCATAAGTGACCGAATCATTGGATGAACTCAACTTATGATCGAGTTACAGGTATATCGTTGCGCAACGATAAACGTGAAAACTCACGGATACCAAACTTCGCTGGAATAATCAAAATTGGCCGGAATCGGTTCCATTAGATCGGAAATAATATTTTATCACCATAAATGACCGAATCATCGGATGAACTGAACTTATGATCGAGTTACAGGTATATCGTTGCGCAACGATAAACGTGAAAACTCACGGATACCAAACTTCGCTGGAATAATCGAAATTGGCCGGAATCGGTTCCAATAGATCGGAAATAATATTTTATCACCATAAATTACCGAATCATTGGATGAACTCAACTTATGATCGAGTTACAGGTATATCGTTGCGCAACGATAAACGTGAAAACTCACGTATACCAAATTTCGCTGGAATAATCAAAATTGGCCGGAATCGGTTCCAATAGATCGGAAATAATATTTTATCACCATAAATGACCGAATCATTGGATGAACTCAACTTTTGTTCGAGTTACAGGTATATCGTTGCGCAACGATAAACGTGAAAACTCACGTATACCAAAGTTCGCTGGAATAATCAAAATTGGCCGGAATCGGTTCCAATAGATCGGAAATAATATTTTATCACCATAAATTACCGAATCATTGGATGAACTCAACTTATGATCGAGTTACAGGTATATCGTTGCGCAACGATAAACGTGAAAACTCACGTATACCAAATTTCGCTAGAATAATCAAAATTGGCCGGAACCGGTTCCACTAGATCGGAAATAATATTTTATCACCATAAATTACCGAATCATTGGATGAACTCAACTTATGATCGAGTTACAGGTATATCGTTGCGCAACGATAAACGTGAAAACTCACGTATACCAAATTTCGCTAGAATAATCAAAATTGGCCGGAATCGGTTCCAATAGATCGGAAATAATATTTTATCACCATAAATTACCGAATCATTGGATGAACTCAACTTATGATCGAGTTACAGGTATATCGTTGCGCAACGATAAACGTGAAAACTCACGGATACCAAAGTTCGCTACAATAATCAAAATTGGCCGGAATCGGTTCCATTAGATCGAAAATAATATTTTATCACCATAAATGACCGAATCATTGGATGAACTCAACTTATGATCGAGTTACAGGTATATCGTTGCGCAACGATAAACGTGAAAACTCACGGATACCAAACTTCGCTACAATAATCAAAATTGGCCGGAATCGGTTCTATTAGATCGGAAATAATATTTATCACCATAAATGACCGAATCATTGGATGAATTCAACTTATGATCGAGTTACAGGCATATCGTTGCGCAACGATAAACGTGAAAACTCACGTATACCAAACTTCGCTACAATAATCAAAATTGGCCGGAATCGGTTCTATTAGATCGGAAATAATATTTATCACCATAAATGACCGAATCATTGGATGAACTCAACTTATGATCGAGTTACAGGTATATCGTTGCGCAACGATAAACGTGAAAACTCACGGATACCAAACTTCGCTACAATAATCAAAATTGGCCGGAATCGGTTCTATTAGATCGGAAATAATATTTATCACCATAAATGACCGAATCGTTGGATGAACTCAACTTATGATCGAGTTACAGGTATATCGTTGCGCAACGATAAACGTGAAAACTCACGGATACCAAACTTCGCTACAATAATCAAAATTGGCCGGAATCGGTTCTATTAGATCGGAAATAATATTTATCACCATAAATGACCGAATCATTGGATGAACTCAACTTATGATCGAGTTACAGGCATATCGTTGCGCAACGATAAACGTGAAAACTCACGGATACCAAACTTCGCTACAATAATCAAAATTGGCCGGAATCGGTTCTATTAGATCGGAAATAATATTTATCACCATAAATGACCGAATCGTTGGATGAACTCAACTTATGATCGAGTTACAGGTATATCGTTGCGCAACGATAAACGTGAAAACTCACGGATACCAAACTTCGCTACAATAATCAAAATTGGCCGGAATCGGTTCCATTAGATCGGAAATAATATTTATCACCATAAATGACCGAATCGTTGGATGAACTCAACTTATGATCGAGTTACAGGTATATCGTTGCGCAACGATAAACGTGAAAACTCACGTATACCAAATTTCGCTAGAACAATCAAAATTGGCCGGAACCGGTTCCACTAGATCGGAAATAATATTTTATCACCATAAATTACCGAATCATTGGATGAACTCAACTTATGATCGAGTTACAGGTATATCGTTGCGCAACGATAAACGTGAAAACTCACGTATACCAAATTTCGCTAGAATAATCAAAATTGGCCGGAATCGGTTCCAATAGATCGGAAATAATATTTTATCACCATAAATTACCGAATCATTGGATGAACTCAACTTATGATCGAGTTACAGGTATATCGTTGCGCAACGATAAACGTGAAAACTCACGGATACCAAAGTTCGCTACAATAATCAAAATTGGCCGGAATCGGTTCCATTAGATCGAAAATAATATTTTATCACCATAAATGACCGAATCATTGGATGAACTCAACTTATGATCGAGTTACAGGTATATCGTTGCGCAACGATAAACGTGAAAACTCACGGATACCAAACTTCGCTACAATAATCAAAATTGGCCGGAATCGGTTCTATTAGATCGGAAATAATATTTATCACCATAAATGACCGAATCATTGGATGAACTCAACTTATGATCGAGTTACAGGCATATCGTTGCGCAACGATAAACGTGAAAACTCACGTATACCAAACTTCGCTACAATAATCAAAATTGGCCGGAATCGGTTCTATTAGATCGGAAATAATATTTATCACCATAAATGACCGAATCATTGGATGAACTCAACTTATGATCGAGTTACAGGTATATCGTTGCGCAACGATAAACGTGAAAACTCACGTATACCAAATTTTGCTAGAATAATCAAAATTGGCCGGAACCGGTTCCACTAGATCGGAAATAATATTTTATCACCATAAATTACCGAATCATTGGATGAACTCAACTTATGATCGAGTTACAGGTATATCGTTGCGCAACGATAAACGTGAAAACTCACGTATACCAAATTTCGCTAGAATAATCAAAATTGGCCGGAATCGGTTCCAATAGATCGGAAATAATATTTTATCACCATAAATTACCGAATCATTGGATGAACTCAACTTATGATCGAGTTACAGGTATATCGTTGCGCAACGATAAACGTGAAAACTCACGGATACCAAAGTTCGCTACAATAATCAAAATTGGCCGGAATCGGTTCCATTAGATCGAAAATAATATTTTATCACCATAAATGACCGAATCATTGGATGAACTCAACTTATGATCGAGTTACAGGTATATCGTTGCGCAACGATAAACGTGAAAACTCACGGATACCAAACTTCGCTACAATAATCAAAATTGGCCGGAATCGGTTCTATTAGATCGGAAATAATATTTATCACCATAAATGACCGAATCATTGGATGAACTCAACTTATGATCGAGTTACAGGCATATCGTTGCGCAACGATAAACGTGAAAACTCACGTATACCAAACTTCGCTACAATAATCAAAATTGGCCGGAATCGGTTCTATTAGATCGGAAATAATATTTATCACCATAAATGACCGAATCATTGGATGAACTCAACTTATGATCGAGTTACAGGTATATCGTTGCGCAACGATAAACGTGAAAACTCACGGATACCAAACTTCGCTACAATAATCAAAATTGGCCGGAATCGGTTCCATTAGATCGGAAATAATATTTATCACCATAAATGACCGAATCATTGGATGAACTCAACTTATGATCGAGTTACAGGCATATCGTTGCGCAACGATAAACGTGAAAACTCACGGATACCAAACTTCGCTACAATAATCAAAATTGGCCGGAATCGGTTCTATTAGATCGGAAATAATATTTATCACCATAAATGACCGAATCGTTGGATGAACTCAACTTATGATCGAGTTACAGGTATATCGTTGCGCAACGATAAACGTGAAAACTCACGGATACCAAACTTCGCTACAATAATCAAAATTGGCCGGAATCGGTTCTATTAGATCGGAAATAATATTTATCACCATAAATGACCGAATCATTGGATGAACTCAACTTATGATCGAGTTACAGGCATATCGTTGCGCAACGATAAACGTGAAAACTCACGGATACCAAACTTCGCTACAATAATCAAAATTGGCCGGAATCGGTTCTATTAGATCGGAAATAATATTTATCACCATAAATGACCGAATCGTTGGATGAACTCAACTTATGATCGAGTTACAGGTATATCGTTGCGCAACGATAAACGTGAAAACTCACGGATACCAAACTTCGCTACAATAATCAAAATTGGCCGGAATCGGTTCCATTAGATCGGAAATAATATTTAATCACCATAAATGACCGAATCATTGGATGAATTCAACTCATGATCGAGTTACAGGTATATCGTTGCGCAACGATAAACGTGAAAACTCACGGATACCAAACTTCGCTACAATAATCAAAATTGGCCGGAATCGGTTCCATTAGATCGGAAATAATATTTATCACCATAAATGACCGAATCGTTGGATGAACTCAACTTATGATCGAGTTACAGGTATATCGTTGCGCAACGATAAACGTGAAAACTCACGGATACCAAACTTCGCTACAATAATCAAAATTGGCCGGAATCGGTTCCATTAGATCGGAAATAATATTTAATCATCATAAATGACCGAATCATTGGATGAATTCAACTCATGATCGAGTTACAGGTATATCGTTGCGCAACGATAAACGTGAAAACTCACGGATACCAAACTTCGCTACAATAATCAAAATTGGCCGGAATCGGTTCCATTAGATCGGAAATAATATTTAATCATCATAAATGACCGAATCATTGGATGAATTCAACTCATGATCGAGTTACAGGTATATCGTTGCGCAACGATAAACGTGAAAACTCACGGATACCAAACTTCGCTACAATAATCAAAATTGGCCGGAATCGGTTCCATTAGATCGGAAATAATATTTAATCATCATAAATGACCGAATCGTTGGATGAACTCAACTTATGATCGAGTTACAGGTATATCGTTGCGCAACGATAAACGTGAAAACTCACGGATACCAAACTTCGCTACAATAATCAAAATTGGCCGGAATCGGTTCCATTAGATCGGAAATAATATTTAATCATCATAAATGACCGAATCGTTGGATGAACTCAACTTATGATCGAGTTACAGGTATATCGTTGCGCAACGATAAACGTGAAAACTCACGGATACCAAACTTCGCTACAATAATCAAAATTGGCCGGAATCGGTTCCATTAGATCGGAAATAATATTTATCACCATAAATGACCGAATCGTTGGATGAACTCAACTTATGATCGAGTTACAGGTATATCGTTGCGCAACGATAAACGTGAAAACTCACGGATACCAAACTTCGCTACAATAATCAAAATTGGCCGGAATCGGTTCCATTAGATCGGAAATAATATTTGATCATCATAAATGACCGAATCATTGGATGAATTCAACTCATGATCGAGTTACAGGTATATCGTTGCGCAACGATAAACGTGAAAACTCACGGATACCAAACTTCGCTACAATAATCAAAATTGGCCGGAATCGGTTCCATTAGATCGGAAATAATATTTAATCATCATAAATGACCGAATCGTTGGATGAACTCAACTTATGATCGAGTTACAGGTATATCGTTGCGCAACGATAAACGTGAAAACTCACGGATACCAAACTTCGCTACAATAATCAAAATTGGCCGGAATCGGTTCCATTAGATCGGAAATAATATTTAATCATCATAAATGACCGAATCGTTGGATGAACTCAACTTATGATCGAGTTACAGGTATATCGTTGCGCAACGATAAACGTGAAAACTCACGGATACCAAACTTCGCTACAATAATCAAAATTGGCCGGAATCGGTTCCATTAGATCGGAAATAATATTTAATCACCATAAATGACCGAATCATTGGATGAATTCAACTCATGATCGAGTTACAGGTATATCGTTGCGCAACGATAAACGTGAAAACTCACGTATACCAAAGTTCGCTACAATAATCAAAATTGGCCGGAATCGGTTCTATTAGATCGGAAATAATATTTATCACCATAAATGACCGAATCGTTGGATGAACTCAACTTATGATCGAGTTACAGGTATATCGTTGCGCAACGATAAACGTGAAAACTCACGGATACCAAACTTTGCTGGAATAATCAAAATTGGCCGGAATCGGTTCCATTAGATCGGAAATAATATTTAATCACCATAAATGACCGAATCATTGGATGAACTCAACTCATGATCGAGTTACAGGTATATCGTTGCGCAACGATAAACGTGAAAACTCACGTATACCAAAGTTCGCTAGAATAATCAAAATTGGCCGGAATCGGTTCCAATAGATCGGAAATAATATTTTATCACCATAAATTACCGAATCATTGGATGAACTCAACTTATGATCGAGTTACAGGTATATCGTTGCGCAACGATAAACGTGAAAACTCACGGATACCAAAGTTCGCTACAATAATCAAAATTGGCCGGAATCGGTTCCATTAGATCGAAAATAATATTTTATCACCATAAATGACCGAATCATTGGATGAACTCAACTTATGATCGAGTTACAGGTATATCGTTGCGCAACGATAAACGTGAAAACTCACGGATACCAAACTTCGCTACAATAATCAAAATTGGCCGGAATCGGTTCTATTAGATCGGAAATAATATTTATCACCATAAATGACCGAATCATTGGATGAACTCAACTTATGATCGAGTTACAGGCATATCGTTGCGCAACGATAAACGTGAAAACTCACGTATACCAAACTTCGCTACAATAATCAAAATTGGCCGGAATCGGTTCTATTAGATCGGAAATAATATTTATCACCATAAATGACCGAATCATTGGATGAACTCAACTTATGATCGAGTTACAGGTATATCGTTGCGCAACGATAAACGTGAAAACTCACGTATACCAAATTTCGCTAGAATAATCAAAATTGGCCGGAACCGGTTCCACTAGATCGGAAATAATATTTTATCACCATAAATTACCGAATCATTGGATGAACTCAACTTATGATCGAGTTACAGGTATATCGTTGCGCAACGATAAACGTGAAAACTCACGGATACCAAAGTTCGCTACAATAATCAAAATTGGCCGGAATCGGTTCCATTAGATCGAAAATAATATTTTATCACCATAAATGACCGAATCATTGGATGAACTCAACTTATGATCGAGTTACAGGTATATCGTTGCGCAACGATAAACGTGAAAACTCACGGATACCAAACTTCGCTACAATAATCAAAATTGGCCGGAATCGGTTCTATTAGATCGGAAATAATATTTATCACCATAAATGACCGAATCATTGGATGAACTCAACTTATGATCGAGTTACAGGCATATCGTTGCGCAACGATAAACGTGAAAACTCACGTATACCAAACTTCGCTACAATAATCAAAATTGGCCGGAATCGGTTCTATTAGATCGGAAATAATATTTATCACCATAAATGACCGAATCATTGGATGAACTCAACTTATGATCGAGTTACAGGTATATCGTTGCGCAACGATAAACGTGAAAACTCACGGATACCAAACTTCGCTACAATAATCAAAATTGGCCGGAATCGGTTCTATTAGATCGGAAATAATATTTATCACCATAAATGACCGAATCATTGGATGAACTCAACTTATGATCGAGTTACAGGCATATCGTTGCGCAACGATAAACGTGAAAACTCACGTATACCAAACTTCGCTACAATAATCAAAATTGGCCGGAATCGGTTCTATTAGATCGGAAATAATATTTATCACCATAAATGACCGAATCATTGGATGAACTCAACTTATGATCGAGTTACAGGTATATCGTTGCGCAACGATAAACGTGAAAACTCACGGATACCAAACTTCGCTACAATAATCAAAATTGGCCGGAATCGGTTCTATTAGATCGGAAATAATATTTATCACCATAAATGACCGAATCGTTGGATGAACTCAACTTATGATCGAGTTACAGGTATATCGTTGCGCAACGATAAACGTGAAAACTCACGGATACCAAACTTCGCTACAATAATCAAAATTGGCCGGAATCGGTTCTATTAGATCGGAAATAATATTTATCACCATAAATGACCGAATCATTGGATGAACTCAACTTATGATCGAGTTACAGGCATATCGTTGCGCAACGATAAACGTGAAAACTCACGGATACCAAACTTCGCTACAATAATCAAAATTGGCCGGAATCGGTTCTATTAGATCGGAAATAATATTTATCACCATAAATGACCGAATCGTTGGATGAACTCAACTTATGATCGAGTTACAGGTATATCGTTGCGCAACGATAAACGTGAAAACTCACGGATACCAAACTTCGCTACAATAATCAAAATTGGCCGGAATCGGTTCCATTAGATCGGAAATAATATTTAATCACCATAAATGACCGAATCATTGGATGAATTCAACTCATGATCGAGTTACAGGTATATCGTTGCGCAACGATAAACGTGAAAACTCACGGATACCAAACTTCGCTACAATAATCAAAATTGGCCGGAATCGGTTCCATTAGATCGGAAATAATATTTATCACCATAAATGACCGAATCGTTGGATGAACTCAACTTATGATCGAGTTACAGGTATATCGTTGCGCAACGATAAACGTGAAAACTCACGGATACCAAACTTCGCTACAATAATCAAAATTGGCCGGAATCGGTTCCATTAGATCGGAAATAATATTTAATCATCATAAATGACCGAATCATTGGATGAATTCAACTCATGATCGAGTTACAGGTATATCGTTGCGCAACGATAAACGTGAAAACTCACGGATACCAAACTTCGCTACAATAATCAAAATTGGCCGGAATCGGTTCCATTAGATCGGAAATAATATTTAATCATCATAAATGACCGAATCATTGGATGAATTCAACTCATGATCGAGTTACAGGTATATCGTTGCGCAACGATAAACGTGAAAACTCACGGATACCAAACTTCGCTACAATAATCAAAATTGGCCGGAATCGGTTCCATTAGATCGGAAATAATATTTAATCATCATAAATGACCGAATCGTTGGATGAACTCAACTTATGATCGAGTTACAGGTATATCGTTGCGCAACGATAAACGTGAAAACTCACGGATACCAAACTTCGCTACAATAATCAAAATTGGCCGGAATCGGTTCCATTAGATCGGAAATAATATTTAATCATCATAAATGACCGAATCGTTGGATGAACTCAACTTATGATCGAGTTACAGGTATATCGTTGCGCAACGATAAACGTGAAAACTCACGGATACCAAACTTCGCTACAATAATCAAAATTGGCCGGAATCGGTTCCATTAGATCGGAAATAATATTTATCACCATAAATGACCGAATCGTTGGATGAACTCAACTTATGATCGAGTTACAGGTATATCGTTGCGCAACGATAAACGTGAAAACTCACGGATACCAAACTTCGCTACAATAATCAAAATTGGCCGGAATCGGTTCCATTAGATCGGAAATAATATTTGATCATCATAAATGACCGAATCATTGGATGAATTCAACTCATGATCGAGTTACAGGTATATCGTTGCGCAACGATAAACGTGAAAACTCACGGATACCAAACTTCGCTACAATAATCAAAATTGGCCGGAATCGGTTCCATTAGATCGGAAATAATATTTAATCATCATAAATGACCGAATCGTTGGATGAACTCAACTTATGATCGAGTTACAGGTATATCGTTGCGCAACGATAAACGTGAAAACTCACGGATACCAAACTTCGCTACAATAATCAAAATTGGCCGGAATCGGTTCCATTAGATCGGAAATAATATTTAATCATCATAAATGACCGAATCGTTGGATGAACTCAACTTATGATCGAGTTACAGGTATATCGTTGCGCAACGATAAACGTGAAAACTCACGGATACCAAACTTCGCTACAATAATCAAAATTGGCCGGAATCGGTTCCATTAGATCGGAAATAATATTTAATCACCATAAATGACCGAATCATTGGATGAATTCAACTCATGATCGAGTTACAGGTATATCGTTGCGCAACGATAAACGTGAAAACTCACGTATACCAAAGTTCGCTACAATAATCAAAATTGGCCGGAATCGGTTCTATTAGATCGGAAATAATATTTATCACCATAAATGACCGAATCGTTGGATGAACTCAACTTATGATCGAGTTACAGGTATATCGTTGCGCAACGATAAACGTGAAAACTCACGGATACCAAACTTTGCTGGAATAATCAAAATTGGCCGGAATCGGTTCCATTAGATCGGAAATAATATTTAATCACCATAAATGACCGAATCATTGGATGAATTCAACTCATGATCGAGTTACAGGTATATCGTTGCGCAACGATAAACGTGAAAACTCACGGATACCAAACTTCGCTACAATAATCAAAATTGGCCGGAATCGGTTCCATTAGATCGGAAATAATATTTAATCACCATAAATGACCGAATCATTGGATGAACTCAACTCATGATCGAGTTACAGGTATATCGTTGCGCAACGATAAACGTGAAAACTCACGTATACCAAAGTTCGTTACAATAATCAAAATTGGCCGGAATCGGTTCTATTAGATCGGAAATAATATTTATCACCATAAATGACCGAATCGTTGGATGAACTCAACTTATGATCGAGTTACAGGTATATCGTTGCGCAACGATAAACGTGAAAACTCACGTATACCAAAGTTCGCTACAATAATCAAAATTGGCCGGAATCGGTTCTATTAGATCGGAAATAATATTTATCACCATAAATGACCGAATCATTGGATGAACTCAACTTATGATCGAGTTACAGGTATATCGTTGCGTAACGATAAACGTGAAAACTCACGGATACCAAACTTCGCTACAATAATCAAAATTGGCCGGAATCGGTTCTATTAGATCGGAAATAATATTTATCACCATAAATGACCGAATCGTTGGATGAACTCAACTTATGATCGAGTTACAGGTATATCGTTGCGCAACGATAAACGTGAAAACTCACGTATACCAAAGTTCGCTACAATAATCAAAATTGGCCGGAATCGGTTCCAATAGATCGGAAATAATATTTTATCACCATAAATTACCGAATCATTGGATGAACTCAACTTATGATCGAGTTACAGGTATATCGTTGCGCAACGATAAACGTGAAAACTCACGTATACCAAAGTTCGCTGGAATAATCAAAATTGGCCGGAATCGGTTCCAATAGATCGGAAATAATATTTTATCACCATAAATTACCGAATCATTGGATGAACTCAACTTATGATCGAGTTACAGGTATATCGTTGCGCAACGATAAACGTGAAAACTCACGTATACCAAATTTCGCTAGAATAATCAAAATTGGCCGGAACCGGTTCCACTAGATCGGAAATAATATTTTATCACCATAAATTACCGAATCATTGGATGAACTCAACTTATGATCGAGTTACAGGTATATCGTTGCGCAACGATAAACGTGAAAACTCACGTATACCAAATTTCGCTAGAATAATCAAAATTGGCCGGAATCGGTTCCAATAGATCGGAAATAATATTTTATCACCATAAATTACCGAATCATTGGATGAACTCAACTTATGATCGAGTTACAGGTATATCGTTGCGCAACGATAAACGTGAAAACTCACATATACCAAATTTCGCTAGAATAATCAAAATTGGCCGGAATCGGTTCCAATAGATCGGAAATAATATTTTATCACCATAAATTACCGAATCATTGGATGAACTCAACTTATGATCGAGTTACAGGTATATCGTTGCGCAACGATAAACGTGAAAACTCACGGATACCAAAGTTCGCTACAATAATCAAAATTGGCCGGAATCGGTTCCATTAGATCGGAAATAATATTTAATCACCATAAATGACCGAATCACTGGATGAATTCAACTCATGATCGAGTTACAGGTATATCGTTGCGCAACGATAAACGTGAAAACTCACGTATACCAAAGTTCGCTACAATAATCAAAATTGGCCGGAATCGGTTCCATTAGATCGGAAATAATATTTATCACCATAAATGACCGAATCATTGGATGAACTCAACTTATGATCGAGTTACAGGTATATCGTTGCGCAACGATAAACGTGAAAACTCACGGATACCAAATTTCGCTACAACAATCAAAATTGGCCGGAATCGGTTCCATTAGATCGGAAATAATATTTTATCACCATAAATGACCGAATCGTTGGATGAACTCAACTTATGATCGAGTTACAGGTATATCGTTGCGCAACGATAAACGTGAAAACTCACGGATACCAAAGTTCGCTAGAATCATAAAAATTGGCCGGAATCGGTTCCATTAGATCGGAAATAATATTTAATCACCATAAATGACCGAATCGTTGGATGAACTCAACTTATGATCGAGTTACAGGTATATCGTTGCGCAACGATAAACGTGAAAACTCACGGATACCAAAGTTCGCTAGAATCATAAAAATTGGCCGGAATCGGTTCCATTAGATCGGAAATAATATTTTATCACCAGAAGTGACCGAATCATTGGATGAACTCAACTTATGATCGAGTTACAGGTATATCGTTGCGCAACGATAAACGTGAAAACTCACGGATACCAAAGTTCGCTACAATAATCAAAATTGGCCGGAATCGGTTCCATTAGATCGAAAATAATATTTTATCACCATAAATGACCGAATCATTGGATGAACTCAAATTTTGTTCGAGTTACAGGTATATGGTTGCGCAACGATAAACGTGAAAACTCACGGATACCAAAGTTCGCTAGAATCATAAAAATTGGCCGGAATCGGTTCCATTAGATCGGAAATAATATTTTATCACCAGAAGTGACCGAATCATTGGATGAACTCAACTTATGATCGAGTTACAGGTATATCGTTGCGCAACGATAAACGTGAAAACTCACGGATACCAAAGTTCGCTAGAATAATCAAAATTGGCCGGAATCGGTTCCATTAGATCGAAAATAATATTTTATCACCATAAATGACCGAATCATTGGATGAACTCAAATTTTGTTCGAGTTACAGGTATATGGTTGCGCAACGATAAACGTGAAAACTCACGGATACCAAAGTTCGCTAGAATCATAAAAATTGGCCGGAATCGGTTCCATTAGATCGGAAATAATATTTTATCACCAGAAGTGACCGAATCATTGGATGAACTCAACTTATGATCGAGTTACAGGTATATCGTTGCGCAACGATAAACGTGAAAACTCACGGATACCAAAGTTCGCTACAATAATCAAAATTGGCCGGAATCGGTTCCATTAGATCGAAAATAATATTTAATCACCATAAATGACCGAATCGTTGGATGAACTCAACTTATGATCGAGTTACAGGTATATCGTTGCGCAACGATAAACGTGAAAACTCACGGATACCAAATTTCGCTAGAATAATCAAAATTGGCCGGAATCGGTTCCATTAGACCGAAAATAATATTTAATCACCATAAATGACCGAATCGTTGGATGAACTCAACTTTTGTTCGAGTTACAGGTATATGGTTGCGCAACGATAAACGTGAAAACTCACGGATACCAAACTTCGCTACAATAATCAAAATTGGCCGGAATCGGTTCCAATAGATCGGAAATAATATTTAATCACCATAAATGACCGAATCATTGGATGAATTCAACTCATGATCGAGTTACAGGTATATCGTTGCGCAAAGATAAACGTGAAAACTCACGTATACCAAAGTTCGCTACAATAATCAAAATTGGCCGGAATCGGTTCCAATAGATCGGAAATAATATTTATCACCATAAATGACCGAATCGTTGGATGAACTCAACTTATGATCGAGTTACAGGTATATCGTTGCGCAACGATAAACGTGAAAACTCACGGATACCAAACTTCGCTACAATAATCAAAATTGGCCGGAATCGGTTCCAATAGATCGGAAATAATATTTAATCACCATAAATGACCGAATCATTGGATGAATTCAACTCATGATCGAGTTACAGGTATATCGTTGCGCAACGATAAACGTGAAAACTCACGGATACCAAAGTTCGCTAGAATCATAAAAATTGGCCGGAATCGGTTCCATTAGATCGGAAATAATATTTATCACCATAAATGACCGAATCATTGGATGAACTCAACTTATGATCGAGTTACAGGTATATCGTTGCGCAACGATAAACGTGAAAACTCACGGATACCAAACTTCGCTACAATAATCAAAATTGGCCGGAATCGGTTCCATTAGATCGGAAATAATATTTAATCACCATAAATGACCGAATCATTGGATGAATTCAACTCATGATCGAGTTACAGGTATATCGTTGCGCAACGATAAACGTGAAAACTCACGTATACCAAAGTTCGCTACAATAATCAAAATTGGCCGGAATCGGTTCTATTAGATCGGAAATAATATTTATCACCATAAATGACCGAATCGTTGGATGAACTCAACTTATGATCGAGTTACAGGTATATCGTTGCGCAACGATAAACGTGAAAACTCACGGATACCAAACTTCGCTACAATAATCAAAATTGGCCGGAATCGGTTATATTAGATCGGAAATAATATTTATCACCATAAATGACCGAATCGTTGGATGAACTCAACTTATGATCGAGTTACAGGTATATCGTTGCGCAACGATAAACGTGAAAACTCACGGATACCAAACTTCGCTACAATAATCAAAATTGGCCGGAATCGGTTCCATTAGATCGGAAATAATATTTATCACCATAAATGACCGAATCGTTGGATGAACTCAACTTATGATCGAGTTACAGGTATATCGTTGCGCAACGATAAACGTGAAAACTCACGGATACCAAACTTCGCTACAATAATCAAAATTGGCCGGAATCGGTTCCATTAGATCGAAAATAATATTTATCACCATAAATGACCGAATCGTTGGATGAACTCAACTTATGATCGAGTTACAGGTATATCGTTGCGCAACGATAAACGTGAAAACTCACGGATACCAAACTTCGCTACAATAATCAAAATTGGCCGGAATCGGTTCCATTAGATCGGAAATAATATTTAATCACCATAAATGACCGAATCATTGGATGAATTCAACTCATGATCGAGTTACAGGTATATCGTTGCGCAACGATAAACGTGAAAACTCACGTATACCAAAGTTCGCTACAATAATCAAAATTGGCCGGAATCGGTTCTATTAGATCGGAAATAATATTTATCACCATAAATGACCGAATCGTTGGATGAACTCAACTTATGATCGAGTTACAGGTATATCGTTGCGCAACGATAAACGTGAAAACTCACGGATACCAAACTTCGCTACAATAATCAAAATTGGCCGGAATCGGTTATATTAGATCGGAAATAATATTTATCACCATAAATGACCGAATCGTTGGATGAACTCAACTTATGATCGAGTTACAGGTATATCGTTGCGCAACGATAAACGTGAAAACTCACGGATACCAAACTTCGCTACAATAATCAAAATTGGCCGGAATCGGTTCCATTAGATCGGAAATAATATTTATCACCATAAATGACCGAATCGTTGGATGAACTCAACTTATGATCGAGTTACAGGTATATCGTTGCGCAACGATAAACGTGAAAACTCACGGATACCAAACTTCGCTACAATAATCAAAATTGGCCGGAATCGGTTCCATTAGATCGGAAATAATATTTATCACCATAAATGACCGAATCGTTGGATGAACTCAACTTTTGTTCGAGTTACAGGTATATCGTTGCGCAACGATAAACGTGAAAACTCACGTATACCAAAGTTCGCTACAATAATCAAAATTGGCCGGAATCGGTTCCATTAGATCGAAAATAATATTTATCACCATAAATGACCGAATCGTTGGATGAACTCAACTTATGATCGAGTTACAGGTATATCGTTGCGCAACGATAAACGTGAAAACTCACGGATACCAAACTTCGCTACAATAATCAAAATTGGCCGGAATCGGTTCCATTAGATCGGAAATAATATTTATCACCATAAATGACCGAATCGTTGGATGAACTCAACTTTTGTTCGAGTTACAGGTATATCGTTGCGCAACGATAAACGTGAAAACTCACGGATACCAAAGTTCGCTAGAATCATAAAAATTGGCCGGAATCGGTTCCATTAGATCGGAAATAATATTTTATCACCATAAATTACCGAATCATTGGATGAACTCAACTTATGATCGAGTTACAGGTATATCGTTGCGCAACGATAAACGTGAAAACTCACGGATACCAAACTTCGCTACAATAATCAAAATTGGCCGGAATCGGTTCCATTAGATCGGAAATAATATTTATCACCATAAATGACCGAATCGTTGGATGAACTCAACTTATGATCGAGTTACAGGTATATCGTTGCGCAACGATAAACGTGAAAACTCACGGATACCAAACTTCGCTACAATAATCAAAATTGGCCGGAATCGGTTCCATTAGATCGAAAATAATATTTATCACCATAAATGACCGAATCGTTGGATGAACTCAACTTATGATCGAGTTACAGGTATATCGTTGCGCAACGATAAACGTGAAAACTCACGGATACCAAACTTCGCTACAATAATCAAAATTGGCCGGAATCGGTTCCATTAGATCGGAAATAATATTTATTCACCATAAATTACCGAATCATTGGATGAACTCAACTTATGATCGAGTTACAGGTATATCGTTGCGCAACGATAAACGTGAAAACTCACGGATACCAAACTTCGCTACAATAATCAAAATTGGCCGGAATCGGTTCCATTAGATCGGAAATAATATTTATCACCATAAATGACCGAATCGTTGGATGAACTCAACTCATGATCGAGTTACAGGTATATCGTTGCGCAACGATAAACGTGAAAACTCACGTATACCAAAGTTCGCTACAACAATCAAAATTGGCCGGAATCGGTTCCATTAGATCGAAAATAATATTTAATCACCATAAATGACCGAATCGTTGGATGAACTCAACTCATGATCGAGTTACAGGTATATCGTTGCGCAACGATAAACGTGAAAACTCACGTATACCAAAGTTCGCTACAACAATCAAAATTGGCCGGAATCGGTTCCATTAGATCGGAAATAATATTTAATCACCATAAATGACCGAATCGTTGGATGAACTCAACTCATGATCGAGTTACAGGTATATCGTTGCGCAACGATAAACGTGAAAACTCACGTATACCAAAGTTCGCTACAACAATCAAAATTGGCCGGAACCGGTTCCATTAGATCGGAAATAATATTTATCACCATAAATGACCGAATCGTTGGATGAACTCAACTTATGATCGAGTTACAGGTATATCGTTGCGCAACGATAAACGTGAAAACTCACGGATACCAAATTTCGCTGGAATAATCAAAATTGGCCGGAATCGGTTCCATTAGATCGAAAATAATATTTTATCACCATAAATGACCGAATCATTGGATGAACTCAACTTATGATCGAGTTACAGGTATATCGTTGCGCAACGATAATTGTGAAAACTCACGTATACCAAATTTCGCTGGAATAATCAAAATTGGCCGGAATCGGTTCCATTAGATCGAAAATAATAATTTATCACCATAAATGACCGAATCATTGGATGAACTGAACTTATGATCGAGTTACAGGTATATCGTTGCGCAACGATAAACGTGAAAACTCACGGATACCAAATTTCGCTAGAATAATCAAAATTGGCCGGAATCGGTTCCATTAGATCGAAAATAATATTTTATCACCATAAATGACCGAATCATTGGATGAACTCAACTTATGATCGAGTTACAGGTATATCGTTGCGCAACGATAAACGTGAAAACTCACGGATACCAAATTTCGCTGGAATAATCAAAATTGGCCGGAATCGGTTCCATTAGATCGAAAATAATATTTAATCACCATAAATGACCGAATCGTTGGATGAACTCAACTCATGATCGAGTTACAGGTATATCGTTGCGCAACGATAAACGTGAAAACTCACGTATACCAAAGTTCGCTACAACAATCAAAATTGGCCGGAACCGGTTCCATTAGATCGAAAATAATATTTTATCACCATAAATTACCGAATCATTGGATGAACTCAACTTATGATCGAGTTACAGGTATATCGTTGCGCAACGATAAACGTGAAAACTCACGGATACCAAACTTCGCTACAATAATCAAAATTGGCCGGAATCGGTTCTATTAGATCGGAAATAATATTTAATCATCATAAATGACCGAATCATTGGATGAACTCAACTTATGATCGAGTTACAGGTATATCGTTGCGCAACGATAAACGTGAAAACTCACGGATACCAAATTTCGCTGGAATAATCAAAATTGGCCGGAATCGGTTCCATTAGATCGAAAATAATATTTTATCACCATAAATGACCGAATCATTGGATGAACTCAACTTATGATCGAGTTACAGGTATATCGTTGCGCAACGATAATTGTGAAAACTCACGTATACCAAATTTCGCTGGAATAATCAAAATTGGCCGGAATCGGTTCCATTAGATCGAAAATAATATTTTATCACCATAAATGACCGAATCATTGGATGAACTGAACTTATGATCGAGTTACAGGTATATCGTTGCGCAACGATAAACGTGAAAACTCACGTATACCAAAGTTCGCTACAATAATCAAAATTGGCCGGAATCGGTTCCATTAGATCGAAAATAATATTTTATCACCATAAATGACCGAATCATTGGATGAACTCAACTTATGATCGAGTTACAGGTATATCGTTGCGCAACGATAAACGTGAAAACTCACGTATACCAAAGTTCGCTACAATAATCAAAATTGGCCGGAATCGGTTCTATTAGATCGGAAATAATATTTAATCACCATAAATGACCGAATCATTGGATGAATTCAACTCATGATCGAGTTACAGGTATATCGTTGCGCAACGATAAACGTGAAAACTCACGTATACCAAAGTTCGCTAGAATAATCAAAATTGGCCGGAATCGGTTCCATTAGATCGAAAATAATATTTTATCACCATAAATGACCGAATCATTGGATGAACTCAACTTATGATCGAGTTACAGGTATATCGTTGCGCAACGATAATTGTGAAAACTCACGTATACCAAATTTCGCTGGAATAATCAAAATTGGCCGGAATCGGTTCCATTAGATCGAAAATAATATTTTATCACCATAAATGACCGAATCATTGGATGAACTGAACTTATGATCGAGTTACAGGTATATCGTTGCGCAACGATAAACGTGAAAACTCACGTATACCAAAGTTCGCTAGAATAATCAAAATTGGCCGGAATCGGTTCCATTAGATCGAAAATAATATTTTATCACCATAAATGACCGAATCATTGGATGAACTCAACTTATGATCGAGTTACAGGTATATCGTTGCGCAACGATAAACGTGAAAACTCACGTATACCAAAGTTCGCTACAATAATCAAAATTGGCCGGAATCGGTTCTATTAGATCGGAAATAATATTTAATCACCATAAATGACCGAATCATTGGATGAATTCAACTCATGATCGAGTTACAGGTATATCGTTGCGCAACGATAAACGTGAAAACTCACGTATACCAAAGTTCGCTAGAATAATCAAAATTGGCCGGAATCGGTTCTATTAGATCGAAAATAATATTTTATCACCATAAATGACCGAATCATTGGATGAACTCAACTTATGATCGAGTTACAGGTATATCGTTGCGCAACGATAATTGTGAAAACTCACGTATACCAAATTTCGCTGGAATAATCAAAATTGGCCGGAATCGGTTCCATTAGATCGAAAATAATATTTTATCACCATAAATGACCGAATCATTGGATGAACTGAACTTATGATCGAGTTACAGGTATATCGTTGCGCAACGATAATTGTGAAAACTCACGTATACCAAATTTCGCTGGAATAATCAAAATTGGCCGGAATCGGTTCCATTAGATCGAAAATAATATTTTATCACCATAAATGACCGAATCATTGGATGAACTGAACTTATGATCGAGTTACAGGTATATCGTTGCGCAACGATAAACGTGAAAACTCACGTATACCAAAGTTCGCTACAATAATCAAAATTGGCCGGAATCGGTTCCATTAGATCGAAAATAATATTTTATCACCATAAATGACCGAATCATTGGATGAACTCAACTTATGATCGAGTTACAGGTATATCGTTGCGCAACGATAAACGTGAAAACTCACGTATACCAAAGTTCGCTACAATAATCAAAATTGGCCGGAATCGGTTCTATTAGATCGGAAATAATATTTAATCACCATAAATGACCGAATCATTGGATGAATTCAACTCATGATCGAGTTACAGGTATATCGTTGCGCAACGATAAACGTGAAAACTCACGTATACCAAAGTTCGCTAGAATAATCAAAATTGGCCGGAATCGGTTCCATTAGATCGAAAATAATATTTTATCACCATAAATGACCGAATCATTGGATGAACTCAACTTATGATCGAGTTACAGGTATATCGTTGCGCAACGATAATTGTGAAAACTCACGTATACCAAATTTCGCTGGAATAATCAAAATTGGCCGGAATCGGTTCCATTAGATCGAAAATAATATTTTATCACCATAAATGACCGAATCATTGGATGAACTGAACTTATGATCGAGTTACAGGTATATCGTTGCGCAACGATAAACGTGAAAACTCACGTATACCAAAGTTCGCTACAATAATCAAAATTGGCCGGAATCGGTTCCATTAGATCGAAAATAATATTTTATCACCATAAATGACCGAATCATTGGATGAACTCAACTTATGATCGAGTTACAGGTATATCGTTGCGCAACGATAAACGTGAAAACTCACGTATACCAAAGTTCGCTACAATAATCAAAATTGGCCGGAATCGGTTCTATTAGATCGGAAATAATATTTAATCACCATAAATGACCGAATCATTGGATGAATTCAACTCATGATCGAGTTACAGGTATATCGTTGCGCAACGATAAACGTGAAAACTCACGTATACCAAAGTTCGCTACAATAATCAAAATTGGCCGGAATCGGTTCCATTAGATCGAAAATAATATTTTATCACCATAAATGACCGAATCATTGGATGAACTGAACTTATGATCGAGTTACAGGTATATCGTTGCGCAACGATAAACGTGAAAACTCACGTATACCAAAGTTCGCTACAATAATCAAAATTGGCCGGAATCGGTTCCATTAGATCGAAAATAATATTTTATCACCATAAATGACCGAATCATTGGATGAACTCAACTTATGATCGAGTTACAGGTATATCGTTGCGCAACGATAAACGTGAAAACTCACGTATACCAAAGTTCGCTAGAATAATCAAAATTGGCCGGAATCGGTTCCATTAGATCGGAAATAATATTTAATCACCATAAATGACCGAATCATTGGATGAATTCAACTCATGATCGAGTTACAGGTATGTCGTTGCGCAACGATAAACGTGAAAACTCACGGATACCAAATTTCGCTAGAATAATCAAAATTGGCCGGAATCGGTTCCATTAGATCGGAAATAAGATTTATTCACCATAAATGACCGAATCATTGGATGAACTCAACTTATGATCGAGTTACAGGTATGTCGTTGCGCAACGATAAACGTGAAAACTCACGGATACCAAATTTCGCTAGAACAATCAAAATTGGCCGGAATCGGTTCCATTAGATCGGAAATAATATTTTATCACCATAAATGACCGAATCATTGGATGAACTCAACTTATGATCGAGTTACAGGTATATCGTTGCGCAACGATAAACGTGAAAACTCACGGATACCAAATTTCGCTGGAATAATCAAAATTGGCCGGAATCGGTTCCATTAGATCGAAAATAATATTTTATCACCATAAATGACCGAATCATTGGATGAACTCAACTTATGATCGAGTTACAGGTATATCGTTGCGCAACGATAATTGTGAAAACTCACGTATACCAAATTTCGCTGGAATAATCAAAATTGGCCGGAATCGGTTCCATTAGATCGAAAATAATATTTTATCACCATAAATGACCGAATCATTGGATGAACTGAACTTATGATCGAGTTACAGGTATATCGTTGCGCAACGATAAACGTGAAAACTCACGGATACCAAATTTCGCTAGAATAATCAAAATTGGCCGGAACCGGTTCCATTAGATCGAAAATAATATTTTATCACCATAAATGACCGAATCATTGGATGAACTCAACTTATGATCGAGTTACAGGTATGTCGTTGCGCAACGATAAACGTGAAAACTCACGGATACCAAATTTCGCTAGAACAATCAAAATTGGCCGGAATCGGTTCCATTAGATCGGAAATAAGATTTATTCACCATAAATGACCGAATCATTGGATGAACTCAACTTATGATCGAGTTACAGGTATGTCGTTGCGCAACGATAAACGTGAAAACTCACGGATACCAAATTTCGCTAGAATAATCAAAATTGGCCGGAATCGGTTCCATTAGATCGGAAATAAGATTTATTCACCATAAATGACCGAATCATTGGATGAACTCAACTTATGATCGAGTTACAGGTATGTCGTTGCGCAACGATAAACGTGAAAACTCACGGATACCAAATTTCGCTAGAACAATCAAAATTGGCCGGAATCGGTTCCAATAGATCGGAAATAATATTTTATCACCATAAATGACCGAATCATTGGATGAACTCAACTTATGATCGAGTTACAGGTATATCGTTGCGCAACGATAAACGTGAAAACTCTCGGCTACCAAATTTCGTTAGAATAATCAGAATTGGCCGGAATCGGTTTTATAAGATCGGAAATAATATTTTATCACCATAAATGATCGAATCATTGCATAAACTTAACTTTTGTTCCAGTTACAGGCATATCGTTGCGCAACGATAAACGTGAAAACTCACGGATACCAAATTTCGCTAGAATAATTAAAATTGGCCGGAATCGGTTCCATTAGATCGGAAATAATATTTTATCACCATAAATGACCGAATCATTGGATGAACTCAACTTATGATCGAGTTACAGGTATATCGTTGCGCAACGATAAACGTGAAAACTCTCGGCTACCAAATTTCGCTAGAATAATTAAAATTGGCCGGAATCGGTTCTATTAGATCGGAATTAATATTTTATCACCATGAATGACCGAATAATTGGATGAACTCAACTTTTGTTCGAGTTACAGGTATATCGTTGCGCAACGATAAACGTGAAAACTCACGGATACCAAATTTCGCTAGAATAATCAAAATTGGCCGGAATCGGTTCTATTAGATCGGAATTGATATTTTATCACCATAAATGACCGAATCATTGGATGAACTCAACTTTTGTTCGAGTTACAGGTATATCGTTGCGCAACGATAAACGTGAAAACTCTCGGCTACCAAATTTCGCTAGAATAATTAAAATTGGCCGGAATCGGTTCTATTAGATCGGAATTAATATTTTATCACCATGAATGACCGAATCATTGGATGAACTCAACTTTTGTTCGAGTTACAGGTATATCGTTGCGCAACGATAAACGTGAAAACTCACGGATACCAAATTTCGCTAGAATAATCAAAATTGGCCGGAATCGGTTCTATTAGATCGGAATTGATATTTTATCACCATAAATGACCGAATCATTGGATGAACTCAACTTTTGTTCCAGTTACAGGCATATCGTTGCGCAACGATAAACGTGAAAACTCACGGATACCAAATTTCGCTAGAATAATTAAAATTGGCCGGAATCGGTTCCATTAGATCGGAAATAATATTTTATCACCATAAATGACCGAATCATTGGATGAACTCAACTTTTGTCCGAGTTACAGGCATATCGTTGCGCAACGATAAACGTGAAAACTCACGGATACCAAATTCCGCTAGAATCGTCAAAATTGGCCGGAATCGGTTCCATTAGATCGGAAATAATATTTTATCACCATAAATGATCGAATCATTGGATAAACTCAATTTATGATCGAGTTACAGGCATATCGTTGCGCAACGATAAACGTGAAAACTCACGTATACCAAATTCCGCTAGAATCGTCAAAATTGGCCGGAATCGGTTCCATTGGATCGGAAATAATATTTTATCACCATAAATGATCGAATCATTGGATAAACTCAATTTATGATCGAGTTACAGGCATATCGTTGCGCAACGATAAACGTGAAAACTCACGGATACCAAATTTCGCTACAATGATCAAAATTGGCCGGAATCGGTTCCATTGGATCGGAAATAATATTTTATCACCATAAATGACCAAATCATTCGATAAACGTGACCAATGTTGTCGAATTTGAAAACAAACCACGAAGTTTTACAGAATAAAGAATACAATCAATGTTGTAACAGACCACATGAACACATTGACATTTTTTCATTTCATTCGATTTATCTTCAATACTTTCAACACATGAATTTTCATAGCACAGTCTGTTCCCGTGGTTGTATTGTAATTGGGAAACCGAGCGATGGACGGAGAATAATTTCCGGAAGCGGGAAATTTTTCTCGAATTCTCCTCTCGCCGAAACGGTGTATTTCCGGAAAAACCAGGAAAGCATAGTTTTTTCCTCCATTAGGGCGAACTTTTGGCCTGGAAAAAAGAGTTTGGTTCACGTAGACTCCATTTGAAAATGTGATTCCAATTACACATTTTCAGACTTGTTATAGATTTTTTTTTCAATTTCTATGTTGACCTACCAATACAATTTCTCGGTCCGGCACTGAACGGAATATACGCGTACGGATGTTGTTTCAGTACGTTTTCCTCCGTGAAACGATCCGGATCGTACGTTTCCGGGTCAGAGAACACCTGTACAAATTTATTTAGTTTATTTAAGAGATAATTTTAAACAAGAGCGGATTTTGGAAGAAAAATGTCATCTTTGACCACAAACCGTCATTCGTTTATTGAACAAATTAGGCTAATTTGTAATAAATATATCATATGGGATAAATAGAAAGCAAAAATAAAACTGTACCTGTTCACTAGTATGAATCATCATTGGCGCAATGACTATAGAGCAACCCTTTGGCACGGTAACACCGCCTAAAAATGGAATAGTGATACAAAATGAGAACAGCGTTTCTTTTTCGTGTTTCATACAAAATCGTTTGAGTTAACTCTAGTTATTCATTGTTTCTAAAACAAATTACCGCAGTGTTATACATCATCAACACATGTTATTGAATTATAATTCTTCCTTTAGGTGCAACCCCAATTTTTACAAGAAACAGTAAATACAGTGCATATCTTGCCTATTTCCAAGTCTTCCTCAGTGACCCGTGAGAAGAGTGGAACGGAGGGACGAAGTCTCAATGATTCCTTGATACATCTTTCCAAGTACTTCATCTGCTTCAAATCCTCGGTAGTACACTCTCGATCAGAGTCGCCTGGAAGGGAGCAGAGGGGGTGATCAAAGTTCTGTTGTAGTTTGATCGCTATACACGCTGTACTCACCCAATTTCGATTGATAAGGTACGGCATCAAAGTACACACCGTTTAGACTTGCTGTGAAAAGTGCTAGCGCTGTTTTTATAGAGTTCTCTCGAAATGCAAAACGAATCGAATTGAGCACGTGACTTTTAGTGTATTGCCGCCGTGTTTGTAGTTTGATGCCATTTAGCATCTGTTGGCGAAAAAAAAGTGTTCCAACTTCAAACTACATCATCTCGACCGTTCCTTTAAAGGGTTCGTAAACTATTTCAATGTGTTTTTAGTTTGATGCTCCTGCTTTTTGATCAAAATTTGATGAAAAATCAAATTATAATAAAGCTTTGTTCACTCCGTGAACTACAAAATCAAGAGCATTCCAACGAAATTGCACATTTACTTGAGTATTCCAGAACTTTTTTTATTTCCCATATAAAAAGTAAACAGTATTTGAAAAGTATTTTGTTGTTTACCGAATATTTCGTCCATCTCCTCTCCAATCTTTTTCTGATATTCTGGGTAATGAGCCAAACAATAAATAGTCCAGCCCAAACTGGCAGAAGTTGTGTCATGACCTGTAATAAAAAGAGTACCGTACCTCTGAGCGAAATCGAACTTGCCTTCCATTCCCACTGATTAGCTTTCTTACCACTGAATCACGCTGTAAATTCTGTTTTTGGTGTTCTGATAATGCAATTCTAATGTATGTATTTGTATTATTTATTAGTATCACTCAGGATCCAACCATCACTTTTAATTTACAGAACATTGACTAGAGAAAATCACATAGTGTACATAATCATGTTT
The DNA here is from genome assembly GCA_964036275.1 of Litoditis marina. Lineage (NCBI taxonomy): Eukaryota > Metazoa > Nematoda > Chromadorea > Rhabditida > Rhabditidae > Litoditis > Litoditis marina. Next base: position 9,451,467 of record OZ038439.1, read on the forward strand.
GTAGATCAGAACTCTACCAGAGTTCACCGATTAGGTATAAATGAGTTTGTAGTCCTATTCCAAACCTTCAAAAATACCTTTGCATTGTTACAAAATGATGTTTCTCACCTTCGAACATGAACGTGTCAACCTCTTCTCTGATGTCTTCGTAGCTCATTTTTCCCTCGCGACTCAAATCAATCAATAGATCAAGGAACGCCTTCTTTTCATTGGTTACTGTACTCGTTTCGGCCATTTTCTCGGCTATTACCTGTGAAAAACACTAGTCAATTTGTTTTCAGCGTCAATTTTTTTTCAAATCTGGATTCTGATACTGCATTTGAAATCTACACTTTGCTAGCAAACGGTCAACCTCTCACACAGTGGTCAAGTAGAAGTAACTCAGAACATGAGCTTCTCCACCGTATCATACAATGAAAGACGAATGTATTGTACGTTCATAGGGTTTGATCTTATAAAAATTTGTCCAATTTGTTTTGAACTAATTTGTTTCGAAAAACTAACCTTTTTCGTAAAATCGGTCACTGTTTTCAAATTTCTGTCAAACTCGAAGCCGAAGCCAGTCATGTACCTAAAATCAGGACATATAATACACACGAAAGTAGTACTTTTCTAGAGCAAAGTTCGAAAATGTATAGCATGAGCTCTGAACTTTGTTCGTTTTGAAGAAATGCTATCATATTCTTAGTGTTTTTCAAAAAAACACAGAAATTATTCTAGACGACAAATTCAACAAAAAACAGAGACATCTACTAGTGTGTTTATACAAATAATCAATCTCCCAATAAATCTTCCCAACGTACCAAATAGGTTTAATCCACATCCAGGGCATTCGCTGGTTCATGAATGCTAGCACACTCAAACGTTGCACGGACTGTACATAAGGATGGTCGTGATCAGTTTGCGCGCACACGGTTGTTCCCATTGCCGTTTCTGAAATTCTAATCACGTGTGGTTGTAAACTTATTGTAGTTTGAACTGTATGATTCACTCATAGTGCCCAAAATCAGTTTCACATAAGAAATAAAAAGTGCTCACCACTGAAGATGGATAAATGATGTTCATTTAGCTGCTTATAAACTTTTTGTAGAGAATGAGCGACATTAGAATTAGAATTATACCTAAACTATATCGAGATTTTTCTAGAACTGAAACACCCGATGACATGATTTCACGTACCACAAATAATGTCCAATGCACATCTCTTAATGTAGGGGAATATGTCAAACTCCTTTCCACTCGCGGCATATTTCTCGATTTGATGGACGAAAATCTGAAAAGATAACCATTTTCTCACATACGAAAGAGTGAGCAGAAAATTGTTTAAGTTCATACATGTTAAGATTCCACAAATTTCGACGCGAAAACATGAAGTCAAACTACAAATACAGCGGGATAAAAAGATATACAACGTGTGGACAAATGTTTGTAAGATCAAACCCTACATACGTACAACTGAACTAGCCACATACCTTTGACTGATAGTCGTGTACTTCCAAGAAATCATTGAGAACTCGAAAATGGAACGACGGAGTCAGCATCTTCCGACGATTTCGCCATTTCTCACCCAAAATCAATAGTATGGTAAAGTGAAATTACTGAGCAGTGAGATAATATAATTTTTCGATCAGAATGACACTGGTGTTGGCTGAACTAAGTAAGTACATTACTTTGATATCCAACTCGACAAGTACTGTAGACATAAGTGATGTTTTTGTTGAATTCAACTCGAATCAAATTGTTTTTTCAAAACTCTTCAAATACCTGTAGACATGAGTAGTCCGGTGCCGAGCCATGGCAGAAGCATATCGTACTCTGGTCCCTTCTTGATCAGCGTATTGCTCTCCAGAATCACCTGAAACATTCAAGTAACGGTAAATGGTGAAATGGACCATTGTTAATCTAAACCACATTTCATAAAATACTGTAACAAGTTGCAGAATGCTATTCATGTTACATTTGTTGCTCTGTAGAATGCGGCCACATGGAGATTCGAAGATCCATACTCTGCCTTTAGTTATTCTAATTCACACTGAAACTTCTAGAGAAGGAATTTAAAAATTAGAAATATGTACTGTAGCACTCTCAGTGGAAATGATTTGGGCTATACCTTGGCTGTATCTGGTCTTAGTACTACTACCAGCCCTATTCATTGTAGAACAACAACAAATATATGTTTCATCATGTACTGTAGCACTCTCAGTTATAATTATTTGGACTACGACTCGACTCGGACCTTTTCCCGCATTCGAAAACGATTTTTACCCGCACTAGAAAACTCGAAGTTTTGAACCTCATTTATAGCCCGTTTTTTTTGTTGTTCTTGTAACACTGTGAATGAATGTATATATATATATATAACCATATTACCTTGGCTGTATCCGGTCGTAGTACCACCACCAGTGGACGGAACGAAATCCACAATTTCAGTACTCCGTGGCCTTCCGCTGTGTACTTCTTGCCCCAGTCACGCATCTGCATTCCCAGCTCTGCAATTGAGAATCGTTCGAAAAAGCTTGGTAAAGCTGAAGTTAATATATCTGAGCTATTACTTTCTGATATGCATTCTATTCTATTACAAAAGTGTTTCTCATACGTTTTTCGTCTTTTTGGGGACTTTGGCCAAGTTTTTTTCAGTTCATGTATGGATAATTTCACATACATTTACAGCAAACACTTTCGAAACTTGAATTGGTTTCTCAGAACATGTTTCCGAGGTCTGAGGTGTTTTGGTTCAATTTATTGTCAGCATAGGTGGAGGGTGCTGACTTCCCCATAACATGGCAATGTGGCCGAGTGCATGTGCGCGCTGTAGTGTGCCACGCACTCAGGTACGAATCCTGCCGTCAATGGAGAGATTTGTTTACCGCTCTAGGCAGAATAGCTGTGTTGATTGGCTCAGTATCAGTACAGAAATAATCTTGTAGCGTAAATTTAACTGCCCTGTATTCTTTTCAATTTTCAATTGAAAGAGATTGGTCATTAAACGTTCTGCCTCTGCGTTTGAGGGTAAGATTGAGTAAATTTAAGTGTACGCGATCACTTTAACACAAAACATTTCGAGAACCTAAACACTTTCTAGAGATCTTCACGTTTTGACATTTACTAACGCACGTCATTCACGTACGTGACCACTCTACCCACCTACAATATCCAAACTGAACTGCCAGGCCGTTCCCGGTATCGGAATGACCAGATTTTGCTTCCAAATTAAACGAAAAAGGATAATCACAGAGAATAAATCAAGAATACCGTACACCACAGCTCTCATTTTGGCAATGGCAACGTATGTTAAGGTTCGCTCACCAACGATATCCCAACTGAACTGCCAGACTGTTCCTAGTATTGGAATGGCCAGCGGTCCGGCAATTTTGTCGAGATACTTCTTATGTCGTCGATGCGTTTTCGCGAACTCCAGAATCCTTCGACCATAATAGATCAAACCGATCAGAGAAGCGGCGAGAATGTAGACGAACAGCCCCATCGAGCTGTAATAATAGGACCTGACTAACAACAAAAACTCATCCTTCTTTCCTACAAATAAAGTGTAAATTTTACCATAAAAGCGTAATATTCTTCGACCGGAGAAACCCTTTGTTGAAGGAGAAAGAAGAAATATCACTTTCACAATTCTTCAAACGACCAGCTTTAGTCTTTAGAATCTTCGTATCGGTTCAATCTCGTACAGGCCAAAATGCACGAGTTTCGACCAAAAAATAACGGTGACAAGCTACAAACCCGACATGGTGCAACATAGAGATTTAACGGCGAAACGATGCAAACAAAATTTAACCTATAAATTTTAATTAATATAAGAAAAATTTTCTTTTCTTTCTAGATTACTGTTAACTTAATTATAACTTTTTAAACATATTAGTCCATTAACTAATACTCTATTAACACAATAACATTTACATTTTGTTTTTCTAATACACCGTGTAGGGTGTAGACCTGAGTTGAGAAAAGCGAACACTGTGGATTAATGTCATTGTAGCGAACGTATGTTCTTTATTCGAAATTGCTAGAACATATTTTTTTAACTTTTATTTTATATGTCCACTTTTATGTGAACTTGGGAAAACTTTACAAGTAAAGTCAACGTGTTAGAAATGTAGAAACACAATTGAATGTTAATGAAATATGTAGTGAATCTTATCTACGTTAAACTCCTAGACCAAATATGTGATTTAACAACTTCTTTTTGAGTGGCTTGAAACTGCAGTTTAGTTGTCTTGTCTGGTGATAAGGCTGTTTTTAGAGTTAGATCGTACTTCTATTCAAGGTGGTCCTAAGATAAAGAGAACAATGGGAGGTTGTACAGAAAAACTGATTAGACAAAATCTATCAAAGATCAGTTCCCTTAAATGAGATCGGAAACCCACTTGAACATACGTTCTGACTCGAGGTCACCTCATCACTACAGAAATAGATTTCAGAGTATACGGAATCTTTCACATAATGTTTTTCACGTAAAAAGTCAAAATTGCAATCGCTATCCGCCACGCAGCTCGTTTGTTTAAAAGTTGATTTTCGCTTGTCTTCACGCGTTCACTTCTTCTCAATTGAAGCATGAATGCTGTGCTCTGTTTCGTTTGTAGTCATCAAGTTCTGCTGTATATGCAGATCTAACCGTTATAATTATAATTTCGTTATAATTATCTTAGATAGAGTTATAATTAGATCGTCGAAGTTATAATTATAACTTCGTTATAATTATCTTAGATAGAGTTATAATTAGATCGTCGAAGTTATAATTATAATTTCGAAGGTAGCCCAGAACGTGAGAGTGCAAACGAACGAACAGAGTGTATGAGTAATCAATATTTATGATCAATGTATGAATGCTTTGCATATTTACTTCTCTACCACGTGCACGTTATGAGCAGTAAAAATGCCACCAAAATCAAAACCATATATGGCACTTGAACTCTTTTGAAACTTCATCCTGGTAGTTTTGGCTGAGATCATACGAAATACAGTTGAACAATCTTTAACTAATCGATAGCATACGCTTATATCGAGTTCAAATTTGTCACGACAATTATATTTGTTCTACGACATATAATAGTTGTAGTTTGAACTCGATACACGCCATAATTCACGAATTGTGACCGAAACCAACAGAACCATATTACCTAATTATCGGAATAATGAGATACACCGTATTAGCTCTTCCGAAAGAACGAACCCGATAGTTATCGTTCCGTAATTTAGGAGGAACTACTCTGCGAGACCTTCGAGATATATCTTGAAACATACACGCTGGTCTCTGTGTATGTGTAGTTTGCTAGCGCGACTGCTCGCGAATTTCACAAAAGATAATATTCAAAAAAGCACGTTTTCATATTTTGAATTTGATGAATTTGATGATCCATGAATTTGAAGATAGCATGTGTTTCTCGTACAACATATGAGTTGGAGCTTGTTTAGCGATCAACCGAATAGTCGCTGTAATTTCATCTCGGTACACACCATACTTTTTTCCTTAAAGATGGTCTGACAGGAACCAAATCTCGTGCCTTGCGCTCCACGGTTAAGTCATTCGCTCCATCGCGAATGCGCCCCAAAAACGAAGTGTTCGCATCTCCGCTAATGAATTGTGATTAAATGATACAGAGTACATCAAAACATTAGTTTTTGTAGCGCATTTGCATTGTAGCGACGGAATTAACCGTGGAGCGCGAGGCACGAGATTTGGTTCCTGTCAGACCACCTTTAATAAAAACGGTAACTCAACCATGCGATAAAACTACAAACACAGCGGTATAAGGCACCATACACCGTATAGGCGATTCAATTGGGAGAACTTTACAGGGAAAAAACATTCAAATATCAAGAATCATGTACGAAATTGTTTGAAAACAAGGAAACAGCTGACCAATCGTTGTGGAATGAAAGCTTCCACTAAAAGATAAGCGCCCATTTCTGAGTTGTTTGACGTTATCAGCTAATAATATTGACTTTATTATTGTGTAGTATAGTTCCAATAGAAAATATTGTATTTGATGTTCGAAAATCATATCACATGTTTTCGATGTTAATGTGTATACCAATTTATGTGAATGTAAGGTATAAAACAAATTGAAAACTTCATTACACACAATTAACAGAATGAAAGTAACAAGAACATAAATACTCGTATGACATTTGGATACCTCGTTAGAAGAAACATAAAACAGAGTTAAAAAGTAAAGCACCCTCAAAAAAACATTTCGTGAACAACCAAAGCAATTGCAAATTCCATCCGTTGTACAAATTTGAAAACATCTACTAATACAATACTCATAACAGCCATTTGATTGTGTAACTTTTGGTCGAAATTCGATAACTAGGGCACGTGAAGAGATCAAACTACAGGAAATTCCGGTAACCTTCTATAGGTTACAACTGATTCGAGCCTCCCACAATGAATGGTTTCCATCCCTTGTCCTTGGTTAACTGGAACTTGTCGTATTCCTTCCTAGTAGGCGCATCCACAAACTCTGTTCGTATCAGTTGGTCATTGACTATGTTCAGGTAGGAATACCCGTAGTTACCGAGAATAGCGGCCGTGAATGGCTCGTGCACACTTTGAGCGGGACCCGCGTGCGAATGACAGCCCTGAAATACTCATTGTTATAATCAGAATATGTGGGATATTGTAGTTCTCATGGTGTGCTGTGTTTTGTGTGTGAACAGAGTTTTATAAAGTTTTATAATAGGTAAGCTCTATGAATGATTGTCGTGAATAATCATAAATAAGCGTTATCACGGTATTCGCTTGTCAGCGCTGGAAAGTATTTATCACGAGGTCTTTTTGAAGTTTCTACTTTCTGCTGGGTTCAGATTGTACGTATATGTTTGAATTAAGTACATCTAGTGGTGACATTACGAAATGTTGGTGATGAAACGGTTATCAAAATACTATACAGCAAACAGAAACATTACATTTCCGTTTTTTTTTTTGAGGTGCGAACTATTATTGATCTTGAAGACAAATTATTACTGGGACATTTCATCAACTAAAAATAACTTAATAAATACTCACCGCCGCTCCCGTCAATGTATACACCGGCGTCTGTGCATTGTGGAATGCCTGGGGGTCTTTTTGTTGGTAAACAACACTCTTGTAAACAGGGTAGTTTCTCTCGTACGTGTGTTTGTGACCCCAGAACACCATGTCCACGCCACCACTGTTCAGTAGGGGCTCCAGGGCAGGGTAACCGGGTTCTCCGTTACGAGTCTGAAATGGATATTAACATTGTATTTTGGTATTTAAGTCTACAAAATACGACCTGGTAGTTAGAACAGTTGTTTTTATACAAATACTGGAAAGGGGCTGGGGCAAAGAAAATGTATCCTCAGAACAGGTTACTAACTCGTTATGAAAGGTTATTGATCATTATTCATCGGAATTTATGAACAATCATAGACAATGATGTGTTTATATGTTTTACATAAGAAAATCACGTGAATTGCTCGTGATTTTCACGTGAAGTTCTCCTGTTTCGACGTGATTGTCACGTACCATGAAATTCTCCCGTTTGCTGCATCCTCCCGAGATGGTGGTCGCACAATACATCGGTCTATGCATGAACAGAACCGTCCATCTGGCTGTATTCTGGAAATAACAAGTTTCATACGTTTTTCAACGTGTTATCAGTAAAGAAGGACTATTATGTGATCCAACTCAAACGCTTCAGTCCTTTAAACTGCAGTACATTTTTCAATTGCAGTTTAAAGGACCGATGCGTCGTTATTGGTCACATGATCGTCCTACTCTAAAGAAAAACTATCGAATGTTTGTTTTATCCCGTTGGTCAAAAAATAAATAGAATAGCCGACCAGAAAACCCAAGTTAATGTGTACGTTTCTGTGTGAAGCATCAAAGTTCAGATTCAAGCTAGTTCTTATTAGTTGTTCAACTGTAGGAGCCCAAGTAGAGCTGCAAAAGACTATAACTGAGCGTGGGGCTGAAGTACATTGTTTTATTTCGGCGTACTACTACAATTTCCTTACTCTATGTAATTATCACATTCAATCAGTCACATCCAAAAACCCTCGTGTTTTTATAACTCACACGAGGCACGAGTATACTGTTAGTCAATAACACAGCCTACGCCTACGGACAGGAGGACACCAACAACGATCGTATCACCATCGAGTGGACCAACACCCCCGATGGAGCTGCCAAGCAGTTCCGCAGGGAATGGTTCCAGGGGGACGGAATGGTCCGCAGAAAGAACCTCCCCATCGAGTACACAGTTACGTGAAACATGTTACACAACAGAACTCAGAAACGTGCAACGACAAAGTGCACGAGTCCTCATTAAAATTATTATTTTACGAGACTGTTCAATTTTATTCTAGTATAGTATTTACAGGTTTCTATCTTTATTTTGAATAGTTTGTTCTGTTAACCTCTCGTAGATCCTCTTCCAGCCATTGGTATTGAATCTGTGCCTCGGTGGACATGTTGAACCCGTAATACTCGGTACTTATTCCGACGAAATGCGTGTTGCCGATTGTCATACTGCAAGAAATATATATTCAAGTTACCGGAAACAAATGGAAAAATCTGATGAAGATCTGGTTTTTATTCAATTTTTGAATTAACTTTGTTTTATCACGAGTTTTCCGCTGGTATTCGATTTTTAATAATATGCTTTTCGACTGACGTGTTTGGGTATTGGCAAATGTCCACTCTCATTTCAAATCCGACCCTTTTTTTACAGATTCAGGAACAAAATGAAATCAAACTACAAACACCAAAGTATGGAAAGTATACCTCCAGAACTGATTGTCGTCCAGTCTTCCGTTTTCAGGCATTGTGAATCTGTTTTCGAAGTGGTTGAAGTTTTGCGCGGCTTCGTGATTTCCGGCTATCACCTGAATTTTTTTATTTTTAAAGTTTCTTAATGTTTTCTCTAATGAAATTTGTTTTTGAAGAACCTTCTACCCACTTCTGTAGCTAATAAAGTGTACATTGGTATGACTATACTCACCATGTATGGCACCCGTGACGATATAGGTTCGACCGCGTTCATGAAATCATCTCCCTGGTCACCATTATTATCGTCTAAGTCGTAGGCTATGTCACCTGAAGACATCGGGGAAAATTGATATTTTGATACCCTAATCACCTTTCAATGTTGTAAAGGTTTTGTTTTTAAACCATTGTTCATTTGTCAACTTATAGAATTGTTTCAACGATAACTTGGATTCGGTTCGCAAAAGATAGTCCAAATCCAAATTATGTTCGTATCTAGATACGAGATGAATGAAGTTTGTCCAAGGTTTTTGATCTAGGATGATCTAGGGCAACGTGACAGAGTTTCAAGAGTTTATCAAACACCCCAGTTACTCTGAGCTCAGAAGTCTGTGACAAACGCATATTGTACGCAACAAAACTAACCAATATGGAACACGATGTCAAATTCATCATTATGTGTGGCATTTAGTAGTGCATTCAAAGCATATCCGTGTTTCAGGGAAAAGTCCCCGAAAATTGCGGCCCGCAACTCCTTTTTCGGGTCGATTGCCAGGAATGTGAAAACAGACGACATCTCATCGGAACTTCCCACCGAGTAGTCTGAACAAAAATCATATTTTTCGAGATCTTTATCTTTTTTACTTTCAAACACACTCAGGAAAGATAGTGAAATTGCGTTATTCTCTAAATTGTATTTGCATAGGAAAGACTGAATGGGAACTTGGCTGAGAAGTATTACACATTTTCAGTAAACAGGATACTAATCATAAACATTTGTGTGCTCCTATGCAAAAAAACAGAGATGTGAAATAAGTGTAAACATAGAGGAACAAAGTATGAACTTACAGTATCTCTGTCCCGGCTCGAGCGAATCCATGACAGCTCGATACGTGTAGCGAGTCTTGTGTTTGTCTCCCTGGTCCTCCCAACCTGGAAGAATAAAGTTCCATCAAATTTTAATGATAACTTGAACGTAGTTGTGATCAAATATTTTCCGTTTTAAATACACCCTGGCACGTTGACAGTTCTCAACTCTTACAGTGTGAACACTATAGAATGATAACATAATAATTGTTTGCCTTTCAAAACTTTATGCACTTCGAATAACTCATTGGCCATTTAATTAAACGAAAAACTGTGCATCCAAACCAAATAATACTTCAGTATGAGAAAATAATGAACTTTTTTGGAAACAAAATAATCGAAAAAAAACTTTTTCCAAAACCAACCAGTAGTAGTAGCTGGTGCAGTTCTGCTCAACTCAGTCGGGCTCGAACCATACATTACGAACGGACGGGTGCGGTCGTCTACTCAAACGAAACATTGAACCAATGATCTGATTTACTCAACTCTCTATTGTTTTCAAAGTGTTTTTACGTTACTTTTTTCTCAAAGTTGGAAGAATTATTTAAAGTCTGCCTGAAACTTTTTGACACACCATTTGACTTTTTTTGTCACTACTTTTGTTCAGTTTTGACGTGCTCCATGAAATAAGGCGAACATGGTTGTTGACTAGCACTATGAGAGCTAAACAACGATCGGATTATCAGTAAATTGAAAATTTTACGGCTGTTAAATTCCAACCCGGTTCGTAACTATTCCGAAAACACTCCGAATTTTCGAAAATCTCGAATCTCGCAATGAACTCGAAACTTATTTTTTGATTTTTCAACTCGATTAACAAAAATAACATAAAGACTGACAGTGATGCTGCGTGAGCCAGGTTACTGTCATTTGCGAAGGAACCCCATGGTAGCTGAGATGCACTTGTTGCACTTTGTTACACAGAGAAAAATGAAGGACGCCGGCAAATAGAAACAATAGGAACATTTCCTGAAATGATCAAACTACAAATGTTTTACCTTAGCCAGTGGTGTAGATGCGAAATACACAATTTGACCTAACTTTTAGATCTTGAAGAAGGACGATTATGTGGTCCAATCGCAAAGGTTCAGTCCTTTAAACTGCAATACATTTTTCAATTGTAGTTTAAAGGACCGTTGACACGAGATTGGTCCACATAATCGTCCTTCTTTAAAGGACTGAAGCGTTGCGATTGGTCCACATAATCGTCCTACTTTAAGAGTGAGGAATCGAACTATCAATGAAGAAATAGCCATTGTCAAGCGAACCTTCATGAAATTTGACTGAATCGTCTGTACTCAGTACAAGGAAATAGGTAAAAGTATAGAGATCACAAGAATACCTATAGCTAGGATCAAAAGATGTACAGCCCAAGGTTAAACAGCGGGCCAGCAGTGAACAGTGGTGCAACTATATATCACCGTGGGCCTTATCAGAAAAAAAGCGTCGAAAGATTCGAAAGGCACAGTTATTTCACGGACATTTAGTAAGAAGTCGACGTGAGACGATCTTTTACAGGGAAATTCACTGGGTACAGGAATTGCAACGTTCATATTGCACGAGATGTTCACGTGCAACTTAAAATTAGGAACTAACAAGAAGTCAGTTCAATAGTTCGATCAACGCTGTCTTCACATTTTAATATTACGTGCAAAACGTCATTCTGTGTTTTTTCTCGAAAACTGGCATAATACTGTTTAACGTGCAGCTTGAACGTGAAACTTAAAATGCGTTATTTCGATATTGCTTTTTATGTTTTGCATATCGACTAAAAAATTGAGCGTTGTTTGGTTTTTTAGCAGTCTATAATCGACGAAAAACTTGAATAGTATTTTCTGCTTATTAGCACACTTACATGGAAAAGGTTGAAATATAGTAGTAGCAAAGTTGAAGGTCTGGAAGTCATACTGTAGAAGGCCATTAGTGCGTGAAATACCAGTTGAACCAGTTAAACCAGTTATGTGCTGAACATGCATTCCATACAGTCCACCTTTAAAGGCAGAGATCCACGCCAGCATCGAAATTGAGATTAGGTCCCTTTCCGGTTCTACTTGGGTAGTTACTACCAGATAATGAGTGAAAAAAGGGAACATTAAAATTTACTTGATGAAATTTATTTTTGAACTTCATCGGGTTTCATCGGAAATCAGGCGGTACCTCTGCGTATATGCGCACCTACCGTAACGCAATTAGAGGTGGCGAACTTGAGGGGTGTCCTAATCATTGTATTTGTGTTTATTTCAAGTTTATGATAATGTTTGAAATTTTGAATAAAAACAGAGAAAATAATTACCTACAAAGAAATAATTTGAGTGTTATTTATTTAACACGGTTGAATATACAACCGCGGCCTAACAGGTAACACGTCCGCGGAACTGCGCGGTACTACCGCGGACCTGCAGGTTGAGAAATTCGAACATTCGCTAACAAACTTACTGTAAAACTTGGGATATTCTTTTTCTTCCTACTATAGATATTCGAAACTGATAAAAATGAGTCATTTATAGGCGATTCAATTTAAATGCTGGCGTGGATATCTGCCTTTAAAGGCAGTTAGTAGGTCATCTTGCTTTTTGAGTCGTACTATCTTTCAATTACTGTAGTAAATGATCATAGTCAAAATAATCGTGCACTTAAATTTTCAAAAATATGAAACGTTCGCCAACAAGCCAGAAAACGCTATTGAAAACTTCAAAAAAGCCGCTGGACTGTCATTTCATTCAGTCTACCTTTAAAGGCACCACTGTTCAGACATTTGTGAGAACTACTGTCTATTTGACCGTCAAACCGCAGTTCTTTAAAATCGAATATCATCAATCAAAAGGACGCTTCACGATTTGCGTCGATTCTCAGAGAACGCGGAACTAAACTTTTAAACATGAACGTAAATCACAGCAGCATAAATTTTGTGGTACCAGGAATAAGTCATTCAAAATTTAAAGTCATTAATTCACTTTTAGTAAGGATTTGGAAAGTACGAAATTTTTCGAAAACTTGATTTCTGATTCTCCTCTGTTTCTGTACTTAATGACTTTCACTTTCAAAGGACTTTTACTTTCAGTCTATCTGAACAGAAACTATCCTTCAACTCTGCTTCTACTAAAATTGAGCTGTAGCTGTAAAACTGAAGATCTTAAGAAGATGAGTTATAAGTAAAACTGATTAGATTTCGGATGAATGTTCGAGTTATGTTTCAAGAGTGTTGTCTATAAGTTTGTGGGTATAAGTTAACATTACTGTGATTCAACTGGAATATCGAAACAAATTTAAACATTTAAGGTTAGGCTTGTTTTGAACGTGTCAGCTTCGGATACAGGAGAGAGAGATTGAAAGAAGTCTAGTATAACAGAACTGAAAAGTGGTCGACAAATAAAATCGATGTAGTCAACAAATTATTTCAAAGAGGAAAACAAAGTGGCCATATTTTACGATTGAACTTCTGATATACTTGTTTTCCGTTGAGAAATTGGTGGGTAAACACACATTTTGATTGTAAAAGGGGATAAGAGAGAAACATAGAAAGGAAGAAAAAACAGAGATAGAGGAAGGGAGAAAGATAGGGAAAGAGGAAGAGAAGTATGGAGACAGATATAGAGAGAAAATCAACTGAAGATTTGAAGTGTAGCATAACAAAAACAGACACGAGAAAAAAATGAATTTATTGTATTTCCTGTATTTTCTTCAGTGTTGTCACGAGTCCGCAAATGTCTCTCTTCTCCAAAAGTTCGTTCGGCGAGAATAGATCGTCTTCCCTGAAAAGTGTGTTTTTAGTTTGGAAAAAGGTTTTCGCTGAACTCGTTAATTGAACCAAAATCAAACGGCATGATTTCAGGAGGATAGGCTCAACTGATGAGGAACCAACTATCTGGAAACAACACCAAAATTGCCTTGAATAAAGGTTGAAACGAAACATGATTCCTATTCAAAACGTATTTATGACACACAACATGTTTTATTCAAATGAAATAACACTTTTTGAATAAGTGGAAAGGAACTATTGTATGAAGTATGAAGCTCAAATAGTTTTCAGTACTGTTTTGTGGCCGCTTCATTGGCGTTCTCCTAGAATAGACTGTTAAAACTGACCCCATTCAAGTTGTACTTTGCTCTTCCAACAAACCCTATGTTTCGAACACTGCTCAAGTTGCATTGGGATCAAACTACAAACATCTGTAGACGGCAACATGACGTCACAAAACTTGTATAGCTATATTTGTACCACGTGCAGTTCACGTAAAAACTCACGTGAGTCCAAATCGTTTACAGCTCTCAAGGAAATTTGTAACGTTGTCAGTGGCAGAAAACAGGGATGGCTTGTCGTTGATGGGTCGAATTAGGCTCCGCCCACTCAGACGCTCCAGAAATCTGAATATCAGGGAGTAAACTTGAATTCGAATACATTTATGTTTTTTTTCACATTTTACCTGGTACTCACGTAGAACTAGGAAAAGTGGTAGCCACCTTCTGGGAAAAGGTTATAATACTCTTACCACTGTTCTTCTTCTTATAGTTATCGATTGATCTCTTCCTCCGTTCATTCCGTTTGACGTGTTATGTAAAATAGAGAAACAAATAGAAAAACTACATATTCTCTCACCTGCACAGTATCTTCCCGTCGAACAATGTCTCCATGGCCTCCTCTCTCTGTTGTGGGATAGAAACCCCCGTCACTCGACCGACCCAATTCAGAATATTCTGCTCTTCGACGTCGTTACGACGACCTTGAAGCTGAAAAAAGAGAGATCATATTTTCCTAGCAACTATTCGTGCACACAGTAACTTTATCAAGCTACAGTTTTCGTTATTCGGATATTCTTGGCCATGGAACCATGCTGGTATACTGCAGATCTCTTTTTCACGCTTATGTTGTTAAAGCACTGTGGAAACCGCAACAGTTTAATACGAAGTGGAGACACCTTTTGGTATTTTTTGTTTGTTTTGTTTTTCTATTTCTGATCACCGAGCTGTATACTGGAGGTGATGTTTACGGTTATCTCAATAGTTCTGTATCTCTTTTGAGAGACAACAACGTAATGATGTTACATGCAAAATCACTAACTCCATATTATTATTAGGTTAATTATTTGAACTGAATATATGTGTGTCACTTGGACCTTTTACTGAGAAAGTTAGTATAACTATATCTACTACTAATCAATATATTTCCACGTACCCACGCCATTCTATAGTTCCTGTTCTGTTTCGATCCATAGGTGAATGCTGATCGCTCCTTATTCGCCGTCAATTCGGGGTATTGTGAGGAACCGGTGAACTTCTTCCAACCGGCAGCCATGCTGAAATGACGTCATTGACGCGTCATTGATTATATCGATCAAATTTATCGACTTCTGAATAGAGATACGAGAAAGTTGATGGTGTGCTGGATTTGTTGATTCAGTAAAAAGCAAACTTGTTACAAAAGAAAAAGCAGTAGTAAATAGAGCAACACAGATTTTCGGAATGAAAACCCAAATTTCAGTACAGCACATTGTAAATTTTGTTTCAGTGTCCGTGATTTTTTTCACAGAACTAGAGAATAACTAGTACTTGTGGGAGAATCAGTGAATCAGACAAAAATAGACTGGTCTCAAGCACCTATCATACTAACAGTATTCATTATGTGCGCCTATGCGCGAAGGTAAATAATCAATATTTGTTTTCCGGTATTGCTCAGCATTCGAGTACTCGTACAGAAAAAGAGCAACGAAGTTTCAACATTATACTAATGTATCAAAAATAGAATAATTCATTACCGACTCTGAACCGTAGTACGTACGCTAGAACATCAGCGAAATAGAGTATGTTGGAGAAAACGCAGGTTGAAATACAGAGAGCGGCTCAGTAAACCTCGTCTTCACAAGTTCTTAGCTTCTTTTTCTACCATTATAATAACCTGAAAATCTAAACAATCTAAATGAGAGGAAAGTATCTTAGTAGACCGCACACGGTGTTTATGCTTTCTACGACCAAGCTCTGATACTTTCTTCAAACAGACACACGACTGAAAGCTGGCCCCGGAACATTTGCGCATCATCCAGAAAAGTAGGGCATAGTCTTTTCCATTCCTACTGAGACTCCTACAGTAGGATTTCAAAACTTCCAAGCCGTTTCGCTCACTTAATTTTGATCGGAGACGTTGAGGATTTCAGAACCTCATTCTCCTTCTCACGTCGAGTAAATATACGAGAGCATTTTCCATGAAATACAGTTTAAGCTTCACAACAGCCTTCGAGAAGTTTGTAAGGTTACTGTAGGAGTCTCAGTAGGATTGGTGTGAACTGTATTCTTGAAATCACGGTTCAAGTTTTTTTTCCTTTCTCAGAACATTGGGCAAAGATAGTTCGTCAAATTCTGTCAAACAAAATTTTTCAAATTTTTCGCTAGTCTCGCAGAATTACACGTTGTTTATAAACTCAAGTCATTTTTCAATCGATGAAGTACATCATACAACAAAAAACAGTAATCCAGGTGTACTTTATAAGGCGATGGATATAGAAAGACAGACAAAGATAAGGTAGATCATACTACAGACTACAGTAATCCCAGTCTAATTCGTAAGACGATGGGTATAGAATGAGACAATTGTGTGGTAGTTTGAATGCTTCTGCGCGAAGACGAATATATTTGAGTGGAATTGTTTTTGCTTGCAAAAGCAAACAATTCGCCCACACGGAGAGAGCAGGCTGAGTCAAGGCAAAAGGACTCATAGTCCCTGCCCAACCGATATTGGTGAAAGAAGACAAGTAATGTACGAGAAATACCGATAAATAATGAAATACCATATATAAAAAAACGATAAATGGGTAAAATGTTCGCTATGTCATTCATCAAAAACTAGTTTTCAACTCATCGGTTGAAGATGAACTGTATATATCGGGGACGTTAATGTTACGTCAACGAACGTGTAAATTGAGCTAGTCCGAATAAGTTTTACCAATAAGTCTCTGAGCTCAGAATTTTATATGAAGCTATCGACGTTGTTAGAACAACTACGACTTTTTTCTGTTACTACTTTGTTGACATTTGTATTTTTTCAAATAAAAAACGAAATTATTGCAATTTGTTTATTGCAAACTATTTGCAATCTCATTTATCGAAGTCTCGATAAAAATTGCACATTGAGAAGGGGAGACACGAGGAGACTGACATCTGGTTACTTTTTCTGAAATAAATAAAACTGTTATTTCATAACTAGTCATCTAAATAGTATCATAGTACGTTTTCTCTAATATTTATCCGCTGAGGTACCATCAAGTAACAATAAATTTAAATAAAAATAGCAACTTTTCGAGCACTGCACTATGGTTTCCTTTTAGATTTTGATGCGTTTCACGGACTAGAAATGTGAACAAGATCCATCTTCAAGAAAACTGAATTGAAAAACTTCCGAAACTAACCTCATAGTTGCTGACACTGCTGCTGCTACTGTCGCTGTCGGTGGCGACACTCCAGTTCTGCTTCTGCTTTTTCTTGTCCTTGCTGGTCAGAACCCCCTTGTCAGATTTCGTGAAAGCGGCAGACTGGAGGAAGACAGAAGCGTCACAGACCTTCATGTCACTGGAAGTCAAATAAAATTTATTAGACAATCTGTATATAGTCGTCGCCAACGGAAAGGTGAGAGGATACTGTAAATCTCACTTTCCGCTGTGTCACATGTCTTCGATTTCAAAGCCCCACGAAACTTCTCACGTTTTCACTCAGTTAACTCACGGTGTGTACAGAGTGACCCTTTTCGGTTCCAACACTTCCAACTGGCTGATCTTTTGAGGCGGCTGCAATTACAAAGTTAGAATGATCATATATAGGATTTGTCAAACCGTTGTGGACACCGTACCATCGATTTTGTATGGAACGGGGTTTGGCGAGCGGCCAGTTCGTCTGCGTATCATTGATCTACTCACTCTCTCAACTGCTGACAGATAATCAACGACCGCTCGCCCCGCATCGCTCAATCAATCGAACCCTCTGCTGTCTGTATGGGGAAAACGGCGACTATAATTTTTTATTAGCTGAGTTTTAGTTAATTTTCGATCAATTGACTGAATGATTTTTCCAAAATTTTCTTCAGAAACTCACAGTGAATTAATCTCTGGAACAGTTTCTCCAAAAAAAATACCGGGCTTTCACTATTTTGTAAATGTAACCTTTTTTCGGATCTAGTACTGGTTTCTAGTTTGTTGTCGCGAAAATACAGTCAGACCTGACGTATGCTAGAAGTCAATTGAATAGTCACGTAAAGTTAGCATTCTAATGAGGCATCGTGCACTTTGTCATTGCACTTTTCTGAGCTCTGATTGGGTTAACATGGTTGACGTGACTGCGCAACTGACTAACAGTATATTGGAGCTAAATTTCTGAACAGCTCGTATCTAACGTACTCGTTAAACAGTAGTTTTAATAATGAAGTTCCAAAAACCAAAAACTGCTGGTCCAAAAACTGCACTTTGAAAAAAAGTGAGTTACATTCTACAAAAAGAATTCTACAGATTTTCATCAACGAAACACAAAAAAAGTCACCTTCTGAACTTCGTCATAATCGAGCAGATTGATGATGGAGCGAATGGTGTTCATTCCAATGTGAGAAACACCGAAATGCTCGTTATCCAGTGCCTTCAGCTTCTCCAACTTAGCAAGCGGTTCGTAACGTTTTCTAAACAAAACATGATTTTCGGTATTTATAGTCCGTAACTAAAATTTTCTCTCGAGTTCCACTACTATTCTCTGTTTTTGAGTACCTAAATCCTCTGAATAAAGCATTACGACCCTCTGTTGAAGTACTTTTGCCTTCCAAAGAAAACAGTTGAAGTTAAAGTGAATAGTAGCAAACGAAGTTGAGTATTGATTGACCCCCTCTTCGAGATTGTAGCAGCACGGGAAAATACCTACAGTACGGGTCGAACTCCAATTTTCCCATTTTCTGTGCTAATAACCAATAAGTTATGTACTGAACAAGTACAGTGCTGATAAGTACTTACTGTGCAAAAAGTCTCTAAAGAAAATAATTTGCTAATTAGCACTTGACTAAACAAGTACTGCAGTACTCATCAAGAACTAAGAAGGTTATGTACTGCAGCAGTACTGTACTGAAGTACGACTCACGGATGCGGCTGCTAGGGTGGACCGTACTGTACCGAAAAGGTACTGAACCAAATAAGTACTGTACTCAATCAGTACTGAATAGATGATGTACTGCTGCAGTACTGATGAAGTCCTACTAAAGTACTGCACTGAGGTACGACCCACGGATCGGGATGTTTGGGTGGAACTTCCTGGCGGCTCTCGGCGATTTTGAAGAGCATGAACATGGTGACAGCCCTGCTCGGGGGCGGCTTCTCCAACAACAGAGATTTGGCCTTCCAAAACGGTTGACCCTGGAAATAGAAGTAGAATAGGTGACTAATAAACAATGTTAACAACATAAATAAATTGATCAACATTGTAAACATGGTGATCAACAGAGATTGATGATTCCTGACCAACTCCAAGGGGAGAGAGCGTGGAGGTCAATGAGGCGGCAGAACGTGTCAGGACCGTCTGCGTCTCGTTGACCTGCACACTCTCTCGTCACTATTTACATCAACAAACAGCTTGCCATCGTTATCGTTGTAGTCTTTGACCAACTCCAAATCGATAATGCAGTGCGTTAACTACGTTACAGTACCTCACAGTAACCCACACTTCCCATAACGAATCTGCGTCTCTCTGACCTACACACTCTCTCGTCACTACTCACATCGACGAACAGTTTGCCATCGTTATCGTTGTTCTTGACCAACTCCAGATCCGGTCTGTGATCGGTGTCGTTCAGCCAGTCCGGCGCGGGCTCATAGATGCTGTCCTCCTCCACGAATCGCGAGATGCCCATGCTGGAAAAAAGCCAATATATATTTTAGTTTATACTATACAATTTCATATCATTTTATACTATTTTACTGTATAGTTTGCACTATAAAAGTGTTGTTTGTTATAGTTTGATCTTGATACAAGCCATGACTCACAAATTTAGGCTACAAACACTGTGATACGCGAGTTGCCCATTCTAAATGGACGCAGTATATATAGTCGGAAGCTTTTTGGCGGCCTGAACGTTTGTCAATAGTCAACAGACCAATAAATGGAACATTTCACGGAAAAAATACGCAATAAATTTTTACAGTGGTTTGCGCAAATTTCCAGGTCAAAGTTTGGTATGTTGGAGGTTTTAGATTTTCTTCAAGTTTGCTATCTTTTCCACCTCTCAATTACTCACTTACACACAATACACAGTTTGAAACCAAACAGATGAAACCAAAAACTATGAATTAGCAAAAGAACGAATGAAGCCCATACAGTCGCCGCACGCTGGAACAATTTCCACCCAATTTGCCAAAAATGGAAAACAAACTCACGGAAAGGCGTTTTCATCGTCCACAATGTAATCGTCCTGTAAAAAAAACAGTTTGAACTTTATATATTCAAACTCTACAATTCAAGTTCATTATGTTGTAAAGACGAGAATCTCAGGGGTTTTCACTCCATTTATCTCGTACATAGACGATATAATGGGTTATAGTTATAATTGTTTTCACCGTGAAATAAGCAGTTTCGAAAACTTGAACTTTTGAAAGTGAACTTTTGACTTTTTCGTTTTCACTTCTCAACTTCAAAACTCCAAAACTGTCTTGACACTTTTTCCTACACGTCTTCAATGTCGTTGAAAGTGAACTTCAAAACTTCTGAAAGCGAAGGCAGTTGACACATCTCAAATCACGATTAACATTTTTTTATTAAATATTCTCTATTTTCTGAGCGGGAATTGGTCTTTTTCTTCTCTACAAAATGATTTCAGTCGTTACCTTCGGTTCAGAGAACTTCCGCTGCGCCTTCTTGATACCGCGATCCAGGCCGGTTTTCGACACGGACAGCCGCTTGGCGAAGTTGGTGAAGCCCTTCTTGAGACGACCTGAATCGGTAGTAGTCTCAGTAAGAATGTACCTCCTGTTTAGAGCAGGTCTGTACAATGTGGCTCCCTGTAGTATGATCTCGTTCCTTTTTGGTCGAAGTGCGTAAATTATGACGTGCATCAAGTTCAAACTACAACTAGAGGTTGGGAGTGCACGCACATTCCGGCATCTTCATTCCATCCTGTCTCTCTCGGTCAATCTTAGCGATGGAAATTATAATTAAAATAAAGAAACAAACCTTTCATAGAGTTCTTATCCTGCTCCTTCTTCTCCTTCTGGAAGAAATACCATAATTACTACCACGAATTTCACAATTAATATTTTCACTTTTTATCGATAACTTATCGTTACAATTATATTTTCTATAGTCGAAATCATGCTACTCATATCGTATCCATTCGTAACTTCAATTTTACCAGAATGACTTTGAACAGTCTTCGTAAAAGGGAAACTGATACGAAAATCGAGATACGGAAACGTTTCAGATAGAATTTACGTGTGATAACTAACTTTAGAGCCTCAGTAAGGACGAGAAAAACAATAAACAGTTGCGTACACGTACCTTCCCCTCAGAAGTTGAGGAAACGGAAGTTGATGTAGCTGAAGCAGCTTGTTGAGCCTCAGCTCGCGCTTGAGCCTGAGCTTCAGCTTGAGCTTTGGCTTTAGCCTCGGCCTCCGCCACAGCCTCCTCTCCCACTGCCTCTTCCCAAGCGGCACGAATTTCGGCTGCTTTCTTTATTCTTTCCTGTTGCTGTCTCTTCGCCATGGCGTTGTACTGAAACATTCAAGTGATTTAAAGTATCCTATAGTCTGTTTAGTTCCGAACTGGACTCGTATCCATCAAAAGTGTTGCATCCCTGCAACCTCTCGCGTTGCGTGTGCAGGGCGCCGGCTGGGCATTTTGCCAGATCAGGGCACAATCAATAATCTTTCCAACAGCCAAATAAAAGTTTAACCTATTCATACAATTATTCTTTAGTTATGATATCTTTGCCTCTTCTAAAGTGTTTTTGTGAGAGATTATAATATTCCCTAATCACAATTACCAAATTTACTCAACTTTTCATTTGGATTTTTGAAAACTTTTGCACACATTGAAACTTTCGTGATCGCCGTGTATGGGCCGTTCCCGCGTCGCGCTTCCAACTAGCCCTAATGGCCGAGTGGTCTAAGGGGCTGCTTACAACGAGGTGGCTGTCCATCTCCGTAGGTTCGATCCCCCAAGCTGTTCTTATTTTGAAATGGCGGAATCACTGCCCAGCTAGTGTTTGAAGAGTTTGAATAGTTGCCAAGTCATAAGCTCCGCCCCCATACTCATACAGTAAACGGAGTCCAGTTCGGAACTAAATAGACCATACAATTCAATGAGCAGACAACTGAAATAAGGTTAATCGCGCGCAGCGCGAAGCGCTGCGTGTGAGTTGTGTTTGGTTTGGCCATTGCGCACGTATTTTTGGCTTTCAAACCACAAAAGTCTTCAAATAAAACATTTTTTCGAAATTTAAAAGAAGAGAGAGCTAGATATCTATTAAATACATGTTGTGTGTAAAAATTAGGAAAATCGGTCAAGGTTGAAAAAAGTTATGCTGTCGTGTCGTTATGAAAATTTCCGTTGTCCCTCGTCCCTCGTCCCTCGTCCCTCGTCCCTCTGGACGCATAGAAAATTATTTTTTTAACTACTGGACCAATTCGGCTGAAATTTGGCACACATATGTAAACCCCAAAGTTAGCGCGGCCCAAGAAGTTTGGTGGTGTCACGTTTCGTTTGGCGCTTGGCGCGGGCGCCAATAGGCGCCAGTAGCAGGAAAATATGTGTTCCCATGGATGAAATGCTCCGAAATTTTGCACAGAGGTTAGATTAGTGAATCTCAGCCTTCTCTGAACATTTGGTTCCATGGTTTATATTTGGCGCCAAACGCTGGCGCCCAGTGGCGCCAAATTATAACAACGCCAGGCAAGTAGGGTAACGAGCGAAATGTTCCACAGATGTCCGAACTATGAACATAGTTAACGAATACGGCTTGGATACCAACATTTCTTCGACATTCTGCGCCAAAACGGTACTTTATCCGCCAATTGGCGCCAAAATTGAAAATAGGGTTTCTGAACCAAAAAACAGTCGGAAATTGTGCTAATTGGTCGAGGCCATTCATTCCAAGTTATTTGTTACCAGTTAGAGTAACTTTATATTTGGCGCCAAACGCTGGCGCCCAGTGGCGCCAAATTATAACAACGCCAGGCAAGTAGGGTAACGAGCGAAATGTTCCACAGATGTCCGAACTATGAACATAGTTAACGAATACGGCTTGGATACCAAAATTTCTTCGACATTCTGCGCCAAAACGGTACTTTATCCGCCAATTGGCGCCAAAATTGAGAATAGGGTTTCTGAACCAAAAAACAGTCAGAAATTGTGCTAATTGGTCGAGGCCATTCATTCCAAGTTATTTGTTACTAATTAGAGTAACATGTTCTATATTTGGCGCAATGGCTGGCGCCCGTTCGCGCCAATGGAGAAAATATTTTCTTACTGTAATGACGCAGATTTTTCACAATACTCAGATTTCAATTACCGAAGCGGAAAAAAGCTGTTTTTCGAATTTTTCAGGATCACATTGTTTGAAAACCTGGAACTTTCAGATATCAGGATGTTTGATAGTCACCACTATTCAAAAATCGTTTTTCAAAGTCAACTCTAGAAGTGGTTGTACTAGTACAACTAGCAAAAAGAGAACAATTTGTAAAAAGTGGGGGATAAGGAAGTGTGTGAGTTCTGTTCGGTTTCACCGTTTTCTGAAAAAAGTGAACAATACGATGTTGTGAATGAGTGTGCAACAAAAAAAGAACAATACATTTGTTTGCACAACGATTCACAAGAAACAGAATATACAAAGTATAACTTGAACGTAAAAGTGCATAGTGGTTTCCCCTAAGAACGTTGTGAACCGTTGTGCAAACAAATGTATTGTTCTTTTTTTGTTGCACACTCATTCACAACATCGTATTGTTCACTTTTTTCAGAAAACGGTGAAACCGAACAGAACTCACACACTTCCTGGTCCCCCACTTTTTACAAATCGTTATTAACTTAGTACATCAATTAATAGATGAACTAAGAACAATGAATACTGTTTTGAAAAGATGGGGGGGGGGGGTAAACTTTCTCCAAGAATCGTGAGAAACTAACGAAAGCTGTCAACGTCCAACTTGAAGTTCGAAAGAACTTTAATTCGATTCTTCAGGAACTAACTCGAAAATGCTTGAAACTTGATCAACAAAACTAACCCTATCGAGGTTGGCTTTGAGTTTGTCGAACTCAAAACTCGACTCGACTCGAAAAAGCTCAACTCAAAATCTCGAACTCGGTACGACTCCAAAACTAACCCTATCAAGGTTGGCCTTCAGCTTGTCGAACCTGTTGTTAAAGTCAAACTCGACGAGACTCGACTCGAAAAAAGCTCGACTCGACTCGACTCGACTCGACTCGACTCGACTCGACTCGAAAAAAGGTCGACTCGACTCGAAAAAAAAATGTGAACTAGATTAAAGGGGGGCTGCATTGAATGCCGGATTTGGCTAACGGCGTTAGCCGAAAGGGCGCGAGAGTCGGAGAAGTGCGCACAATCAGTATTCATCTACTCCAAATCATCCTCTGCATCTCTGACAGTAAGCAAAAAATCAGTGAAATTTTGATAACAGAGCTTTGCATTGGACATTCTAGCAAGAAAAGGACATATATCAAGCTGTCTTAGTTCGATCTTTTATTTGAAAATTCATTGCAGCCTCCCTTCACGAGCCCTAAAACTAACCCTATCAAGGTTGGCCTTGAGCTTGTCGAACTTGTCCGGATTCAGGATAACTCTCTCCACGGTGAACCGATTGCGAAGCTTCCTTCCGATAGTAGCATCCAACGCACGAAGACGTTCTTCATGCTGCAAAAAATCTGTTTATAATAATTGGACAAAATAAATATTATAATATTTCCTAATGGCGTCTTTTGCAACGTCCTTATCTTCTTGAACAAACTATTTAAATAAAACTATCACAAAATGTGAGAAAAAATGTAAATATGGTCTTCTTAGTATGTTATGTAGCATGGTCTTTTTTTTCGCCTTCTGAACTTTCACTAACATAACTCCGCGAAACTTTGGTTTTAACGTTACACAAATTTTGAATGGTAAAGAAAAGCCCTATAACGCAAATTAAGAAATGAGAGGACATTGAAGGTTAAAATGGTTGTTTTCAGTTCAGCTGGAAACTAGTAGGACGATTATGTGGACCTTTCCCGACGCATCGGTCCTTTAAACTAACGCAAATTAAAAATTGCATTACAGTTTAAAGGAACGGAGCGTTGGGATTGGTACACATGATCGTCCTTTTTAGGTTGTCAATATTGAAAAGTGAAGTAAAGATGAAAAAGATATAGAGAACAACATTCCCACCAGCTGCTGCTCCGTCTTCTCGGGTGTCTGTTCACTTTCCGGTTTCGATGGCACTGTTTCAGTTTGGGGAACCTGAGATTTGAACTTTTGTATGTTCGTATGAAGTATGTTGTTAGTTATAACTTTATTTCAATATTTACGTCAACTGTCCTTTGCAAAATAAACTAAGTAACACTGAGCGTTAGAAAAAATCGAGGGATATAAGAAAGCGGAATGTCAGAGTTGTAGTTTGATGTTTCTACACGATGAAGATTGCAAAATACAACTGAATAAAACTGTGACCAAACTACAAACACAGCTGATTGAACAGACATCTACCGTTCTAATCTGTGTTTTCTAGAAACTTGGCTGTGCAGTTAAAAAATTAGTGGTTGGAGGGGCAAGGGGCTAAATTATACTCTGAAGTTTAAAGTTTGTAGTTCAAAAGTATGGAATAAAAAGTGAGATTAAAGGAGACCGAAACACAACCCTGAATGTCAGAAAGCTGCTGTATCCTACTTTCGATTGGACGCGTTGCGTGTCGCGCGGCATTGTCATGTGAATGTCACGTGGGACTGATCGAACCAATATACGAGTTATTTGTGCTCTCTGATCATCACTACAGTTAAAAGCAGCCCGAAACAAAACCTCTGTCCAAGTCGTGTCCCGGTCTCCTTTAAGTAAAAAGTAATGTAAAGTAAAATCAAAGTAATCCTCTTACCTTCTGTTCCTGGTCCTCGTCGTCCGAAAAATTTTGTTCAAACCAAGACTCGGCATCATTATCGGAATTCCAGCTAAAAATATGGTAAATAACGAATGCAATTGAAGATGAATGACGAATAATATTGAACTACAATAAATATGAAACCAATAAAATTAGAGGAGCTATGCTTAGAAGTACGTCAAGTGCTCTAATATCACTTTACTAGTGGTGAAGTATGTAGTTTTATACATCCTACAATTATCGTTGTTCTGTTTACCATCACAAAACTTTTGAATTCACGTTAACACTATCGTAAACGTTTCTTGCATTTGGTTTTGATTTCCTATTACAAAGATTGATCGAAGTTTGCATCGAAAAACAATCTTTGAAAATTTTTAACATGTACTGTAGCAGTCTAGCCCGATCACTGAAAAGAACGCGTTGCACGTTTTCAAGTTCGTTTTCAAGTTTCCAGACATATACACGTTTTCGCAACCAAAGAGCACGAAGTTTTCTCAGACATTGTACGTGCGTTCGACTTTTACTGTCTGCGTCTCTCTCACGTAAAATCTATCACTTCCCATTTCGAAACAACCGCTAGAAAGGTTTGCAAAAGTCAAACAGAAAATGCACTTTCTGGTAGAGAAATGTATCAATCTATCGTTTTTGGTCGAGATTGGGTGTTTGGTTCTACTCGAAAGTGATGTGACCATAATCTACTTCATTCCTCTTATTAAAATGAGTTATATTAGATTGAATCAAAATGAATTCTAATGAAAAGATTAAGAGGTTTTACAGAAAGTGTTTCAGGACTGTTCTGTTTTCTCTGAAAAAGAGCCCTCCGGAAGTCTCACTACGCATGAAAACAACTAGAGTTCCAGAATTTGTCAAGAAAACTCACATATCTGCTAGATTATTTCCCTTCCTTTGCTTCTTTGAACCACTGAAACAGTAAAAATTAAACATTTAACAATTTTTCATCTGAGTACGTATGCTAGAAAATCCCGGCATCTTAATCCAATCCTGCGTCTCCTCAAACATACACTATTTCTCTGTTCTTACATCCGGGCGGGATGTGAGAGCAGAAAAGTAGTGAGGCAGAATGAGAGACGCAGGGTAAGATGAAGGTACCGGGATCTTCTAGCATATGTTCTCTGATTCTGAATTTACGCAACATCAAACGAACGTGTTAATACAGTATGAGTTTTGGTTAAAGTTTCTCAGGACATACCATGAATTGATCTTTTTGAGCTGATATAAACAAAACAATAACCCTACAATGATAAAAAAAATAAGAAAATGAACATACTCGTTGCCGCGGCTCGAGCCAGACTTTTCCTGAAAAGAAAATGTTGATTTACAGAATGCAGTCATTGCGAAGTTCGAAAATTTAACAAAAGACTAGCGAAATATGATTTTTTTGAGTTATTCACTACGAAGATTTGGAAAAATGTTGGCTTCAAGGATGAGAAATTAGTTTTAGTAGGAAAACCGGTGGGGACAGTACAATGCGATGATTTGCAATAATGCTGGCTTAACATTTCGGGAAACTACAGAGGGTGAATGACAGTTACTTGAGTTAGTTTTAAGTCAGCTAAGTTGAGTAAGGTTAAGGTCAATTAGTGAAATGTGAAGATTGGGAAGAGTTTTCACCTGGTTGGAATCCGACATTGAAGCAACTGTTCGCGGTGAGTGAAAGTAGTAGAAATGAATTGAAAATGGCGAAAAACGTAAAAAGTGGTCTAAAATTGACGTTTGTTGGTGTACAGAAAGGGCGAAAATCGGTTACGTGAGGAGTCTGGCTTTGACTCGTTAACGGAGTGCATTTTTACACGTAGCAGGTTTGGAAACAAGAAAAGAGAGAGAGGGGGGGGGGGAGAGAGAGAGGGTGTGAGAGAGATAGGGAATGACTGATAGAGAGAGATAGAGAGGGAGAGGAGAGGGGAGGGAGAGAAAGACACACTAATATAAGCATTCAGAGAAGGATTGAGGAATAAAGGCTGAGAAAGAAAGAAGGCAAGATAGACAGACGGAAAGAGAGAGAGAGAGAGAGAGAGAGAGAGAGAGAGAGAGAGAGAGAGAGAGAGAGAGAGATAGAGACTTGTTGGAGGGACACAGAGAAAGAGAAGTGTGTGTGCACATTATGTTTCTCTTCTCAGTTGCTCAACCAGTAAAACTGTGAAAATATCAAGGATGCGTTTCAATCATTATCTCAGACCACCGAAACATATATCACAAATATGTCGAACTGGAGCGCAGAAGTGATACCTTTTAGATTAGTCACTATCGTGGGGAAATCGAGAATCTCCTAGGCAGACTCGTTATTTGGTCAAGTACACATAGAAGTTTCAAACACCAAACATGCATTTGTTGGATCAAACTACATTTCCATAGTGAGGATAGCTGCTTCAACTCCTTCTGGGGCAATTGCAGTCGGGGGCGATACTTCAATTTTTCCAATGAAATAGTTTGAAAATACCTGGTTTTTATTTTTTTCAACCCGTAATACATTGTGAATCGATTTTTGCATTATATGTTTCAAACCTGTCATTTTACAATTATAGTATTGCAATAAACTCCCACTCCACCGCTCAGTTGTTTCGCTCGCCCAACTGGTAGTTCAGTACTCACCCGATGTAGTTTGCAAGTCGCTCCGGTACTTTTTTGATGTTCTCTATGTTCCTTCGCGTTATTTACAGCCGTTTTCTGCCTGAGTCAGCAACCAGCTGTCAACAATGCTACCTATCAACCGTAATTACATTTAGCACCAGACTTGAAGACAATTTTTACTTGAAACTTGAAGAAACATCATGAAATGTGCGAAACATAGTGGTAGGTCTTCACTCTGCTCTCATAGCACTACTTTAAACTGTAATTTGCAAACCTCTCTGGTGTTCTTTAACGCAAGTTCTCTGCAAGCGTGAACGCGTTATTTACAGCTGTTTTTATCTGAGTCATCAACAAGTTGTCAACAATGTGACCCAAGATCAACCATGCGTGCTGATTTCTCGCGCAACGAGCCTTGATAATAATTTACTGCAGTAAAAATCACGTTTTTCTCCTTATTTGAAGAAGATCGAATAGAACTTTGACCACGTATGTTTAGTCTGTTACACGCACTTATCACCTCTTACAGTGATATACTCAAAGTCACAGAACAAAATTGACCCTCCAGCAATATTGAAAAAAACTGAAATGTTGTGTTTTTGTTCTCCACATTTCTCACTACAAACTCTATGAAATGTATACCGAAAAAAGCAAATAGTTTTGTAGAAAACGATATACCACTATACACGGCTCGGAGAACATCTAAGGCCGTGTGCAATAATATCCCAGAACCCAGATCCCACCACGCGCCTCACCCTTCATTTGTTCATTTACATTCCAAGAATGTGGCACTCGCTCATGAGAGAGAGAGAGCAAAATTCGAGATTAAAGAATTCGAGGTAAACAAAGTCACGTATAGTGGTTCGAAAGACCTTGTTTACTCGTTGATTCGCAAAAATCATGTTCCACACGGCAATAATAAAGAGTTGGAAAATACGACTTGAACCGCGCTAAGGCACCAAATACATTTTCCAAGTTTTGTATGTGATATTCATTAAAGATACCTTATGGTACTGACGTTTACTTTTCTCGTTTTTTTTCTATTAGAGGCCGATTTTTTTGCACTTTTTCGGTTCGAAGTCTTGAACTTGAAAACAAAACTTCAATCCCGTTTTCTCGAATATCCCACGCCTTTTCTCCTGAAAACATCAGAAAGTGTTCGTATTGCATTTGTAAACAAACACAAACTTGTGTACCCACAACAATGAACTTCGCCCACGTATTGCATTCCTTCAACAATCTCTTTTTTTTTTCGTTCAGTATTCATCTATGAGGCTCACCAAAGTCACGTTTTTAACACTGTGTTTGTATCCAAGAGAACATTTGCGTGTTTGGTTTGGAAGCACAACATTTTTTTTTGATTTTGTCGAGTAAAGTTTTATGTTGTTGAGTTTCGCTATCTAAACTACACTTTTTTTCACATTTCCGTAGATCGAAGGTCGGGGACCCGGGATCGAATGCAAAGCCTCAAGGTTAGTCAAAACTTCCGAGATTCGGATGAGTTTTATTTGCTTTCAAATATTTATCAAGTTCTTTTTCAACTGCAAAATTCAACTTATTTTTGGAAAAATCAAAAAGAAATTTTTTGGAACAATCTCTATAATAGCAGAATAGGAAACAGCAACGTATTTGGCACGGACTGAAAGTTTTGCATGCATACTGTTACTGTAGGAGTTTCCGTATAAATGCACCAGACTATAGTTGATTCAATTTAGTGCCAACTAGAGTGTTCGCTCTTTCCAGAGACCTCTACTGTGTATAATGTCCATCCCGCTGTGTTTGTAGTTTGATCCCGTTGCGTCGTGTTCCGAGATCAAACTACTTCTCTGACTTAGGAATTCCCTATAGTTATAATTTGTTTATTTCAGAAACTTCTCGATGTGACGGTGGAAAACGGCGTGTATTCGTATCAAGAGGTGAGCTTTCAGAAAAAAACATTTGAGAGTATAGTCTACGTTGTTTCTACGTGTACCTTTCCGGTGTAGAACCACCGAAAACTTCAACTCGAAACGTGTAAAACTTTCAACCAAAATTATACTTTCCACGCCTTTGCTTAGTGAACAGCAAAGATATCTCGTTTATGGTCCGTTCCGCTCATAAATGAAAACCAACAACAGTAAAGTTTAATAATCTAGTTTCGGAATCTTTCCAACAGCCACGAGCCAAATATTATCCGCAAGAATTGTATCCCAACAGAGAAATAGCGTATATTTAAAGCGACGCAGAGTGGGATCTGACAAGTTATTCTAGCCAATTTTAGGATGACGACAACTGCATGCAGTTCGACTCGTTTGAGATGCTGGACCTAGACGAGGACGAGAGAGAGCAATTAGAAGAGGTAATGATTGTTTTCAGTGAATTATACTTGTTTCAGATTATAGCGGAATGGTTCTTGTGAACATGGGCAGTATGCAAAAGGCAATAGAAAAGGACTACGCAATAAAAATGAATAATGGTGATAAAACTTTATACAGTATAGCCAACATCATTCCAAGACTCGTACAGTATACAATCAAACATCAAACTTTCTCATGACTGTTCTCTAGCGCTTACTTCGAATGTGTTCAACACTGTAATAGAAAATCGGAACCAAATGCAAAAATCCTTCCCAATAACATTTACATAATTAAAACGTTGTGTGAGTTTGTTTCATACTGTAAGAGTTTCGGGAAAAAATTAATTGAAAAACTATACCCTCTTCTAGTTTCTGGCAAGCTGCAAAACCATCTGGATTAGTTTCGGAGAACTTCGTTGTTCCTTCTATCAAATCAGACATCTGCATCAGTTGCTGAACGAAGTGGTCGAGTACAGAAAACCGGATCGAGGTGGGTTGAAACAACGATTACAATAACAAATACATTTAGTTACTTATTTCAATAAAACCTAATTTCGTGGTAGGTCCGTGTAGTTATAATAATGTGCTTAGATGGTGTCCTAAATATCTCACCCTATAGTATCATTACAGTACTACATGCTTGCTCGCGGAATCGGTTCATATTCGATGTTTAAATTTGCATTTTCAGCGTGATACATTAGTACTAAAAATTAACTAAACCATTTGTTTTTGAACGATTCCAGCTCGTCTCAACGATCTAATTACACTTCTGGACAAGGAAATCAATTCGTTCACCGGAGAATCGGCGCGCGTGTGCCAACGTGTCAATCGTGAGTGCACGTGACCGGGAAATCACAATCACAGTAAATAAAAGAAACGCTCAGAATAAGTATTAAGATATAAAACGAACCCTTCAGGCGATATTATCTATCACACAGGTAAAGTTCGACACGTTAGCGACGTTTATTCGTTCATGTACCGAGTAAGTTTTCAAGTTTCAAGTTTTATTCGTCACATCACAATGTTACACAGTGGTGGTCCTTGACCGATCTCGCAATTATCTGAGTGCAAGGTTTTAAGGATTCAACATCATGAAATTAGGAGACAAAGTCAGTAAAAAATCCAAATCGAACCACCATATTAAAATTAACGGAGTCATAGCACATAACAACACCATAGCAACAGCTATTAAATAAATATAACTACTGTAGAAATGCTGATATTACCAATGAATCGACCCTACAACAACCCTCCTGACGACAATTTGAGTTTTCAGAAATGAACAGCGACGTGAAAGAGCGATTGAAAGACGAAGGACTACATACACGTATTCAACGCAGTCAGGTACGAGTTACGGAAATTTGAAAGAATCAAAAATTGACGACACGATTGTTCTAATAGAAGTAGGGAGGGA
Organism: Litoditis marina; assembly: GCA_964036275.1. NCBI lineage: Eukaryota > Metazoa > Nematoda > Chromadorea > Rhabditida > Rhabditidae > Litoditis > Litoditis marina. Next base: position 9,483,725 of record OZ038439.1, read on the forward strand.
CGAAATGTAGTAGGGAGGGACGTAGTAGGGAGGGACGAAATCTTCGTTGTAGTTTGAACTTGATCCACGTTATAGTCGCCATTTTTCCCATAAAGACAGCAGAGGTCTCGATTGATAAAGCAATGCTGGGCAAGCGGTCGTTGATTAGTTGCCAGCAGACGAGAGAGTGTGTAGATCAACGATACGCAGACTGGCTGGCCCCTCGCCAAACCCCGCCCCTCACAAAATCGATGGTACGGTGTCCACAACGGTTTGACAAATTCCATATGAATGTCGACAGAGCAGTCACGGGATCAAACTACAATCTCAGCGGGATGGGACAACGTGTCTGGAAAACAGTCAAAAAGTAGAGCCTTGGATATTTTGATTAGAAACAAATATAATATAATTTTAACAAAATATTGAAACACTTACAGATAGTCGCCATGATGGAGAGGCTGTATCTGATCATTGCCGATTTCAATAAAGAACAAATTGGCTACCAGGAGGAGAATAGAAGTCGCGCGGCTAGAGTGGCAGAGAGACAGAGTTAGTACAAAAAAAAAGATTGGCCAATTCTCAACGAACGAGAAAGTGTGTAGGTCAGGGATACGCAGATCTTAAAGACCAAGGGTCTCGCCAACGTGGAAAATGAGACTAGTTTTGGACTGTATTATATGTCTCCTGTTGTATAAGTACCGGAAATACCATTTTTCAATTGATGATGTGCAACATTTTTGATGTGTTTTTCAATATTTTTCAAATTCCCGCCGCGCTCCTAGTTGCTCCTAGGTCTGAGGTCTTATCAAAGCTGGCCGATTGAATGAGTACATAAGAACTGTCTTTGTTCTCAATACGCACCCTATTTCACGAATTTGGGTCAGAATTCAACGCGATCAAACTACAAACACCGCAGAATAGACAAAATACTGTTTTAAGTTGTAATAGAGAAGAACAAACAATTCAGTAGGTTATTTTATTTGAACAAAATATAATTGTGTCACTAGGACTTTTGGATGGTGGTATTATTAGGTTAATGTGCTCAGTAAGAGATGTACTCAAAACCGTTTCGACCCTGATTCAAGACGGTTTTGGGTTTTCTCAGAGGGTCGGGTCATCATCAGTTGAGCCCCCTGAGAAAATGAAAACAGGACGAAAAGACTTACTGACCGTCTTCTAGCGGAGAATTGAGAGAAATGAACATTGCTCTAACTTCATTGCACATTTCAATTCAGTGTTTCTATGCAGGTGATCCATCCGACGAGGTGCCACCATCCGACGCGGAACCATCGATTTTGCTCATAACTCGCCCCTTCATCGAAACACCTCTCAACTGCGATTCACAGGAATTCGGTCGCTTCCTGAATTCAGGAGAATCTCAAGAAGTGGACGTGCCTGACACAAACCATTTGCTGTCAATCAGAGGCCCTTCACAAGAAACTCGCCTCAACTGCGATTCTGCCAATGAAGCAGTCACTGCGCTGGCGGAAGGTAGTTTTTGCTCTGTTTTCCATCTGAAATAGAGACTTACATCTCGACATCTCAAAATTGAGAATGAACTTCAAGATTCTCCGGTAGTGAAACTCATAGAATCTGCCGTGCATGTGTTTCATGTGTTCTACTGGGTCACGTTAAACGTGTAAAACAAATGTATATGAACACGTGTCAACATCAGATTAACAGATGCCACTGCCTATTCACGTTCAGCGTAACTAATATTTTAGCAACATCAGCAGATTTCGCTTGATTTTCATGTATTTTCACGTTCATAAACGTTTTTCACGTAGTTCTCTATGATTGCTGTGGTTCCACCATCACATGTCACTGAGTCCGTCGTGTCAGTGTCTCTTGTCGGATTCCAAACCTTAAACCTAAAAGCTTGGGCTCAAATCTGTAACAATGCAGTTAAAGATTAGCACTGCTCACGTGTAACATATTACGATAGAGGAGAATAGAATAAAAAATCCATTGAGCCAAAGATTCGAAAGAAATGTGTTGATACAAGAATAATGGTGAACCCAATCAACCCCCAATGTCATACGAAAAAAGGGATGATTCACCTATGTACTGTTACTATCCAAATAGGTCAATTATATCTAATCATTATATTGTTGCAGATATATCAGAAGATGTCACGGAACCTGCCGTGTCGGTGTCTCTAGAGGTTCCATCTGAACTGCGAGATGTTCTCTATGACGTCATGAATCGACACGAGGCCACTCTTCATATTGAGGCGGCGGTAGACGAACTGAATCACATGTTTCAGCACTTTCTCATCATCACTCAGAGAGGGGTGAGTTTGTAGTTTGTGCGCCTTTAGCGAAAACTACAAACACATAATATTGCAACAGAATGCCTCGCGTATACTGTACGCGAATGTGTTGCTTACGTCGCTCGTTTTGCATTCGCGGAGCATGTATCTCACATTGATGTAAGGACATAGATGTATTTGATGTTAAAAGAGATGCAGGTTGAATCTGACGTTAGAGATATTCATGATAATAGCCTCAGAAGAACTCCTACGTGATTTCAATCTTTCTGATATCTATAGGGTTCGCTTTTTCTTAAAGCAAGCCTAAGCGGTTTATGTTGCCAATCCGATGAGTTTGAAGTTGGATCCTGTGGCTTCTCAGTCGAAACTCTTGAATAACGGCGTGTATTGGTATCGAACTACAACGAAAATCGGTCATTGCCCATGCAGAACCGTTTTCCAGACCGCTAGAGCGAATGACATTGACAAAAACATGGAACAAGCAAAAGAACGTATCGAAAAGGTCAAAAGGAACTTCCTGCAAGCCGTTCAATCAAAGAAGAAAAAAAGAAAGATGACGGCAACTGTGGTAGGTAATTCGTTTGGAACGCTTCGCAATAAAATCCGTTTTTTCGATAGCGTTGATTTGAATAGTTTATGCAAATAAAACATTTAAAAATCATCGGTAAGAAACGGCTCACAAGACTGGTCAATTTTACTTTTTCACGATTTAACAAGATGAATAAAAACCATGAATAAAATTTAAAAAAAACTTTTTCAGGTTCCAATTGTGCTGGTTCTGCCTCTATTGGTGATTCTGATCTTTTTCGCTTGCTTCAAGTTTGCCTGATGTTATTTTATTTCTCCTATTTTTATTACATAATCTGCATAATGTAATCTACCTCACACCATTGTTTTTATAAATTCAAATAATTTTTTTCCGATTGAACTATTTGATATCCGCTTTCGTGAACTTCTTTATCTGAACACTTCTCACTGACGGTCGGAAAAATGTTTCGTTTCTGAGCAAAACACTTCTGACACACCAGAAATTTGTTTACCAGTCCCCTGTGTTAGTACTAAAAGCAAATATTGAGTATCAGTCGTTTAATAAAACGTGGTGCAAATACGATAATTTGTTCAGTTCTTGAAGCAGTTTGGTAATATTTGACCTACGTTATAATATTACCACTTTTCACGCCTTATTGATTACCTACTTATCAGGTTCAATGTATGTTTATCATTAGTAGCACCGTTTCCGGAATTTTAACGAGACAACAATAGCTTTTGTTATGTTGATGATGATCTAATAGAATACCTTATCAATGAATCATCTTCACGTGATATGCGCATTCTTATCATTTTCCAAGTTGATTCTAGTTTCTGACCTTGGCTGCGTGATTAAGCGTGCTCCAATCATTTGGCGCAGCGCGACCGCGTCGCGGCTGTCATTTTTGAGGTCTCTCGCCTAACTTTGGCTGTCAGCATCACTTCTCGCTATTTTATTCCGATTTTAGTCATTTTTTCTTCTGCCGGATGACTAGCCAAACCCTAATCGAAGGTTGGCTAACACGCTCGAGGGACCAAGGAATCCGGTTCCCGCCGTTCAGGGTAAGTTAATTCGAGTTTAATTATCTGTTTTATTTATTGAATCACAACTTCGAGGAATGGTTTTGCTTTATAATCATTGTGCTACCTTATTGAATGTACCAAATTAGTGCCGTCTTCTGTTCGAGCTCTTGCCTGATTAGCCTTACTTCTCAATATAATTTTGTGACGTGATTGAACACAATCAATCTCAAACAAAAGAGCAAAGTTAACTTGAATGACTTTTCCTAACGTAACGGTTTAGTGAAAGGGTACTGCTTACTGTTATTCACTATACGTCTGTTTGTTTTTGTAGGTTAAGATGAAGATATTAATAGAAGTTGTTAATGCTAGTAGCGCTATCGCCTTCTTGCCCAGTTTAATCATCATGACATCGGTAATGAGATTCGGTTATCAAATTTTTGAATCACGCTCTAAACTGGGGTAGTATTCTTACTTCTCTTATATACTTTCCGCATAATCAGAAAAAAAATCTAGAAAGAACTGTGTAGACGATTTGTGAGTTACATTCATCAAATTTAGAATGTCCACATTGAAACTTTGAAACACGCGTTTCATTTGTAGATAGGTAGAGTGCGACCATTCTATACCTATGTGAGGTTATATTTTGTGACGTAATTAATCTTTCCGGTCCAAGTGGGCCATGAATAAACGATGTTGTTATTTATTCATTTTCAGTCGAAGTGGGTCCGTCGTTACTTCGTTCTGCGGGACGACGGAAATTCCGGGGCTCGTCATTTTTTCCTCGACGAATATCGAGACGAAAAAAGAAAACGACTCAGAAAATCGATCGAACTGAACAGATGCGAACAGGTACGTACTATTATCACATTTTGTGCAATTAATGACTTTGTCAACCTAATAATTGTTTCAATTTCAATAATGTTGATCTTTGTGGTTGAAATTTCATTCTGTTAGGTTAGTCGGGATGTTCTCCCGAGGGATATAGTTTCTATTATTGGGCTTCGGATGGGGTTTTTCTAAGAGTAAGCTGAGTGTGGTCGATTGAATCCGAAAAAGTGATCCTCTAGTTTTTAATATATAACATTTGCTCATCTCCCCTATTCGCAGTAGAATTGCTCTGTTAATTCAGGTGCCATAGGTTACTTTTGTCTGTCATAGATTTCTTCCGTGCTTGTTATCAACATAAACGGTGTAAATTTATCCTAATCAATTATGACACAAAAAGTTATTCATCTTAGAAAGTTCTTTTATTCTTCACTAAATATGGCATTTCCTATTTTAAATATACAGCTTAGCTACTTAACATAATTGTAAATTCACACTTACTATATTTGACTCATTATATTTTAATATATCCTAATTTTTCCTTTCTTTTTAATTTCCCCTATTTCCAGGTAGATTCCTACCTGCAACTGGCGGACTCTTCGTGTTCTGCTCGTTTCACCCTTTTCCAATGGATTTTCTCCATTCATCTCACGAAACCGCATTCCAAGAAAACGACCGAGATTTATATGGTCGCTCAGTCGGACGTGGTAAGTTGCTCTTTGATTTTGATCTATTTTCAACATTCCAAATTTTGGGGGATCAAAATAATCTAGTCTTTTCACGTTGTCTGTATCCCAAACAACTTCCAGAAACTTTTTCCGATCAGCTATAAACATGTCGAGAAAAGGGAAAATCGGCCCATTTTTGAAGAAATAAAATCAAAGTTTCACACCCACTTTTTTTAACAATATTTCGCAGGATAGTCACACTTCAGTCGTGTGTAGGTACGTTGCTCTGGCTCTTAATTAGTACGTTTAAAGTGCTGTAAACCAGTAGTTTACCATGAAAGTATTAGCATAGAAGTGAAAATATGTATTCTCAATTATGTTTGCAGGAAATGAGTGACTGGGTGACGGAGTTGTGCAACGCGTGTCGACTGGAAAAACAGCCGGAACCGGGGGAGGTGGTGCAGGGATTCAATATGGAACCGCAGAATGGTTGGTTCATAAAGTAGTAGAATCTTGCCATTTCACGTAGAAGACCCCGTTTTTCGATTCAATTACCTAAAAATTCATGCATTTGCATGAAAATTAGGCAACTGTCCGCGATATTGGCGAGAAAAGAGCTATTTTGTTGAATTTGCTCGGGCCAGAACGAGGCGTGGTTTCTCCTCGAAATAGCGAAACGCTCGCAAACTGCTGTGTTGAAAAGCCCGTACATCAATTTTTTGAGTCGTGAGTAAAGTTCTGGAATTCGTAACGAATATTTACTGTGAATTTTCCATTAAATTTGTCCAAAATGGCTGAAATGAGATTTCTGTAGTCAAATCAGTTTTTTTTTATTTCATCTTTGGTATATGGTTCAAGTTTAATCTCAGAACTACTTACCAGACGATAATGAGTTAGATATAAGTTCATTGCTGTTCCGTTTTGGAGTTTCTGGGGATTGCTTCATGATTTTTGATCAAAAATAGGAACTTTTGTGGTATACTGAAAAAGAAGACCCGATTTTCTTCAGCTGCTCTGGCTATTTCAACAGTGTTTATGGAAATGGGACATATTTCGTTTTTAGGCGACGTTTTGCCGCCGCACCTTCCTAATTTCCGTGGAATGTCTATATCTTCCGGAGTGTCGACGGAAAGTCTGCTGGATCCAATGAGTGACGTCACGAGTGAGGGGATGACCGGAAGGGAAATGTACCAGAATCAGGTTGGTTAGGTTTTCCGTCATATTATGACAAACTTGGCTAAATCTTGTATGTATAACCTGAAAAAAAGAGTTCTCTTGATAAAGGTATTGAATTTGACATAGTATAATCTGTTCAATCCAAAAAAGGGCTCTGTAAGTTTTATTTTTGATGGATATTACTACATCACTGTGGTATGTTGGTGTTATTTACTTTTATATCTGTTCAACTAGTGGAGAAAATGAGCCAATAGTAGGACGAGGCGTAAAATAACGGATAGTTGACAAAATAAACGGGGTAGAAGGGTGCTGAGATTACCAGATATTGAATAATCTCTGCTACTTCTTCTTTATCATATCAGTGTATTCAACCAAATTGTCTGTTTAGAATATTTTCTCGGTGCTCGCCTGTTAACCGGTAAGTTTTGGCTTTTGGTGTGTTGATGGTGTTGTGATTTTTTGGTCGTGGTGTAATTTTAAGTTCTTTCGTAGTAAAATTGGTGTGTTTCTTAAGCGGATCATTACCTGGTTCGCTATTCAAAGACTTGACATGCTTCGATGTTTTTGTGTGGTGAAAAACATTTGTATCCCACTGCAATTTGGAATGGTCGCAGCACTAATTCACTGCGTATCGCGCTTATTTTCACGCGAATCATTTGCGAAGCGTCTAAAATCGAGGACGCGAGTTCCTTATTTAATAGAGCTGTTGTTGAGAACGCCGTGACGTCATGCTCTCTAAATAAGTTAGGCGCGCGTTTTTGCTTTGAATGTAGTGTTTTGTTTTTAAAAGAAAACTAATTTGGGTCATGTTTGTAGTTCATTTCCATTTCCATTTATATCAACCCCTGTTATTAAATATTTTCTTGCAGCAGAAACCGAACCCGTTACGCGCCCCAAGGCCCTATTTTCATTTGAAGAATGTGCGTGTGAAAACTGGCCAGGAAAGGGCAAATCCGGTTCAAATTGAGATGACCGGAAAGAAGTACCGGAACGACCGGAATGGTTAGTTTGAGGGGAGAGACTTAATTTGTCCGGTAAAGAGTCCTTGTTTGGGAAAACTGGAGAGAAACGATATTGTTATCGTTAATGATCCTGTCAATGTGAATCTGTGAAAGGATTATGAAGAAAGAAAATGATCCTATTTTTGACAAAGTCGTGAAGTTTACCGTGTTTAATTTATAAAAAGTGTATATTTTTTTTAGCTGCATAGTCTTTTCTGGTTTTGATTGGAATTTGCTTGTAAAGTCATAAAACGACTGTATTACGTCGAAGAATGGTTACTTTTGTGTAGAATAGTCACACTTTAACTGGGGTATTAATGGGAGATTTCACCATCTGTCTCGTATGGGTTTGTTTGCGCCAGCTGTTTGTCCTTCAATGGCTCCAGCGCGCGCGCTCAGTTGACCAGCGGCCGGATGGTCTAGAGGTATGATTCTCGCTTCGGGTGCGAGAGGTCCCGGGTTCGATTCCCGGTTCGGCCCAAATTTTTGCAAAACGGCAAAAAGTTGGGATTTAGCTTTATCTTGATAAGAGGATTGACTTAGTTTAGTTTAACGTCCAAATATTGATTGATTTGATCTATATGATCATTGATTTTTTAGAGTACTGTTGTTTATATCGAGAGGAGATAGTTTCTTGGGTAATCATTAGCATAAGTAGATAATAATGTATTGATATTTCGCATAGATTGCATCAATATTTCACGTGTGTCACGTTTCTACACGTGTTGGAAAAACGTGTGATAAACGTTTTTCTTTTACTTCTAAATCAGTAGTTGGTTTTTCTTCCAATTCAGTAGTTTAACTATCGTGCACTTACGATCACCCGCTTTCATATTTCATATATTTCATATTTATTTATTCACGTCGCTTCGTTACGAGGCGGTGTTCATCATACATGTCACAGATCTTTGTAGCATCAGATCTAGCTTTCTGTTATATCTTAAAACTGAAATATCTGTCATTGACAAACATAGCACTTCGAAAAGTCAGTAGGTTCTTGAAACAAGAAATGTTAAATGTTAGCTCCCGTTTGTCACTTCGCTGTTGTGAAAAACGCTATCAGACAGATTTTTCATTTTCCGAGATGCTAAGCGAAGCAAATTTCTAACGTCACATTATAGGTGGTTGATGAATAATTATAATAACTTATTCTCCAGGTTCTGCGTCTCTGCCCCGTGCCACGTCGTCTGCGTCTGCCTGTTCATCGATGACGTCATCACATCGGAGTATTGCCTCGGAAGATGACGCGAGCAGTCTACACAGCAGTCAGTCGATGGGAGTTGCGGGGGTACCCCCGGTACCACCGAGGTATCGATTTTATCGATTGGTTCTGTTTACGCGTCATTTGTTCTTTAACGTGTTATTAACTGTTCACACGTGCTCCTCAACGTGTCTTCAACTATTGGACGTGATAATTTTGTTTGTGTGAGGTAGTCGGGTTACATCAGAGTAATGCATCTGTTGTTTTCTTCCAGAGAGCCACATCAGTTAGTCGGCGGGGGTACCGCCCGTACCACCGTGGTATATTTGGTTAACTGACCTCTGTTATTCGTTGTAGTTTGATCTCTTTATTCTTCAAGTCTGAACTGAGAGGCCAAGCGATTAAACTACAAAAACAAATTTCTTTAAACATGCGTATCGATTGATTTTTCGTCGTTTTCAGAACACGACGTCTGACCAATCAGTTATCGACTACTACCAATACGTCATCGAGTGGTTTTGGGAGTAGAAATCGGGTTAGTTCACTAGAACTTAATGTTTTCGGTTTTGAATCCGTAATTGAGAACAAATTGCGCCGAATTGTGGTATTGTTCCGATACTGCAATATAAATCCAAAGTCGGCTGGTTGTCTGCTTGAGTTTTCGTTTTTCGAGCAACTTTTTCTCGTTCTTGAAAGTCTGTGGTTTGTTACTTGAAGCGGGATATTGTCGAAGAGTTGTCATAGGTCACTACTGTTTCGGCGTATTCTGAACTTCTAAAATATAGGAATAGAAAGGAATAGAAATCAATTTACTTTTACTTTTAATTACATAATAAAAATAAAATTGACTTCTTCAGGTCCCAGATCTGGATCAGTCAGTGCCGGCCCCCACCTGCGAGATAGTGGAGGAACGAGAGAACGAGAGCAGCGGAGAAACTATTAAACTGTTAGTTATCTTATTCGGTTTTAGTACGTTTTATTACATCTTCTACTTCTCACAAATGATGAACTACAGTGCAATACAAATTTTATGGTGCTGTGTTACAAATGAATGTTGTTACAATTGCTCTACACCACTCTGTAGGCTTCTGTGAAGCGCTAGTATAGTCATATTCGGTTCGGTTTTCGGAAAACCTTCAGTATTTCATTCATTTGCGTTCTCACCTGCAAAAATTCACAAGCAAGATTAAAGGAGACCCCAGACCAACTCCAATAACGAGTGATATGATATGAAAAGTTTGGATCCAGCATTACTTTTCCAAAAAAAGACATTATTAAGATGTTTGATGCTTTCTGACATACTGACATTTGATGTTGCTCTGAGGTCTCTTTCAAGGCAACCACATCAAACTACAAGCTACATGACATCAGTTCTTGTTGGTGCCCACTTTTGTAATTTCATTGAATTCGTGCTGTAACTAACTTAGTTGTTCTTCATTTGTAAATGGGATATATTTAGGCACAGCCAGCAGCAATATCGTGCCAACAACTATGTGTTCCCGGCATCTCACGGAATGTCAGCTACGCGTGAGTTATTGGCTTTTCTCTCAAAAAGGTTGCACTAATTGTTTCCCTACCTTTTATTGTGTTTATAATCTCATCTATACGCTATACCTATTTTTGTGTAGTACGTACTTTGGTGATGCATGACGAAGGTTGTCACCTGTCAAATGTGAGCTTTCTCATTCGTCGCGATGTTAATTCGATGAGAGAGAGGGAGAGAGAGAGTGATAGAGGGGATGAATGTGTTGAATGTCCAAAAGGACAGAAAAGAGTTGTACATTAAGGTTATGTGTGATGAGGTTCCAATGATCATGGTTGATATTGATTATTGATTCATTCTAGTTCCTGGTTCTGGCTCGGTGTCGAAGGCGTCTTCTGTGTGTTCTTCCATGGCCTACGGGCCGAATCGAGGACCGCCGGTGGATAGGTCAAAGGTCGGTTAGGTTTGAAATTATCTGAAAAAGAGTTTCCAAGTTGTTCTAGTAGGAAACGGTAATTAAGGACGTATAATTTGCCCACTTTCATATTGTGGACTCAGGAGTATCACCTTTTTTTCTCAATTTGGTTGAGTTCAACTGAGCATTTAAATAACAGGTTTTTAATTGCATGAACGCATTTTTTTGGGTTTTTCTTCTATTCAACCTATGTCTAGGTATGAACTGTTGCAGTGTTCGACCGTTCTGTTAGTGTGGTTTTTGTCGATTCCAGAAACCTCCGAAACTTCGCTTGGAACGAGATGATGACGGTTTTTCGCACGACGGGAGTGTTCACAGCTATTCAACGTTAGTTAATTTAAAAATTTCTTCAAGTATTATTGAGTATTAAGTTGATTTTCAATTTTGATTCCATGATAAAATTGGTACTTGCTGTATTGGTTCCTTAATTGCGTGTTTTGGGGAATTTTGACTATTTCATAAACTGATAAGTTTTAAGCGAAGAATTATCGAAAAGGTTTCTTTGTATGTGTAGTGCAGTCAGAAGGAAGTAAATTATACTTGCCCCGGCTGTTGCTCTACTATCTGCTTGTGATTTCGTTCCGTTCATTCTCTTTTGATTAAGTATACATTCCTCATAATCAAACATGTTCTCGGTACGGTAGTTCTAAATGAATAATATATGAATTGTTTTCATTTAGGTACGGTAACTCGAGTACCCTCACGCGTGCCCCGCGGACCCCGCAACTACCAAAAGTGACGCCGCGACATCGTTATAGAGACCCTCCCAAGGTGTGTTTCCTATCGCTTTCAGTGAGTTCTCAACGTATGAGTTGTAGTTTGATCTGTATTCACAGAGATAGCCAATCATAACTCAAAAGCATTGCACACATCTTTAAAAGTTTGTAACGTGCATTTGACCGCGTTCAATGCCTTTTTCTGCATGTGAGGGCGTTTTTCAAATAATTTGACGTAGCAGAATTTTACCGAAAATGTAGAAAATGGAGTTTCTTCTGACAATCTGTCTTTACAATGTACTCTAATATTGAATTGGAAAAACATGCACTTGTAGTAGTCTGATTCCAAAGTGCGTATCCTTTTTTAAAGTTGTCGTGATTTTTTTTGTAATTTGATCACGTTGCTTCTGGTAGATATCGTAAATAATGACATGTATAGAGTTCAAACTACAACAAAGGTTCTCTCCCTCCCCCTCTCTCTTTCTCTTTCTTCAAACCTATTCTGATTCCAGAGTGCGGGTCCCCTCTCCATCTCGCGTAGTCGTGAATTGGACTACTTCGAGCCGGGCACCGTGCGGGCTCCCTTTGAAAGGGCCCAGTCTACGAGGAGTCCCGACCCCGCTGATCTGGAATACATACAGATTGATGCGCAGAAAACGCAGGTAGGCTCACTTTGGTAACCCCAGTTAAATCGTCTGAAAATTCAATAATAGCCATTGTATGCTTTTTGTGAACAGTTTTACATAGTTGAGTTTTCATGTTTTAATTAGTTTTCATGTTTTATGAGTTTTCATGTTGAGTTTTTATGTTTTTATTTCGTTTATATAACCCTGTTCGGTAGATTCAGGTAGAATCCATTGATAAAAATTGACCTTAGTTAAGTCCCGCGAGTGAGGTAGAATATTTGAATGCCAATGTGAATAATGCAAAGGTGGTATAATACCCATGTAAAAATGGTAAGAAAAATAGTTTGTTTCAAAATGTTATTATGCGGAAAATGGTAGAAATGAGTGGTGTTGAGGCGTGCTTTACTTAGGCATTTCAATAAACTATCGAATTAGGGTTAGATTATTGTAATAAACGTTTTTTTTCAGGCTGTCAAGAAGCTAATAGCCAAATCGTCACGCGGAACTTTCGACTAGAAAATATCGATTAGGGATAAATGATATAATCATAGTTAGGTACAAATTGTGCCATTTATTGTGTTTTTGTCGTAATGTTTGTAAAACAAACTGCATGCATTTTCAATTTTTACATTTATTTTGCATTTTGCTACGTTTTCGCTTGTTCATAGTTTTTCTACCACAGCTCACTATATAGTTTTGAACCAGA